>JBAMIG010000013.1:23646420-23657923 GCA_037177335.1 Kiunga ballochi | reverse complement strand
TGTGTCCCCGCTGTGTCCCCGCTGTGTCCCCGCTGTGTCCCCGCTGTGTCCCCGCTGTGTCCCCGCTGTGTCCCCGCTGTGTCCCCGCTGTGTCCCCGCTGTGTCCCCGCCGGACAGAAGCTGCTTGAACCCTAAGCCGCTGACAAACACTGAGGCCGCACGCAGGGTGACGGTCTCTTTACAGAGAAGAGGAATAGACCACAGAGCAGCCTCTTTCTGTCTGCTGGTTCATAAAGACTCCACTTTGCACGAGTCCAAACTGATGGACGTAAAAACTGTTCATAAAGGAGAGGTGGTCTGGGACCATAGCCTGCCCGGGCCAACGATCTCCCGCAAACATGCACACTCATGCCTGCAGAACCTTAAAGTTATACCTGAGCGGAATGAAAGGATCTGAAGATAAATGTTCCAGTTCAGTTCAGAATAGAGGAGCACTTCCACAGCCTCCTCTCACTGGCTCCAGCACCACGATACATTGGTATTGATTGATTTAAAAAATTCATATTAGTGATACTAATCATAATAATAAATAGAATTTGACTTTGCTGTGGATCCGAACCGGGCCCTCCGATCAGCAGAATCTCTTCACAGCCTAAATTTTAGCTCAACAAACACCGCGAGCATTTTCTGCGCGTCTTCAGAGAGATCACATGAACAGCTGCATCTGAGGCGGTTAGTGCTGCCACGCACAGACTTGCGGGCCCCGCAGTGTGCGGTGAGCGGAGTCATTTCCTCCTGCATTTCCTCCTGACGCAGACCTGGTGTGGTTCAGTGCGGGCTGGTTGGAGTTTATTCACCAACACACGCTTTTTATTTAGGCTATCGAAACATATATTTGTTGTAGGTCACGCGTAGCCATTAAAAAATCTTGACGATGAAAATATATCGTGGACCTAAAATAAAATACAGATTGAATAAAGTTATATTAGTTTAAATTGTGTGAGTATTGAGCGCGCGGCGCTCCGGGGCCACAATGTGCGCAGTTTGCACTGAACTCACCTTGTGTTTGTTGTGTTCCAGTAGATTGACTCCAGGATAAGCGCGCGGCATAAGTCCACTCTGAAGGCGATAAACAAAACTCCGAAATAATACCTCCATATCGAGTCCCCCATCGTGAGCGCACGGTGCACGAGCCGTGTCAAGTTTAAGAGAAAAAAAAAAAGGGGGAGAAGAGGAAAGTGAGCCCAGAGCTCCGACAGGCGGGTTTAGGGTCCTTCGCCTTAAATCCTGATCCAGAAAGGACGCAGGAGCTCCAATCCGAGCATTTCCAGATGAAACACAGCTCCAGAAACGAAAGGCGCGCGCAGCAGTTCACTCACACTACCTCAATATCCTCCTCTGTTCAGGGACCGAGACCCCAGCCCACTGAAATCCATCATTGGTGGCCCCCTCTGCTGAACCGTCGGCAACGCGGAAAGACAGCACAATGTAAATCCTTCTTCGTCTCTTGTCAAACAGCGCGAGCCCAAATCCAGCATGAGACGGACGGAGATGGCTGCTGGTGGAGGTGGTGGTGAGGGTGACAGCAGGAGGAAAATGTGCAAACAATGAGGTTGGATGAAAATGAAGAAAAAGAACAAAGGTGTGAATGAAAGAAACCAGAGGAGCTGGAATGGAAGTTCTTATAGTGGTTCCGGTCCAAAATCAGCTCAACTGCCACGGTCCAGTCCCGCAGTTCCAAGCACCGCAGAAACACTGGGCTGCTCGCCTCTGCAGCCGATCCGAAGTCTGGATGGAAAGTATCTGAAGGGACAGAGACTGGGAATATTTGGTCAAGCTGGTTTGTCCAGGCCCCGCCCACAACCGACGCTGATTGGTCGCCCAGCGGGAAGTCAGCACAAGCTCTACTGTCAATCAAACAATAAGCGCTGGTGACTGGTCGAGAGTTTAATTCTTTTTTCAACAAGCGGCCGCATCATTTTAAAACATGTAAAATCTATTTATTAGATGTAATTTTTCCAAAAGTTTAATATAAATTTTATGAGAAAATTATTTAAACCATCAGATGATTAAACCATCAGAGCCTGTTTGTTTCGGACAGAATTTATGTAACTTCGACCTGGTTTACCAAACAAAAACAAGATATAATGTTTACTGAAAAAAATTTCAAAATGACAACAAATAAAAAAATTATTTCTCCTAATAAAACTCAGGAGCCGTCTGTTTCGACGTCCAGAGAAATGAACAAGATTTTTAGAAGAGCACGAGCGCCCACACGTGGACAAACAGAGGAATAAAGGACCACCAGATCCGCATTGAAGACCCAGAACCTTTGGACTTTTTAAATAACTTTATTCTATTTTACCTAGAAGTTGTTCTGGTCTGTCAAACCTAATTGTGATTTTTATCAAAAGAAAATGTATACATGTTTTTTGTCATTTATTTCCTGTGTGTGTGATTTTGGAGTGAGATAAACAGGCTTGATTTTGTGTAAGACATGCTTAAAAACTTACCATTACCCGTGAAAAATCACTCTTTGGTAATTCAAATTTAATCAATAAATCAGAAATTACTAAATTGTTTGCCTTAATACAAGTTTGGAAATGTTGCTTTTCACTAATTTCTGCACAATAATCATTGACATCATCAATTAAATAAAATTGCACCTAAATTGAAGGAAAAACAGACTATAGGAAGAATGTGTGCAAAGTATGTTGATGATTTAAATTGTAATTGGGATGAAGGAAACATTTATTGAATCATAGCTGAAAGTAATTTGATTTTTAACACACACACACACACACATTCAGACACACACACACATTCAGACACACACACACTTGCTGCTTAACAAAAATATGAGCACCGCACAATGGTTTAATGAAATGAATAGATATGTTGAAGGTTTTAATGTGTGAAAAGTCTTTAATGTGTGGTCACGCATAAAAGTCTGCTAAACGCACACTGATTTAATGAGTGCTCGAGCGCACACGCACAGTGCTTCCACAGGTTTTAGTGAACTTCTGACACGCGCTCGTCTTATTTTTATTACGAATTTGTCTGTGTGGGCGTGCATATTCTGGATGTTTGCTTAATCATACTGACACGGTCTGGTTGTGCTGCAGTTGGATGATTATTGATGGTCTGATGCAAATAAAGAACTAAGAACTAAAATCTGAAATTGCTTGTGAAAAACCCGGAGCCACCTGTGTAGATTTAACAGTAAAATAAATATAAAAATTCAGATTGAAATACAGAGAGAGAATACTCAAAACATTTTTTGTTTAGTTTGATGAAGCAAAAAACATTTTTTTCAACCCACAAGATCCTTTAAGTGGCTTCCTTACAGTAAGAAGTGACATGTAAATAGATGTTGCTTTGCAGCAGGAAGCTGCTGTGCATGTGTGTTTCTAAAGTAATGTCAGAGCAGCCTCGCGCTGCAGCACATAGTAAACATGAGCAGTAAGAGAAGAGCAGTTACTTGATGATATTTCCTCTGCATCAATAATCTCATAGGTAAACTGTATCTTTATGCGCACAACATTGTTTGTTTAGGTCTTTCTTAATAAAGCTCAAGCTTTTTTCTTCATGTTAGTCCAGCCACACCATTATAGCTTCTTTCTTGCTCTGTGTCAAACATGCAACACTGTTCTAATAAACGTTACTGACCCCTTGTGGTAACTACTATTATTGTGTAGAACTAAATAATAATTATATCCTCCTTTCTTTTAAGCCAGGGGTGCCCAAAGTTGGTTCTCAAGGGCTGCTGTGCTGCTGATGTTTTTATGAATCTCTGCTCCAAAACATCTGGCTTTAATTAAATGGATACAAAAGCCAATGAAGTTCAGCATAATGACTGATCAGCTTCAGTCTGTTGTGAGTCTCCACAAGAACATATGGAGTGTTTTCAGTTGTCGCAGGTTCCGTCTTTCAGGCTTTTTAACAACACTTGATGAAGTACTCCATTACTGTCCTCTCTGACAGAGTCATTACTTGACAAAGGTTGGAAGCTTCTTGGCTGTCCTGTCACAAAAAACTTCTGCTTCATCTTTTACCTTCACAGCTTCCTTTCCAGCTCCAGATATTTCTGTGGTATAACGTAGCCTAGCAACCTGGTGTTCAGCTTCCTCTTCATCAGCTATTCAGATATCAGATATGGAGCTGAACTACTGCCAGCAGCTTCTTCAGGACGTTTCTCAGCGTTTCCATTTGACTGAGTGGACAAAGGACTGGATGTGACATGCTTTAACTTATACTGCTCTGCAAACATTTGCCATTCTCTGCTACCGAAGCAGGGACTATTATGACCACCACCATATGCCATGTCTGGCAAAGATGGATTTTGCATGCAAGATGACACATGTTGATGAAGTGCTTGATCATAAGTAGTCAATGATTAGGAAGTAATCTCTACCCTACTACTCTACTGTTGGCATGTCATGGGCTCTTAGGTTTGCTTGTTCCCTTGTTTCTGGCATATTTCACATTTATTTATGCCTCCCATTGTCTTTGTTTATTCCTGAACAGAAAACTTTTCAACACAAGATGACCTTCATGGATTCTGTGCAACATGTCCTGCCTCAACCAAACTCAGCTCACCTCTGATGTGGTATAGTGGACAGGATCCTGCCTGCCATTTCTCTGAGGGGCAGTCAAAACCATGTTCACATGGCTCTCAACATCATTGTCAGCATTACTGTGATAGTGATTCTGCAAGTATTAGGCATGTAGATTAGTTAAAGTCACATCCCTGAATTTTTATCATCCCGCGTTGGGTCCTTAGTGACATCTCATTCAGATTTTCTTGACAATGATACCAGTGGACAATGATTGGAAGGCCCTCTTTCCATTTGAGCGTATCGACACTGTGTGTGTCATGGACCTACACCTACCAATGCCCCTTAGTGAGGCATCTGTTGACAACCTAATTTTCTTTCTCGGTACAAAAAAAGTTTTTTAAAAAAAAAGGTTGAGTTGTTTATGCCTTTTTGAAATTTTGCCACTCGCAGTCATGTTTAGCTGTCCACTTGAACCTTCTTCTTTGTGCGAGCGTTTACGTATACAGGATGTGTGGCTGATAAGTTGGGAATGAGTTTGCCAATAAAGTTTACAATCCGCATGATGCATCAGTGGGTTTCATCGTTTCCAATAAGGCACTGACTGATAAGGTTGAATAACCTGTGTAGAGAGCTTGTCTCCCAGAAAGACAATTTCTTGAACCCCAAATTGGCATTTTTCTTTGCTAACCTTCAGTCCATATCTCCTTATCCGCTCCATTATTTTGTTTAGCTTCTCGTTGTGTTCTTGGACAGTGGAGTCCCAGATGATAATACCATCACATCACATTCAGGGATGTGTTGCATAACTCTAGGAAACATTTCAGAGGCTGAGATAATCCCAAAAGGTAATCTATACCTGCCAGTACTGAAGGTCCAGTATTGCTTCTGGTTTCATCCAGTTTTAGCTGCCAGAAGCCTTGTGATGGATCCAGTTTTGTAAAATACCTAGCACCCGACATTTCTCTTGTGATTTCTGTAGTGAACTTAAAACAAACATTTTTGCATACAGCAGAATAGTCCAACTGGTCAAAAGTCACCACCGATAAGTGCCCAGCACTTAATTCTCCACCAGAAAGCAGCCATTTTCTAGGTTCTGAGTCAGACATCTGGTATCAAACGTGAGTATTTATTTCATATTAATTAACTCTTTCTTACATAGATTAACCACATTTCTGTGTCAGGAAGATCTTAGTCTTAGTAAGGAGCGTTTGGCCTAAGGAAGAGAACAGAATTTTTAATATGTGCGTTATACATCTTGTAAAAAAAAAAAAAGTAATACATTTTTTCTAAATCAATAGCATTTGTTGCAGACTCAGTTATTGTTTGGGATTGACACTGTCATGTCTGGTGATAATAAGGCGGCTCCCTTTACTTTGTCATTCACATGATCAGTTTTTAAGAAAAAGTCATTTGATTTATAAATAAACATTAAAAGAGGGTTACCTTTGAAATGTGGCCATTTAGTCACAAGCTACATGTTTTAAGTGGGAAAAGTGTTAAATGAAGTCTCACTCAAAAGATTGACATTTTCACAACATTCGGAATACTTTCAGAGAAGTATGAGACGCTCCGGCATCAGTTGCAGTTCTCCTACGTAGTGTGCAGATAGGGGCAAGTTGTCATTAAAGTCTGACATGTCGTGGACAATCTGGGGACATTTAAATAATCTCTGGTGTGTAGTGTAGTTTGATTTTCCTTCTCGACAAAGAAAACTAACCTAATTGTTTACAATGGGGATCAGTTTAATTTTGCTGAACTTTGGCAGTCCTTTGTCCTGCCCCACAGACACAAACATATTTATACTATAGGTTGTGCCATTAAAAATGATCTTTGATGGGGTGTAGATTACACTGTCTGTTATGTTCCTCTGCAACTTCTGCAGACCTCTGCAACCCAAAACCATGACAGAATAAACATTTGACATTTGCTGTGGTGCCTGATAAAATGATGGTGCACAGAGGTCCCATGTGCTGAAGCCTTGTGGCAAGTGTTTCTCAAAGTGGTGTCATTCGCCAGACTTTTTTTTAAAAAAGAAATGCTTATCCTCAAATCCTCTTTGCTGCAAAGTTCTTTGTTTTATCTGCGTGTGTTGGTAAAGGAAGGACAACATCCATCTGTTTAAATGATATAGGGTAAAATATTTCAGTTGACTCATCTTCTGAATACATAGCACCAATGCCACAAGTATAATCCTCTCTTTCAATTTTTTTTAGCTATTTTACCTATTTTTGAACATTTAACAAAATGTATCACACTCTCTACCCTATATTCTTCTTGTGAAGAGAGTGTGTTTTCCATATATTCAGTGGATACTTATTAACTTTAAAATGCCAGTAAGAGCCAGTTTTCTGAATTACTCATGAGTGGAACTGCTAGCTCTGTGCACAAAAGGATGAGCCAGAATATGACATGACATCCCAACAGAGATGAGAAGGAGATTTACTGGCTGCAATGTAAGCAGAGCTGAAGGCTCAGTTCATGGAGAATCGGGGGCACCAAAAACCAGCAATTCCCTCAGATATCATAAAGAATGTGAACTTGCTAAATATGAGCTACAGTATCTGCACTGAACAACCAGTGGATCTACTGTAAGAGCAGCTTGACTATCTTTACAGAAATATGGCTTAATAATCTTGTACCTGATGCCAACATGGAAAATATAAAGGTGGAGGACTTATTATGGATGTCAACAACAAATGGTGTAACCCAGGACACTCAGGACAATCCAGCATTAAAGAAAAAGTGGTTGGGTCACTTGGTGGAGGCTAAGAGAATGATGGCTCGTCAGCATCGGTGTGCCCGCACCACTGGTGGGGGGTCCTGGCATGGCGCTATACTTAGGCCAGTCAGTGAGTGGGGTGTAGTGTCAGGTGAAGGAGGAGACACTGATCTGACAAAGATGGCAGAAACCAGTGAATGTTGTTCATGCATAAAACATGTAAAAACCTTAACAATGTGCAGCAACAGAAGCTTTGTGTCCGGTCTTTCCAGAATCGGAAGCAGTGGCTGGAGCGCTCAGAGGACTGACAGATCCTACAAACATGGCTGCAGGGATGGTTAGATCAAGCAGACTAATGGTGCATGGTGCACCTGGGAGCAGCCGGGTTCTGACAGTCATTGTCCTGCAAATGCAGAGGGATGCAATACTCCTTCCACCAAAGCTTGTTGCGTCCACCTCTTTTGTCATCCCGGTCTTCTGTGAGTGGCTACTTTGCCAGCCTTCGGTCCTCTCCGTCTGGGCTTCACTCTGTTTTGTTTTTGGTCTTTTCCTCCCCTCTGCACTGATCAACTGTCCGTTTTATACTCATGTCCCTAGCCACAATCGGCTGCTAGAGTTCTCAGAGTCTAATTGTCCCCAGCTGCAGTCAAATCAGTCACTGAAATCCAGTTGACGCCTTGCAGACAAGTCTCACCCCTATTACCTACAAACATCCTCCCAAACCCACACGCATTCTCTCATAACAGAAACGCTGTTCATACAACATCCTGGCCATACATGCACATGACAGTTCTACTCTGAGTCCCTCCCGGATGGCCGAGCATTTCACCTTCTCTCTCTCTAAGGGAGACACCGCCCACCCTGTGGAGGAAGCTCATTTCGGCCGCCTGTACCCGGGATCTCATTCTTTCAGTCACGACCCACAGTTCGTGACCATAGGTGAGGGTAGGGACATAGAGCGACCAATAAAATTGAGAGCTTTGCCTTCTGGCTCAGCTCCCTCTTCACCACAACAGGTCGGTGCTGCGTCTGCTTCACTGCAGATAGAGCACTGATCTGCCAGTCTATCTCATACCCCCTCTCACTTGTAAACAAATTGAACTCCTCCACTTTGGGCTGGACCTTATCCCCTACTCTTATAGGGCACTCCATCCTTTTCCAGTTGAGTACTATGGTCTCAGATTTGGAGAGGCTCATTCTCATCCCAGTTGCTTCACACTCAACTGCGAATCACTCGAGTGAGAGCTGAAGATCAGGACACACCTGGATTCCCTCAACACCTTATCTGCGCCTAGAAATTCTGTCCATGGAAGCTATGAACAGAATCGGTGATAAAGGGCAGCCCTCCAACCCCTTTCTAGAAAGAATCCAATTTACTGCCGTCAATGCAGATCAAGCTCTTACACCGGTCGTACAAGAACCGAACAGCTCGAACAAGCGGACAGCCTCACAGCATCAAGGGCTTTCAGAAACCCTGGGCGGATCTCGTTCACCCCGGGGTCCTGCAAACAAGGAGCTCTTTAGCCACCTCGTCAACTTTACCCCGGAGATGGGAGTTCCAACCTCAGAGTCTCCCAGCTCTGCTTCCTCATCGGAAGACGAGTTGGTAGGATTGAGGAGAATTTTGAAGTACTCTCTCCACCGACCCACAACTTAAGCATCCCATCCCCACTGTGGACAGTGTTGACGAAGAACTGCTTCGCCCTCCCCAGTTGCCGGATGGTGGACCAGAATCTCCCTGAAGCCATCAGAAAGTCTCACCAAACTCAAGCTGCATTCCACCTAACCTATCAGCAGCCTACAGACTCCCACAGGCCAAAAAAGTCTGATAGGACTAATTCTTCAGCACAAGGGCATCCCTCACTGCTGGTGTCCACCAGCGAGGGCTGGGATAACCGCCATGACAAGGGACCGACGACCTTCCAGCCACAGCTCTGGCTGGCCGCCTCTACAATAGAGGCAAGGAACACAGTCCACTCTAACTTAATATTACCCGCCTCACTTGGGTAATGGTTGATGGTCTGCCGGAAGTGGGAGTTGAAGCTCTTTCTGACATGGGACTCTGCCAGCAGACCCTGATGACGGCATTGATCGAAAGCTCAGCCCCTCTCTTCACCCAAGTGTCCAGGACATGTGGCCTCAAGTCTGACAGTATGACTTCAAAGTCAATCATCGAACTGTGGCCCAGCATGTCTAGGTGCCAGGTGTAGTTGTGGGCATTCTTATGCTGGAACATGGGGTTCGTGAGGGACAATCTGTGACGAGCTCAGAAGTACAGCAGCAGAACACCATTCTGGTTCAGATCGAGGGGGCCTCCGAGTCACAGCCCTCCAGGTCTCACTGTCGTAACCCACGTGTGCATTGAATTCCCCCAGGAGGACGAGGGAGTCCCCTGGGGCAGCGCTTTCCAGCATTGCACCCCAAGGACTCTAGAAAGGGTAGGTACTCTGCACTGCTATTTTGTGCATAGGCACAAACAACAGTCAGGACCTGTCCCCTCCACCCAAAGGGAAAGGGAGGCTACCCTCTTGTCCACTGGGGTGAACCCAAACGTACAAGCACCCAGCCGGGGGGGAATTTTTATGCCCACACCTGCCCAGAACCTCTCACCAAGGGCAACGCCAGAGTGGAAGAAGGTCCAACCTTTCTCAAGGAAACAGGTTCCAAAGCCATGCGTTGAGGTGAGTCCAACTATGTCTTGCTCGACCTCATGCTCAGACCTCAGGCTTCTTCCCCGGCAGAGAGGTGGCATTTCAAGTCATTGGATCGGGCTGATCCCGACCGGGCCCCACGGCCAAAAGCCCGGTGGCCAGATGCCCGCCCTCATGACCCACCCTCCAGACCTGGCCCCAAAGGGGGTCCCCAGTGACCCGCATCCAGGCAAGGGAGCCTTCTTTCCAATGTTCTTTTTCATCATAGAGGTCTTTGAGCCAGTCTTGGTCTGGTCCCTCCCCCAGACACCTGTTTGCCATGGGTGACCTTACCAGGGGCATAAAGCTCCCAACAGCATATCCGCTGTGATTTTCAGGACTCACAAACCCCTCCACCACAGTAAGGTGGCAGCTCTTGGCTCATCTACAAAAATTTTGGCTGGGCATTATTACTAAAAATTTGATATGGGTACTGATACAGATCACGTACCCATATCTTTTCTAACAAAAAAAAAAGACATTACAAATCATCAATAAATGTTTTTTTGGGTTTTTTTTTTTAGCTTTGATATTCTTACACTCAGTTTTCCAACACACATAAATGCAGTTTTTAAGTGCAAAAGAACTGTTGCAAACAATTGACATCCCTCTAAATTTATACTGAAGCACAAAACATCAACAATGGTTGTATTATTATTGCTTACTGTAAAAGTCAAACAACCATATCAAGGCTGAGAGATACCTGCTCACCAATGGCTTCTTACGTACCTCCACCATGAAGCCCCCACTGTGGAAAAAGGCAACACATTTTAAGAATAAAGTCTGTAACTTCCTCACAATGCTCCTATTTTCCTTTTGACAATTGTCTTTTTTCAGCCAGTATGAAGTAATTCATACTGACTGTCCTTGTTCTCCTCCCATCACTGTGAAGGTGACTTTGAGGAGAAGATAAACTTAACACTCAATATAAGATACGAACTTCAACCTGTTGACCCATAAATAAGCTAATATAGATTAATGCAATTCATTTGTTACCTTTCAATTCCACTAGCTACCTATAAAGTTAAAGCTACAAAGCAATGTCTCCAGGTGAAACAAAACAAACAGTTTAGCCACATTTTCTAAATGTAAACTTACCAGGTAATATTTCTAACATAGCCTCATCCTCAGTGCGTTGGGATACAACGGTGTCCAGTGGTTCAAGTTCCGAAGGCGGTGCTGGTCCTTCATTGTCCGCAGACAGACTTGAATGCTGAGGACAACGAATGTAGTCCACTGCAGTCAAACACGAAGCAACCTTTTGCCCTTAAACTGATTCAGTGTCCAGTCAGGAGGTGCCTGTACAGCTTTGCTGCAGCAAAGGACTAAAACGCCCTGCAAAATTCATTTAAATTGTTCTCCCACCAGGTGCCAAGTTTAAAGGTAAATTAAAATTCATAACCATCTGTTGTAATTGTTTGCATCCATATGTTTTAGTAGTAATTTTTTTTTTTACTTTAAATCGTTTGTTTAGTTGAGTCTAGACCTTTCTATCCATACTTCGAGGTGTGCAGACTCTGGCCCTTTCTCAATTCAGAGACTGCACACTTCTAAGTGTGGATTTGCAGACCGCATACGTCATACTGGCGCGCCAA
>JBAMIG010000013.1:23613447-23624992 GCA_037177335.1 Kiunga ballochi | reverse complement strand
CAGAAACACTGTATAAAGAAAAACAACGCAAATACAGAAACGCGCTGTATAAAGAAAAACGCTGCAAATACAGAAACGCTGCAAATACAGAAACACTGTATAAAGAAAAACAACGCAAATACAGAAACGCGCTGTATAAAGAAAAACGCTGCAAATACAGAAACACTGTATAAAGAAAAACAACGCAAATACAGAAACGCGCTGTATAAAGAAAAATGCAGCAAATTCACTCCAACAATGGAAGTAGGCCTACTTGGGCTTCGGCTGTTTCAGGGTGATGGTACGCTTTTCAGATTGCGTGTGTGTGTGTGTGTGTGTGTGTGTGTGTGTGTGTGTGCGTGTGTTTGGCCCGTTTGTTTTTGTTTGGCTGTGAAAAGTTCTCAACCGATTTTCATAAAAGTTTTGAAATGTAACAAGAAACAAATGATGTGATCCAGATCACGGTCTGAATCGAGGAATTTCTCCAGGAACTCTTAAAGACAATGACAATAACAAATACTTTATTCATCCCAGATGAAAATTCTATTCTAGTAGCCTGCAGTCACACCTAGATTACAGCATAAAGCACACACAAATACGAGTAACGACTGTTCTGATGTGCAGACAGCTTAAAGCGGCGCACCGTTGCAGGCAGATTGCGGAGAAAAAAATTGTGCAGTAGTAAAAAGCTTGGCAGAAGAGCGATCTTGAAGGGCTTTTCTAGTTGCTGCTGTTTTACTTTTATGTAGCCTTTCTATATTTGCTGAGCCTTTCTGTATTTGGAGAGTTTTTCTGTACTATCAGCACGTTTCTATATTTGCAGTCCATTTAAAAACCTGTCGGCTATCGTAATAAACAGTTATCGAGATATCAAAATAAGTCTTTCACCATGAGCGGCAAAAGGCTTTCAGCTCAATTGAGATGCAGTTTTACTTTTCCTACTGTAAACAAAATTTAAAAGGCAGAAATTTCAATATGATAGAGTCCAATCCTCTGTTATAGTGGAGGTCAAGCAAGCCAAGTAGACTTTGGGTTGCTTGGAAAGCATTAGCTCAAAGTCTATAACTTACAGCTTTTTACACTTGACTTGAATTAAAGCCAAAAAATATATATATGATGTTTATGGCTATCTGTAGGGCAAAGCTGAAGGGATTATAGATACCTGATTGACCCAGGAAAAGAGTTTGCGTTAAAGAGTTAGACTAAAGTTACAGTATAGGATCAAATGTAAAAGGTTGAAAATTTTTGTGATTTTAAAACTGACATTCAAAAATTGTAAAGATTTAAACATAAAAAGACATTTTTGAAAAGCTGAAACCTTTATGACTTACTAGGAAAGATGTGGAAGGTAGGTGATATCAGAATAGCAATTCTGATGTGGAGGTGTGGTAAGTTGCCACACATCATGCACTGTGTGTAGGGCATTGAGTGCTCTGAGGGGCACCAAGCCATTGCGTGTGTGTGTTTTATGGTATATTAAACATTTGTTCAGATTTATTAAAAATATTATTATCAATAACATAAATATATGTAAATACATTTGTAAATATTGGTGAATGCAAGCTCTCTATTGGAAATTGCAAATGATAAGACATGCATTGGGCAATCATTGATACATAGGCTATGTAGGCTACTATTAATCTCTTACGTACTTTTTCTCATCATGAGAATCATGTTTAATAAAAATAGAATCAGAGAAGAGTTTCATAAGGACAATCACGTTTAAGAAAGACAAGGAAAAAGCGGACTCTGTTGCAGCAACTTCTGCTAAGTCTGAAAAGTTCAGGGATTGATTGACAGCCACTCTAAAAACAGACGTCTTTTTGCTCCATGGTTCCCCAATTAACAAAACTTCTATGAAGTCCCTCTGCTCCCAGGATTTCAAATAAACCTTTACACAGTTTCTTCATCCACATATGTCATGCCAAATACATGTCCTAAATATAATAAGGAGCTCCTCCTACACCTTACCACTTTCTCCCCTCCAAAACTGGCATCAGCAATTGGCCTAAACCATGCAGGAAAAAAGCAACAGTGACAAGTGGTGGCACTTATCCTCTTTGTCACAGGAGGAATAGAGGCATGAGTAGGAATGGGGCATGAGGAAGAAAGAAGTAAGGAGGCAAGAACAAATAAAGAAAAGGAAAGATAAGGAAGGATGGAGAGGTACGGTAGAAGGAGAAGTTAGGAGGACACAAGAGATGTAGAGGAAAGGAGAGTTGAGGAGGAACAGAGAGGTGTGGGCCGAAGGAGAAAGGTAAAATTTGGAGTTAATGAACAAGAAGTGAAAGAACGTGAAAGACGAGATGAGGAGTGAGATTGCAGAAAAGTATCTAGGAATATGTGTACACATCTAGACACCAGCAGTAGACAGACAGAGATCTGCAACAAACAGTTCAGAGATCAGCTGCAGCCTTTGAATGACAAGCTGGAGGACAGAGCAGATACCTGAAAGGTAAAGAAGCTTAAAATATGTGTCTTGCAAAGAGTAGGAACTCTGCTGGAAATGTTTTTCACAGTTTCATTTGTGGTTTGCACTCTTTTCAGGAGGCAGATTTACAGGTGAACGGACGCACAATTTCCAGACGGAAATTTCTGTCATCCAAGACCAGGAAAGGTGTCCTCACAGACATGAGTGGATGCAGGCTCAAAGGTTGAAAAAAAATAAATGTTGATTTTCTTTCATCTAGTGTATGAAGTTTGACTTCTCTAATACTTTTCCTAATCTCTAGGGGGTGTTTACAAGTTAAATACAAAATTAAAGGATCCAACCATCTGCTCCACAGTGATCTGTCATATGAGTGGAGTTGCTGAAGCCATAAGTTACTGTGGACGTACAGAACATTGCCACTGGGATGGCAGGTAAAGATCTAAATAAATGTAAATATTACATTACCCATTACCCATTTATAATATTACTAATTTTAATATATCTACAATAGATTATTTTATTATTTTTATTTTCTCAATATCATATAAAGACAATAGAAACAAACAACAAACAGTGGCTCAGACACAATTTGCGGCCAGTTTTTAAACAAGGAAAAAGTAACATCTCAGAGAGAAGAGATACAATTGTAATAATTGTGTGCATAAGTTAAATTACATCTATCAATTTTGACCTCCTGCAGATGAGCAAGAAATGGATTTCAAGCACTTATGAAAGTTTTTACCGAGCAAGTCTGTAAAGATCTCAATCATTTCATTTGTATTAATGACATCCTATCTGTAACCCACATCTGAAAGAACGGGGCAGCAGAAGATTTCCATTCCTTTAAGATCAGTCTTTTGGCAGCAAACATTCCTAGCTCTAGAGGTTGCCGCATCAAAGCTGGGAGGCCCTTGTTTATCTGTGAAATGCCAAAAATGGCTAGTCCTACGTCCGGAACACACACAGGTGTCTCAACTCACTCCGCTTCTCGTGCTCTGTTGACCTTCAAAACCCGGGCGGCTTAATCAGTTAATATTTTTGGCGTTGACTTATCCTACCAGTAAACAAGAAGTACAATGTGTGCTTAATCCCTGCCTTCCATAGGTCTTGCATTATGCCTCGGAAAGCACTTTGTTGGGTCATCACTTCGTTGGTATATTCTGGAAAAATAAGCACCTAACTCCCTTTGTAGTTACGGTGTAAAATCAGCTCCGGTACTTGGAGCCAGCTTGGGCTGCAGTGAGCAATGCGCACGGTCGGCTTTCACTTGGTGCGAGAAATGGTCATCGCCCAGCAACTCTAGAATTGAGTGGGATACAAAATCAGTCGGGTCTCCTTCTTCAGCTACTTCCTCTAAGCCGACAATCCTTACATTTTGCCTGCGGGAGCGAGCTTCCAAATGCAGAACTTTTTCTTAAAGTTGATTGGCATGCTCCTCTAGTTGTGCGCACTTGATTTCAAGTTATTCCCCTCGCAGGAACCACTCGTAGCTTGCTCTTGGCCGGTCATGCGGTTCTGCATCTTAGTCAGAGCTGCAAAGAGTGTCTCGAATTTTGTTGCAAAAGCATCAAAACGCTCATTGATCTCACGTAGGATAGAGTGAGACATGCATTTGCCAATTTCCTTGCACATTGCATAAGTGCCTCAATCTTGAAATTGAAAGCCCCCCCCCCGTCAATAGATTCTTTTATATTTTAAGTCCTTCTGTGCTTTGGAAATTAAGAAACACAGCACCAAGATCTTGTTTCTGTTAAGCTGTAAATCCAGAATCTTACATTGCAGTCTGTAACTTTCAGTAAATGGTGGTATGCTGAATCTAAAATGACTATACAACTGATTTCGAAGCAGTGAAAGGTTAAAGCAACATGTGCAGTGCACTATGAAATATGAATTTTCTTTTTTTTTTTCTTGTTTAATTTTTTCAGACATTTTCTGACATTTTGACAGTTTCCTGACAGTTTCCTTTTTTCTTCATGCAGCTGCACCATGAACACTGTGTGTGCTGTGACTGGCTCAACTGTCATCGACTTTATTGGCAGAGTTCACTATGTTCCAGATCGCTGTACATACACTCTGCTCAGGTCCTCATCCATCCCAGGTTTCCAGGTACTGGGCTTCTTCCAGGAGAGACGAAGAATTGACAAAGGTTTTCTAGAGCGAGTAGTTTTCCATCTGGACAAGGAAAATGTTAAGATATCTCTGGAACAAGGAGGCAGAGTCCGGGTAGGTATTCAGACACCTCAGTCATTCTGGTTTATTGTTTAAGATCGGTTTCTAAAAGCGGCTCTTGGTTGTTATGAGAAAGTGCAGTAAACCATTATCTCTATTGCATTTCCACAACAACCATATCCATACCTGGTAGATGGATAACAAAGGAAGTGTCAGCTACATGAGAAAGTCATACTATCCATTAATTATAATAAAGCATAAAGTAAAACAAGTCAAAGGAAAAAAAGAGACC
This sequence comes from Kiunga ballochi, assembly GCA_037177335.1. Classification (NCBI taxonomy): domain Eukaryota; kingdom Metazoa; phylum Chordata; class Actinopteri; order Atheriniformes; family Pseudomugilidae; genus Kiunga; species Kiunga ballochi. The sequence goes on along the minus strand of JBAMIG010000013.1, from coordinate 23,620,121 downwards.
AAAATATGCTTTATCAGTCTGTTTTAATTTGCAAAAACCAAAAAACATTGAAGGGTTAATTTTTCTGCTTTTTTTTTGGGAAAAGACCCCTTAAATACAGTAATACAGTTGTCGTGTGTGTTCACAGCTCAAAAAACCTTCAACTCTTTCAGCTTTAATAACTTCAGCATACTTTAAGCAAGAAGAACCATTCAAACTTTCAACAAGTTACAATAGATTCTGCTATTTAAAACTATAGGATCAAGTTTGTACCTTTTACCAATCTTTAATCATAGCAGTTTTGAAATGGCCAACTTTTTTGCTCATCCTTTTCTTCTCCCACAATTTAGCTGTGCTCTGTGACACTCAAACTTTTACACTCAGGTCAAAAAATTTATATAACTCCACCTATTTTTGCTCTACACACACATATTAAACATCAAACTTGGGAAATCTTATTGGGTTCAACTCAAGCCAATTTTTAAAAAGCTGAGACCTACAAATTTTGAGCTACGGCCCCTAAAGCAACCTAAAGTCTGCTTTTTGCCCCATAGACTCTCATTATAACAAATAAATGAGCATCTTAAGCAGCATTTGAATAAAAAAAACAGTTCATAGAAAAGATTAATTTTTATTAAAAAAATGGAAAAAACTACGAGTTTGTATTGAAATGAATTCTCAAAATAAAATGTCCTTTTTTTTTTGCTCTGAAGCTAAATGACAAAGTCCTAAAGCTCAGTGCCATGGCCCAGGTGTACCATGGTGTGGAGCTCTCTAAAGACCAAGCAGGTGTTACTGTCAAGAAATCAGCTTGTAGCTACACAGTTTCTGTCTTCTTTGATGGCTACACAGCTCTTATAGAAATGGCAGGTATGCATTGACTTCCTATTTCTTGCTCATTATTATTGGCAACATAGTTTTTATGGTCAGATTTTTTAACCAACAAGCACTTTTTTCTTAAACATGCTGTCTATCTTCTGGCTGATTTAACACGAGTTAAAGATTAAATATGTTTTAAGGTCCAGAGAAAGAAGCTTTGTAAGTTTGCTAGCATAGTTGTAACTACACCCCCCCCCCAACTTAAACTTAGATACAACTTAAAGTTTTGATAAACTCAGATCCTGAGCTGACTTTTCCTCTACTCAAACTTTCTAGGTTTAAGTGAAGCAACACTCCACGGCTTGTGTGATGACTCGTATGGTACCTTGTGTGATAATAAAGTCTTAGAACATAGTGTTACTGAGTAAGACTTTAAACACAAACCTCAGTTTTGCTTTGAGTATGATATTATGAGCCTTTAAGTTTATGGTGCTTGTTCCCTCACAGCTGTGAAATACAATATGAAGACACTACTCACAGTTTGGTAAACTGCCAGGCTGCCACTCAATGGTATATAACAACAGTAAAACCACAATAATAAACCAATTTTGCTGAAACAGTCCTTCAGTTGTCATGTAAATTTATGTATGCCTTGTTTCACTGTTCTTCTCTGTAACAGGTGTAATCTCCTTATTCAGCCGCCATTCACTGCTTGTCACAGAGAAATTCATCCCAAGCCCTTTATTACTGCCTGCATACAAAATTTGTGCAGCTACCCTGCAGTGGATGGCTTCATGTGTCAGTTTCTGCGGGCTTATGCCCAGACATGCAGATTTTACAATGTGACATTGGAGAACTGGAGCTCAAAGACGAAATGTTGTAAGTCCATCTTTTAGCGTCTTTCAGTATCTTCAGTGTATTTTATATAATTCCTTACTGCTTGTAATGTTACCACTCAACATTATCTTCACTCAAGATCAATATTTTCTTTCATTAATCTAATTCAGGGTCATGTAGGCAGCTGGTAGGATACATGCCAGAAAGGTCATCCGTCCATCACAATGTCACTATAGAAACAATTATCAGTTTCAAACTAACTCGGAGGGACAAAACAGCAGGTTCACCAAACATGCATGTCTTTTGACAATGAGAGGAAGCCAGAGTATTTGGAGAGAGCTGATAACGTGCATGAGAGAGAACCTGCAAACTCAAATACCCCTGATAGGGTTTTTTTTTAATTTGTCCAAAATATTTTTACTAAATCCTAATTTTGAAATACAAACAATGGACAGTTTGATATGTATACATCAAGATCAGGATCTTAAACAGCAGACAAAAGTAAAGCAAAACTAAATTAAGGCTGTGGCGCATGTAGTAGAGCGGGTCAATTCGTAACCAGTGAGTTAGTGGTTCAAGTCCCGGCTCTGGCATCCACATGCCGAAGTGTCCTTGAGCAAGACACTGAACCCAGTTGCTCCCGGTGCTGCGTCACCGATGTGTGAGCGTTTGTGTGAGTGAATGGGTGAATGTGTTAAATAGTGTTAAAGCGCATTGAGTACACTGATGTGTAGAAAAGCGCTATACAAGTACAAGACCATTTACCATTTACCATTCAAGGAGTATTGGATGACCTCACATCGACGGCACTACTCGGCCAATGTCTCTAAATTGGCTGATTTGCTGTTTGATTAAACCCATGTCAAAAAGGCCTTTTTGTATGTACTTTCATGTTTTAATATGATGCAGAATTTTAGTAATGTCAGTGAATGTAGTTGGTGGGGTTGATTGACTAAAAAATTACAGTAGGTGCTGTGGAGCCATGTAGTCTGTGATCCAGGATACAATGCAGTTCAGGGCATTTGTCATCACTCCTGCCAAGTTTAGTGGCGATTAAAGGTTTCCTTATTTAGTTACAGGTAAACTTTCCTAAATGTGCTTAGAAACTTGATGAGTTTTTAGCTGTGCCATCATTACGGGGTTGCACATGTTGTAAAGCAGTTTCATCTGGTTGAACTTGATTCAAGAGAAGGAGCACTCATTGTGGGAAAAAATCACTTCCTTTAGCAAAGACTTATTATTAGAGTCTCCATGGCAACGAGACTTGTCTAACACCGGGATTTACTAATAATCCTCTCCCATTCAAAATTATCAGTGAAATAACACTTCAAATCCCAACAGAGTTGAAAAGAAAGAAGAGGATGCAGGCAGGAGTGAGGCAGAGAGAAAAACCATGGCAATTTAAATTGTTTCTCCCAACTGGGTAAAGTGGGTAAAGTGCAATTACTAGCTAACAAAATTGATGAGCTCCAAGGGCTAACCAGGTCTCAGAGAAAATCCAGAGAGTGCAGTTTTATGTGCTCCACTGAGACATGGCTGCATGAACCCATCCCAGACTCTAAAGCATCTGTACATGCCTTCAAGACGGTCCGTACAGACCGCAATAAACACCTCAGCAGTAAACTAAATGAGGTTAGTGTCATCCTGGACACGTCACTGTTATGAGACAATCTGCACAAAAGACATTAAACTGCTAGCTGTGAGTTTTCGCCCATACTTTTACCGAGAGTTCACATGTGTTATCCTGGTAATGGTTTATATAAAATCTGGTACCACTCCAGACACAGCCTGTGATGTCATTAACTGTAGTGGCCAGGCCCCAAACACAACATCCAAACTTATTTGTGTTATTTGTTACTCTACCAATGTTTCAAACGCTGTCACACCAATAAAAATAAAACGTTGGGCTTGTTTTATGCAAATATTAAAAACACGTACAGCTCCTCTGCCCTGCCATCTTTAGGAAGATCTTACTATAATCTGGTTCTTCCCACCTCCTTCTACAAGCCCATCGTTCAGTAACAACTTTTATGGACAGAATTTCTAGGCGCAGCCGAGATGTTGAGGGGATCCAGTTTGGTGGTCACAGGATCGGGTCTCTTTTAGCAGATAATGTGGTTCTGTTGGCTTTAAGTGATTGCAGCGAGTCTGAGATAGATACTGCTTTCTGACCTTGCACAGCTTAGTTATTATTTCACAGACGTTGTTTGTATTTCTCATTATGGATTTGATTGTTTACCTTTACTTTCAAGTTTTCTGCATTCTCTTTTTAAATTACAGTCAATTACTGTCAATACAGAGAAGTGTTGCACAAACCTATTGCCCACTGGTTATAAGCTAGACTGAGCATTCAAAATTTAGCATTCATCAACCTGGCTCTACACATGAAAGCTTAACTTTGAAAGAGTTTTTCATCAGATTGGGGGGGACTAGTCTCTAATGGACCTCATCTCCTTGTTCCTCAGCAGGCTCAAAAGAGCTGTAGCTTGTGATATGAAATAAGTGTTGTGGTTAAAAGTAATTAACCAATTCAATTCTATTTTATTTATATAGCCCAGTATCACAACAAAGTCGTTTCAAAGGGCTTAACACAGTTAATATCACAACAGCAGACATAAGGCACAATAAACACAAGTAATGATGACTACACTAAACTAAGCAGACCCAGGACATCTCTGTCCTCAGACCCTCCTTCATGGTAAGAAAAAACAATCTTAAAAACCTAGTTGCTGTAAAAAAACAGAGAAGAGACCTCATGGAGCCCAGTTTGAAGGAGATGGACAGGCAGATGTGCCTAGGACTGTTATCCATTTGCTTATGGAAATTCTAAAATAACAGTTCAGGATTGTAGCATGCAGCATCCAGACAGGGGAGTGGAGGTGGGTAGGGGACCAGAAAGTCCATTGAGAGTGAGGTTAAGGGCCCACAGGAGCACAAACTGGATCGGCTAAGGTCCAAACCGTCATTGGGACATCCATCAGTAGCCACACATCTGAAACAGTCATCACTCCCCCAGAGAGGGACAATGGGAGAGAGGGACAGTGGTAGAGAGTGAAAAAAATAGACTAGTTAGAGCTATAGAATATTATATTAAGAGGGACAGCAGATGAGAGCAGAGGACAGAGGCTCAGAGCCCCATACTTCCTTCAGCTTATAAAGCAGCCTAGCTTCAGTTGTGTAGGAACTCTGTCATAAGCTTTATTAAAGAGGAATGTTTTAAGCCTAACCTTAAATGTAGAGACTGTGTCTGCCTCCCTCACATGAGCTGGAAGCTGATTCCACATACCAGGGGATTGGTAACTAAAGCCTCTACCTCCAACTGTACTTGTAGAAACCCTGGGAACCACATTTTGGGAACAAAGTGTTTTGTTTGGTTGGTATGGCACAATAACATCACTAATGTAGGATGGGGCCATACAATTTATGGCATTGTATGTTACTAAAATTATTTTAGATTTAATTCTGAATTAAATTTAATGTAAAATCATATAATTTCCGGGGGGTAGAAGCTCCAATTAGCTGCTTACTAAATACTTTTATCCAATAAAGTTTCATAAGTTTCATGACCTTTTCAAGCATGAAAATTACCCATATGGGTGGATCGGTTCATCGCTCGTCATCTCTCCTTCATTAAAAGCAACATGCAGATTTGTGCTGAAAAACAAATGAAGAATAGGTTGGAACCTGTGAAACAGTAACTGACCCACCCAGCACCCACAATTACAAAAGTGTAGAAAAAAAACCTTTTGCTTTTTTAATTATGTTGTGCCAACTGTGACAGTTGCTCTTTAAAAAATGTTGTTAGCAGTGTAGTCTCTGACAACCAGGTCCAGCTGCTGGTAAAGGCCATGGCCACAGCAGGTCTGATCCAATAGACATACTCAGATCTGCTGAGAGGGATTTTTTAAGCTGTTCAGTCGAAGTCTGGTGGCCTCCAGGTTGATGCCCAGTGTCATATCTCAACTGTCATAGACAAGACAATGAGGAATATCACAGGGGTTTATTTCACAAAGAATGCTCTTCACCGCACTGCAGTCTCAGGACACGTACCACAAGGCAAGTTCCCTTTGTTTCAGTTTCCAGTGCTGTCCTGCAGGCACCTGGAAGACTGCTGTGGTCCAAGGAGTTCATCTTTTTGAGTCCACCTGACTCAGGTCAATCAAAAGTGCATCTCAGTGTCCATCTGCATTCAAAACTCAAGAGCTTACATGTGGACCAGAACTGCGTGCTGGAATAGCTATAGTGTTGGAGACATTTTGTGGATCGACACTGACCTTGGAAGCCATTCCACAGCATCTACACTGCAAGAAAACAACAAGAAGGGATTTCCTTTGTGCAAGTTCCCCTCCAATCTGGCATTGCAATTTACTCTCAGGTCAGTCATTGCTTACCAGGATGGCTGCACCCAGGATGCACTTAGACATTATGCGTCACAGAGCAAAAGAGCTCCATGTGTCTGGGAAATGTATGATGACCATTGTGGTGTCACAACAACATTAGAAAGCACCAAGATCTGGCCACAGGCTTTTTTGTATACGAAAGACTGAGTGTAAAGAGGTCAGGTAGGGTCAAGATGGGTGTCGTACATCCATGGCTATGTATGTGTGTTAGATATTATTTTGTTGTGACAAAAGTTGCTGTTATTTGACCATTTGTTTGTTTTTTATTTATTATTTTAATACATTCTTGTTTACAGCATTCTACTTTGTTCTGACCTGGGTTATTTAATGTTAGATATGTTCAGTTTTTTTTCTTAGTCAGGCCAAATTAAAGCAACATACTCATTACTAATACAGAATAATTAGGGAAACTTAAACACTCACCGGTCTCATGGAGGCACTTGCTCTCCAAAGAGTAAAACTCACAATGTAAAGGAGCATTGCTCTTTACAAAGAAGGCAGTTCACATGTGTAACGAAGGACCTCCGAGACAGGAAGCAGGGTTAAACTGGTTTATTGTCACTATAAAGTCTTTGGGGAAAAACGGGATGATCCAAAAAGCAAATACCAGGGAGCAGGCGGAGGTCGATACCAGGATGT
>JBAMIG010000013.1:23546374-23557186 GCA_037177335.1 Kiunga ballochi | reverse complement strand
TAAGCTAGCTCTGCTCCTTCCGAAGCGCGCATTTGAAGTCTGCATCTGAAGCGCACTTCGAATTGGAACGGCACTTGGCGCGCCAGTATGACATATGCGGTCTGCAAATCCACACTTTGAAGTGTGCAGTCTCTGAATTGAGAAACGGCCTTAGTGTTACATTTCCTCATCCTACACTGATTACATTAAAACCAGAAATACAAGAGCATGAACAATAAAATAAGTGTGCTATTTTGATGCCATTTCCCTGCTGGATCTGATCATTTTTATTTTTACTGCAGTAGTTTGTTTTTAAGAGAGATGACTTTTGGGCTAGCTTTTAGACCATCTACCCCCAGGAGTACCCTCTGAAACACTTCAAAGGTATTTTTCAGTACCTTTGGGTAGCTGAGGTTCAAGGTGTATATATGTCCCATTAGCAAGACAGCGAGGGTGGGTCAGCTGCTGAAGTCCCTCCAATAATGAAGATCTTCATCACTTCACCGGCAAAGTCACAATCATCCCATGTAAATCAAATATAAATGAATAAATGTCAATATTTTAACACAAGCAGAGATAACCCAAGTAGAAGCAGCAGGAACAAGCAAACTAGAAAAGCTCCAAAACAAAGTACATGTGATTTAAAGAATTTTACCTACCGAGTGCTCTTTAGGGGTCTGCTGGAACCATCAATAAAGCAATGGTAAGTTGTGGAGAGCCAAAAGCTGCTGTGCAGCCACAGTAAAGAAGCACAGCAGTCCAACACAAGAGGAAGAGGTGCCAGATGTGTCAAAGAAACAAAGATCCCAAAGCCACCACAGCCAGCATGATGGCTGCACACAGTGGGAAGATGTTCTCCATCCCCCAGAGTCAAACACATAGACTGACACAAACAATGAATGATAAATCAAAATAACTCTTTTATTGAACAAAATGTAATGAAAATTCATCTTTTACCAAAATTAAAGACATTTTGTAAGTTTATTATTATAGTGGGGACCCTGCTCACGGAGGAACGTTGGTGTTGTAACATATATGTCATATCAACATGGTTTTATTAGGTTACTTCTGTTCTTACAGCCAGACTGCTCATGGAAAGGTCTAAGTTCAGCCCAACTTCAATAATTACCACAGGGGGACATTTCTGTCCACTGTTAGCTTTAAACAAGATCTCTGCAGGATCATCGTGTCATTAAAGTCCTTTATTTCACTGCGTCATATCTTCTGCGTGCAATATTGAAACAATTTGAATATTCACATATTAAGACTGAAACAGTCATTTTATAGTATCACATTTAAAGGTTTGTCATGAATCTGGAGGATCACACTAAATTTTTCACCCAGGTCAGGTCAGGGGTCGGCCACTCCGGTCCTAGGGAGCTGCTCTCCTACAAGTGTTGCGAGTTTCCCTGTTGCCAAACACCTGACACACATCAGACTTTATTAACAGAGCTTGACATCAAACACCGCACCAGCCTGCTAATTAGCCATTGGTCTGAGTCAGGTGGGATGCTTGCAGGAGTGCAGCTCCCTCGGACCTGAGTTACCCCTGGGTTAGATCCAAAAGACTGAAGCCGGACAGAGAGACTACGTTAAACTGAGGCTGTTTACATGCACTGAGGAAAATCCAAGCAGAAACTCATGTCCACAAGCCTTTAAATGCATTAACTTGCACGTCCTTCAAGAAAAAAAAAGACAAACACAGGAACTTGGACGTCAGACAATACTGTACAACCATACAGTTTATGGCCCAGCTTTGCAACAGGAAGCCAAAGGATTGAATGAATCTTTGTGTCGCAGCTCCACGTGCGTTGCTTCTTTCCATTCGGACAAAGCTCCGTGCTCGGTTCCTATGTGCTCACACACCCTGTGGGCTGAAACAGAGCTGTTACCAAAGACCTCGCATCCAGAGCTGGATCAAGCAGAAGTCTGCAGATGTTTCAGAGCCAGGAGTTGTGAGAGAAACGGACAAATGGCTTTCTAAGGGCATCTGAGTATCTGTGGCATCTACTGCCCTCTAGTGGCAGATCTGAGATGAGTCAAAAACCTAATTTCTCTCCAATGAGGAATTCTTTTTAGAGACATGAGAAGCAACAAGGACATGATCCACACACGTACACATAAAATATGTCTATGTGTTTGTGTATTTACCCACAGCCAGGAGCAGCTGGTGGACTTGATCTCCTGAAAGGGCCGATGTCTCTGTAAAGAACAAATCCCTCTCACTGGCTAGTCTCCGTCCTTCCTATGAAATAAACACTACTGTGAGTCTTTATGTGAAACGTAAACCCAGAGCTGCAGGAAGGCTCTTGCCTGCAGTGGTACTTCCCGATGCTGATCCAGGTCTCCCTTGTTCCCTACGAGCCACAGGAGCGTGGATCCTGGGATGTAGTGCTTCTCCAGCTCTTTGAGCCACAGCTGAGCTCTGATGAACGTTTCCTACAAGGACACAGGAATAACCCAGAGCTAACGGTGGCTTTGACTCCTGCTAAGACACAAGTATTAGTTCTACCCTTTTACCCTTTTACTGATGTCATAAACCAGAAGTGCAGCATGGGCTCCCCTGTAGTACAGCGGGGTGACACTGTGGTACTTTTCCTGCCCCGCTGTGTCCCATATCTCAAAGCGAAGCGTGACGTTGCTCAGATGTACCAGCTGGGTCAGGTAGGCACCTGAGAGAGCAGAAAAGAGGATAAAAGCCTTGGTTATGGAAAGCACTTTGAATTGTTTTGTATGTTAAGGGTGCTACAAATAAACATGCCTTTAAATACCTCATCATTCATATGATCACATGTTTAGACCATTGGAAAAATGTGTGCTGTGACCTGGAAGTAACTCAGCCTTCATGGTATTCTCAGTAAAAAACAATCCTAACCTGCACATGAAGGGATTGTTTTTGCAGCGTAGGGTAAACTCACAGCCTACAGTAGATGGTACGCTCATGAACTCGTCTTTGCCAAATCGCAACGCCAGGCTGGATTTTCCCACACCAGAGCTTCCCAGAAGTACCATCTTAACCCTGAGGGTCCGCACTGGTCCGCTCACTAAGTCATCACTGGCTCCTCTCGGCACCTTTGGAACAGTTTCCCCCATTTTAAAATAAAAAAAACCACAAATGGTTAGGATATAAAATATGCAACAGGTAGCTGATTCAGTGTCTGAGTCCTCTGTAGGAGAGGTTACAGCTTCACACGCCTGCCGCTGGAAACAGAAGTGAAAGCAAAGTTCAATCTTAGCCTGTAAAACTTGTTAGTTATAAAGATAGAAAAAAGTGGATTTTACTTCCTCCTACATTCACAACTAAGACATAAAACTCCCAGTGGAAGCCATGATGTGCTGGCTTTATGACCTTACATAAAACAAGTCTGAGGAAAGCCCGGTGCAGCTTATTCAACCAGGAGGATGTCCAGAGACGTAGTCCTCCACAAAGACATGCAGACAAGTGGTGAGGTCTCTCTCTGTATCTACATGATCACATAGCAGACGCTGCAGCTTCAGGATGTGCAAGCAGGCACAAAAGCTTATTAGTATTGCGCCGCTTCATGACAGTGTCATTTCAGGTGCTAGAGGGAATTATTTCATTTTGTTCTCCTTCTTTTTCTCTTTTCCTCCTGTTTCATAACACAAACACAATTTATCACATAAAACCATTATGTACTGGTGACCTGTCCAGGTGGGCTTGATTATTGTTGGGATAGACTTCAGTTACCCTGATTTGGAAAATAAATCTTCTATTTCTAATTTTACTCTGCATTGTTATGGATTTTGAGGATACTGGTTCCGTTGCATTGAGGTGAGTCCAACTATATCTAGTCGGAACCACTCAGCCTCACACACAAGCTCAGGCTCCTTCCCCGCCAGGGAGGTGACATTCCACATCCCTAAAGCCAGTTTCTGTAGCCGGGGATCAGACCGCCAGGGCTCCCGCCCCAGACCGCCACCCAGCTCACATATCTGCACCCGACCTCTACGGCCCCTCCTGCAGCTGGTGAGACCACGGGAGGGGGGGCCATGTAGCTCCTTCGGGCTGAGTCCGACCGGACCCCATGGGCAAAGGCCCGGCCACCATACGCTCGCCCTCGTGCCCCACCTTCGGACCTGGCTCCAGAGGGGGGCCCCGGTGACCCGCACCCGGACAATGGAGCCATCCGTCTTTTGATTTTATTCTTCATAGAGGTCTTTGAGAGGAGCCAGATGAGGAGGCTCGGGCATCTGGTTAGGATGCCTCCTGGACGCCTCCCTGAGGTGTTCAGGGCACGTCCCTGTGGGAGGAGACCCTGGGGAAGACCCAGTCTGGGCTTCCCTCCTTAGGATGCTGCCCCCGCGACCCGACCTCGGATAAGAGGTGGGTGGATGGGTGGATGGATGGATGGATGGATGGATGGATGCTTTTATAGAATAATGAAGCTGTGTGTGTGCCTGATGTAACTTAGCACACAGGTTATTTGGAGGTAAAACAGATGAGAAGTGTTTCTGTGAACTCTGTTCTGTTTTACTGTATGAAGAAACTTTGTGTCTTTAAAAACGTCCAGCCTGCTTTTAGAGCTCTCTGCTCATCATTAAAAATAGCATAGGGGTGTGAGAGAGTGCGCCTGCCTTACACAGCCCCTGAACATGTATGGAGCCCTGGAACAGAGGTTGCTGCTGCATTCAAGTGCTACCGGAAATCTAAACCTTACAAACAAATCCCACTCAGGAAAAGAGCTTCACGCTGAGATAGCTTTAGCTCCCTAAAGTGGATCAAGCGGTTTTGAAAAGTTATAAATGACTTTTTTTTAAAGATTTGAAAAAACTGACTTGTGTTTTTAAACAGTGAAGTAGCCTAATTATGATTAAATAACGAGCCATATATCAATATAAAACTTAAGATTAACCTATCTGGGGAGTTTAATTTACCTTCTACTGTTTACTTCTTTAAAACGCTCATTAAGTGTATAAAAAGAGGTTTTATGCCCTAAAGTTTGCTCATCGATACTGAAAACCATATGTCCGACTTCCCGTGAAGGGGGTCTGTTTGAACGCTGCTTCGCTTTGCTCACAGAAATGTGTGCTAACTCTGTAACTGGGACTATTTGTGTCTTTCTTTAATTATTTTGGCTACAAAGTAAAAACCCCACTTTGCTTTAAGGGGACGGGGAAAGGTTAGGAGCAGCGCTATTTTTTGCGGCAGAAAGGCGCGTGAAGCAGATGAAGCGCAGTTTGACAAACACAGGAAGAAGCGCACAAACGGATGTGTGACAATGAGCCACGCTCTGGACGCTGCTTCCCTTTTTAAACCGGGACATTTTAGCAGCATATAGAACCACTGCAGCGGGGAGCCGGGCTTTTTACAGCCTTTCTTCTGTTTAGAGACACAAACTAAGATGGGGACTCAGGGGACAGGACGGAAAAGATCCACCAAGAAGGAGAGGTCCACGGCAGAGGACGATGCCCTGAACCTGATCGCAAGAGAGGTGAGTGGGAAAGCTTTCCCTAAAAGTCTGAGGATATGTGACAAAATGACCCCAAACCCTCCTTCTGACCTGATTTCCTGCAGCCACGCGGGACCTGTCTGTCCTCAGAGCACAGGAAATGGCGCATATCTAATAAAACACGTGTTTTGGGCTCAATCTGAACTTTCTATGTGACCGGATGCAAGAAAGTTTAGATGTGGTGAAAATGTTCAGGAAGAGGTGGTAAATAATCCATTATAACATGTGTTTTATGTCCATGTTTTGATCCATTTCCAGAGGGATTTAACTCAACCCATAGTTTGAACAGAACTGTGTGCATGCTGTACATGTGAGCTTTCTGCTCACTATTTATTCAAATATCCTGTAAAAGCATAGAATAAAGTTCCTGAAACATGAAGCCTGTCAGTGCAGGCTCATATCAATAATACTGGATCATATTTTGCATTAGAAACCCACCTATTTTTTTTAAACATCAGTCAAATTGTTGCTAAAAAGTCCCATTAATGTGCTCTGTGCTTGTAGCTGCAGGTTATGGTTAATGAAAGCTGCTGTTCCTGCAGCTTTCTGATAAGGCTTTATTGTACCCTGTGATGAGCCTTTCTTCTGCCAACTGTGTCAAACCAGAGTCTGATCCGATCTATTACTTTAGGGAAGATAAATACATGTTTGTGTCAAATCTCAGGACTGCTTTACCTAAATACACCTCACTGGTTTGTGCAGACATGGAGTCCTGGCCTTCACTGTGTCCAAACTTTTCTTCCTCCAACCCAAACCAGGATGTTTTCTGTGTGTAAACAACAAGCTGACACCCTGTGCGTGTGTGTGTGTGTGTGTGTGTGAGACATTCCTGGTTTACTCTGTGAGCAGTGGGGGAGATGCTGTGGCTGCAGCAGAAAGTGTCCCTGTTTGGCCATGCCCTGACAAGCCGCCATGTCGGCCCTGATGAGTCGGCCCTTTCTGCCCAGAACTTTTAAATAGATGCTCCTAAAAGATCAGCTGTTGCTGCGCCCGGTTTTAGATGTGTGGGGGGTGGAGCGAGGACGTGTCTCACCAGCTGGTCATCCTCCAACATGAACTGGGACATGTGTGACACCGTCTCTGCGTTTAAGCCACGCGGGTCTTATGTCATCGTCAGGTTGCTGTTTGTTTGTCTTTCCTCTCAGTGCCGTTAAACCGGGCTGATTGATTACCGGTGCCGTTAAACCGGACTGATTACCGGTGCCGTTAAACCGGACTGATTACCGGTGCCGTTAAACCGGACTGATTACCGGTGCCGTTAAACCGGACTGATTACCGGTGCCGTTAAGCCTCATCGTTCAGGCTTAGTGATGGCTGCCAACACGTCCAGATTTGAATGAAAACTTTGCTCTGTGGTTCATAGACATGGAAAAGGCGTCTTCATAACGGTGCACCTGCTGCTTCTGGGTTAAAGGACTCGCTGTGGGTGGGTCTGGGTCATGCTGCAGAAAGGTTGTGCGACAGTTGGATGTGTTTTATCACTCACCTGGACCAGGTGGGCCCAGATCCCGTCCTGCAGAGCTACCATGCTGCCTCCCTTACCCAACAGCCCTGAATTCCTCCTCATGCATGTATCCGTTAGCTAGCTAGCTATAAACTTATACAGCCAATCAGCAGCAGCATCAGAGCTTCCTGTTATTAATCAATAAGGTATCGAAACCTGGCACAGAAACACTTTGATACCGGGTGGTACCGAGCTATTTAGAACCGATACCCAGTCACTGAGTAGTTTATTAATCTATTTATTGCACTGAGAAAGAAACCAAATGATCCATTTAAATGAAAATAAGATGCTTTTCTACTCACTATCTGCATCCATATCAATCCACTCATTAGGAAATGAAACTTTAGAAAATGTCTCCATACCGACCGACCACACCGTGCAGCCAGTCAGGTTTTACCTACCAGGCGACTTCTCAGCATCAACACTTTTTCAAATCGTTTGAAGGTGTCTGAGAGCCGGAAACTCATGGTTCAGAAAGGAGTCCTCCTGCTCTCCACTGAGGCTTTTCAGGTATTTGGTGATGGTGTGTTCAGGCTGGTGAAATGATCTTACCTGGGGATTAACTTGGTCGTAAGAAGCTCATTGAGGCATTGTAGGGAATAAAGTGTTTAGAGTGGATTAGTCTGAGTCGGGATGGCATAAGAGAGGAACCCAGCATAAAACCGTCTCAGTGTGGGGAGCGAGCCAGCGCCCACAGCTGAGTTAATCTTTAATGCATCACGTTTACATAACGATAACCAGCAGGCTGAGTAAACACCAACGATTTTTACTCCTTAACCCGTTCCAGAAATCCGAGTCAGGATGGTTTGATTCTGCTTAATACCAACAGATTTAAGCTCCTACACGCATTATTAGCACGTCTGCACGCATTATTAGCACGTCTACACGCATTATTAGCATGTCTACACGCATTAATAGCACGTCTACACGCATTAATAGCACGTCTGCATGCATTAATAGCACGTCTGCACGCATTAATTGCACGTCTACATGCATTAATTGCACGTCTACACGCATTAATTGCACGTCTACATGCATTAATTGCACGTCTACACGCATTAATTGCACATCTACACGCATTAATGGCACGTCTACACGCATTATTGGCACGTCTACACGCACTGATGGCACGTCTACATACATTAATGGCACGTCTACACGCACTGATGGCACATCTACATACATTAATGGCATGTCTACACGCATTGATGGCACGTCTACACGCATTAATGGCACGTCTACACGCACTGATGGCACGTCTACACGCACTGATGGCACGTCTACACGCATTAATAGCACGTCTACACGCACTGATAGCACGTCTACACGCATTCTTAGCACGTCTACACGCATTATTAGCACGTCTACACGCATTATTAGCACGTCTACACGCATTAATAGCACGTCTACATGCATTCTTAACACGTCTACACGCATTAATAGCACGTCTACACGCATTATTAGCACGTCTACACACATTATTAGCACGTCTACACGCATTAATAGCACGTCTAAACGCATTAATGGCACACCTACACGCACTAATGGCACGTCTACACGCACTGATGGCACGTCTACATGCATTATTGCAAGTCTACACGCATTTATTGCACGTCTACACGCATTTATTGCACGTCTACACGCATTGATGGCACGTCTACACGCATTGATGGCACGTCTACACGCATTATTGGCACGTCTACACGCACTGATGGCATGTCTACACGCATTCTTAGCACGTCTACACGCATTCTTAGCACGTCTACACGCATTGATGGCACGTCTACACGCATTGATGGCACGTCTACACGCATTTTTAGCACGTCTACACGCATTATTAGCACGTCTACACGCATTTTTAGCACGTCTACACGCATTGATGGCACGTCTACACGCACTGATGGCACGTCTGCACGCACTGATGGCACGTCTACACGCACTGATGGCACGTCTACACGCACTGATGGCACGTCTACACGCACTGATGGCACGTCTACACGCATTGATGGCACGTCTACACGCATTGATGGCACGTCTACACGCACTGATGGCACGTCTACACGCACTGATGGCACGTCTACACGCATTGATGGCACGTCTACGTGCGCTGCCCGTTAATAGCAGACCTACACACACACTGTTTCCTTATGACTGCACACACAGTTCTGGCGTGACTTGCCCGACTGAGTCTCCTTAAAAGGAAGTGATTTGGTTTCCTCCTGATGACATCACAGCAGGCACAGCCCATGCAGATTGTTATCACAAACTCCTTCCTGTTTGTCCACCATGGCGAGTCTCCCAGCCTCCATCAGCTACATTGTGGGTAACGATGGCCTTATTAAACATAACTATTATATGATGTCTGGATGTACGGGGATGATGATGCTGTGAGAAGACTGCAGAGAAGTCCACAATGAAGTCAGTTAAAGGGACTATGACCTCTGTGTGTGTGTGTGTGTGTGTGTGTGTGTGTGTGTGTGTTGGATCTGGGTTTTCATTCTCACAGCTGAGTGCAAATAAAGTTTCTGCAAGTTGCACCAAACAAACATATCTGAAAAACTATACATAAAACTATTTTAAGCAGAAAACTCAGCTGAACAGTTTGATATGTAACATGTTCATGTTATTTAAACGTTGTCATTAAAAGAAAAGTAAAAAAAGTCCTTATTTCTGATATTTTCATGCAGATAATGTCAGACATCTAGTAATTATGGATACTACAGCATGCAGATCAGACTAATGAGACATAATAGCACTAATACACTGTAATAAACAAAATACATTAATTTCACCAGGAATACTGAAAAACATCATTCACACAACAATACTGGAGCAGATGGGTCTGTGGTGGGACCCTGAGAAGAGTTCATGGATGATTTCCTGATAAACATTGATGCTTGCTATTGAACTGGTCCATATTTCCACCAGTTTAACCAGAACAGAAGCTCTGTTGAAGGACAGTATGACCCTGGTTACATGATGCCTGGTGCAGATTTCCTTCCTGCAGTCATGAATCTAAGTGGGAAAGGATTCCTGTCTGCTTTCAGGTGGATGCAGACATGGAAGTGTGATAACAGGAATTATGTGGGAAATCAGCTGCTGTGGTGTGAATAAGATCAATAACACCAGATATTCTGTTAAAGCATAAAGTATGATGAAACCTTCAGGCTTCCATGTTTTAATGTGTCTCCAGCAGTTCATGTTAAGATGCTGTGACTAATCTCACCTTATAATTATATAAGAAGAGAAGCTGGAAATTAAAATGAAATCGTGATTAGAAAAAAGACATTTTTAGGCCCATTTCAGACATTAGTATATCTACATGAACATACATAAAGCTTAAACCTGGATGGGTTGCTAGGCAACATGATAATGCAGGGACTTTCAGGCTTTCATGATGAATGATCCATGCTTCATTTAAGCTAAATAACCGGTTTTATTATTAATGTTTATTTTGTGTGAAACATAATGTGTTCGGTAACTCTGAGGGTTCTGCTGGCCCGGTTATCCATCTAAGCCAGATGTGCCCGGCATACCGAAATCACTCAGCCCTTCTCTGAAAACTCAGTCATATCTGGAATCAGTATTTTTACGTGTCTAAATGAGTCTGTGCGTGTCTATATATGTCTGCGCGTCTGCGTGTGTCTGCGCATGTCTATACATGTCTGCGCATGTCTGTACATGTCTGCACGTGTCTATACATGTCTGCGCTTGTCTGTGTGTGTCTGCATGTGTCTGTGTGTGTCTCTACATGTCTGCGCGTGTCTGTGTGTGTCTGCATATGTCTGCGCGTGTCTGTGTGTGTCTGCATATGTCTGCGCGTGTCTGTGTGTGTCTGCATATGTCTGCGCGTGTCTG
>JBAMIG010000013.1:22960927-22972713 GCA_037177335.1 Kiunga ballochi | reverse complement strand
GTCCAACTATATCTAGTCGGAACCGCTCAACCTCACGCACAAGCTCAGGCTCCTTCCCTGCCAGGGAGGTGACATTCCACGTCCCTAAAGCCAGTTTCTGCAGCCGGAGATTGGACCGTCAGGGCTCCCGCCCTGGGCCGCTGCCTGAATCCCAAATCTGCACTCGACCTCTACGGCCCCTCCTGCAGCTGGTGAGACCACGGGAAGGGGGCCCATGTTGGTTCCTTCGGGCTGAGCCCGACCGGGCCTTGCCACCAGATGCTCGCCCTCATGCCCCACCTCCAGGCCTGGCTCCAGAGGGGGGTCACGGTGACCCGTGTCCTGGCAAGGGAGCCTTCTTTTCAATGTTCTTCTTCATCATAGAGGTCTTTGAGCCGCTCTTAGTCTTGTCCCTACCCCAGACACTTGTTTGCCTTGGGTGATCCTACCAGGAGCATAAAGCCACCGACAACATAGCTTCTGGGATCTTCAGGACACACAAACCCCTCCACCACAGTAAGGTGGTGGTTTTCAGTCTTACTTCTCTTTATTCACAGTAAAGTCTGTGTGTTGGTAGATGTCAGAATAAATAACTTTAACTGAATTGTTGCCTGCAATTGGGTCCACGCCTCACTTCCATGCCTCCCACAGTGATAAGTACATGTTAATGGTTGACAGAGCTGAGAGGTTTGACAGGTGAGGAGGAGGTAAAATGGCTTATAAACACAGTAAACTAACTTATGCAATGAGGAATGTCATCTCCATGCAGACATTTACAGTAACTTTTGCAACACTTGGATGATTCAATCATATGCAGACCAAACTGGAAATATAACATCTAGTCACATATGCTTGTTTTAGTTTAGCAAACTTAGCTAGTTGTTGTGTCTTTCCAGCATCTCCTGATCTCTGTAATGTTTTTGTGATATACATAAAATTCTGCTAAAATTTGCTGAACCCATGTTTTATGTATTGTTATTGGATCACGGTTCTGCTTTGCAAGGATCCATAAGTAACCTGGTCAACATGCATGTTTTCCATGCTTCCAGTGCAGATGTTACATGTTCATATGCTGGGCTGCTTTACATTCGTTCTCCTATTTATATTGGCTTATATCATGTTAAACACATACACACGCTTGCCTGAAAGGACATCACACATGGTTTCTATTTAGTGCTACATGGTTGTACAGAATAAACCATAAAATAAGTTGAGAATGACGGAAGATCTGCTGCCGCATCTCATATATCTTCCTTGCTTAAACTATCACCTATTATCACATGCAGACAGGCTGGAGCATTGAAGCAAATACAGAGTGTCCGAAAGTGTTGGAAATAAAAGTCCTGAAGAAGCACAGACTGACTGCATATATATATATATATATATATATATATATATATATATATATATATTCATAAAATAAGCAAATGAGCTCCGATGCAAATAATAGTTTTGCATTATAAATAGTCTTAGACAAACAGTCCAATAATAAAACTAATGACTGGTTTTAACTTAAAAATCATATCTGACTGTTCCTTATCCAGACTTTTGCTTTTATAATGCTTCATGCTGAACTAAATCAGGACTCAACATTAGCTTAGCTTTCCGTGTTCCAACCTATTAGCCTATTAGCATCATCCATCCCTCCATTTCCTACGGCTCATTCCCAAACGGGTTCACGGGACATCGTCACGTATTAGCATCATACAGCAGGTAAATAGAGTCTATAATGTAACTAAATGAAACTTTTTCTTTGCATTTAAAGTAAAATATGTACTGGCTATGTCTGTTTTATCCAGTCATTTAGACATATTTAAATATTATTAATAATTCCTATGAGGCTGTTTGCTTTGTTTACCACTCTGGTTGGTGAGCTTGTGTAGATTCTGCTTTGGATGGATGCTGTTATCCATCTGATCATTCAGAGGTGTGGTGAAGCTGAGCTCTTCACTCTGTAGACAAATGGTTCAAATGCAGTGTTTTTTTTAGCTCTCCTGTGACCCATGTCCAGCACCTGCATGTGCTATAAGTTAGTCCAGTATCTGTAAAGTAAACACTGTGATCTATCGGATGTTTTTGCAGCTATTGGCTTGCTGAGAGAGAGGGAGCCTGGAGCCTTTGTGATCCGGGACAGTCACTCGTTCAGAGGGGCTTACGGCCTGGCTATGAAGGTTGCTTCTCCTCCTCCTTCTGTGCATCAGAGCAAAAAAGGTAGGGGGCCATGTGATCATCAGAGCTGCTACTGTGTGTGTGATGCTGCTGTTGTGTCTCAGATCAGGGTGCAGACAGAAGCTAATGCTAAATAGCAAAGATGTGTTTACCGTCTGATCTGTCCTGTTTCACAGGTGATGTCACCAACGAGCTGGTGAGGCACTTCCTGATCGAGAGCAGCCCTAAAGGAGTGAAGCTGAAAGGTTGTCCCAATGAGCCCTACTTCGGTAAGATGCACACGCTCAGTTTAGTGAGGGTGATCCTGTAAATGCACACACTGCAGGATGTCTCTTCCATCACAGTGATCAGTAGTGTGAGCTGCTGTTAGCTCTCCTGCATCATCCTGCAAGGCAACGCTCTGGGCTACACGACCTGCTGTCTGCAGCAGCTTTAAGTGAAGATCTCCTGAATGCAGAATTAAAATGTTTCTGTCCAGAAAGATCTTCAGAGACTTTGTCATACTCATCACTGAATGAAAGCCGTACTACTAATGACTGGATGTCTAAAAGCTTTACTTTCTGCCCTTCAGGCTGTCTGTCGGCTCTGGTTTATCAACATGCCATCACACCGTTGGCCCTCCCCTGCAAACTCCTCATCCCCACCACAGGTCTGGTTTTCAGGTTCTGATTGGGTCGCTGTATTCTCTGAGGACTGTTTTAACATCAGGCTTTTTGTCGTTGTGTGTAGATCTGATCGAGGAAGCACCAAAGGTCCCAGCAGCAAACCCAGTGGCTGAAAGACTGAAACAAGGAGCAGGTAAAACCTCCCCTCACACTTGCTCCTCTCATGTCAGCTAAATTTATAGGACAACAGTGAGACAATGTCTCCTGATTCCCTCATTCTGACTCCATGACGTCCTTGTTATCCAGTGCAGAGGAACCCTGCTGAGTCTCACGGTAAAGCCAGAGAACGTCTACCTGTGGAATGTGCCTTCCTACCTGTTTGTTTGCTGCTGTGTTACCTGCACAGCCGCCTTGTTCCTCCCTAACAGCTGCAGTGTTTCTGTGGAATGATCCTGTTTAACCACAAAGCATGCCTAATAAGAAGGCGTTGGTGTCTTTGCATGGACAGCAGCATCAATGGCTGAGTATGATGGGATGTCTGTTTGTTTCCCAGCTTGCAATGTTCTGTACATCAACTCGGTGGAGATGGAGTCCCTGACGGGCCCCCAGGCCGTGGCCAAGGCCATATCTGAGACCCTGGCTGCTGCTCCTCCTCCTACCGCCACCGTCGTCCACTTCAAAGTGTCCTCGCAGGGCATCACGCTCACCGACAACAAGAGGAAGTAAGTCTGAGTCTCCTGTCCAGGTCAGGAGACATGTGTCCACACTATGGACTCGTGCAGGAAGAACGCTTCATCCAGGTTTTCAGTCTCACTTCCTGCTTGTTTTCCCTCCAGGCTGTTTTTCCGACGCCATTATCCCACCATCACCATCACGTTCTGCGACACGGACCCTCAGGACAGGAAGTGAGTCATGTCAGCCTTCAGCATCCAGCAGCTGAAATCGTTCCTCACAATCCTTTCATTTTAAAATAAAAGTCGGTTGCATTATTTTGAAATAAGAATCATTAAACAAAGTAATGTTAAAAGGATGGAGATAAAACTCTGTATAAACCAGTTGGTGTTGGCTCAGATCCTCATCAGCGTCTCATTTGCTCTTCTCCCAGGTGGAGCAAACCTGAGGGAGGCTCCTCCAGGTAAGTGACCTCCATTGTTCCTGGATCTCCTGCTCAGTGTCACATCAGATAAGGTACCCTCTGACCTCTGCCCCTCCAGGCTCTTTGGTTTTGTGGCACGTAAGCAGGGAAGCACAACGGACAACGTCAGCCACCTCTTTGCCGAGCTGGACCCCGAGCAGCCCGCCAGCGCCATCGTCAACTTCGTGTCGAAGATGATCGCCTCGCAGAAACGATGAGAGTCGCCAGCAAACAAATCTCCTTTAAAGCTTTGATTCTTTCCTTCCTCCTGCTGACCACACACCACCTTCACTATCAGCAGACCAGTGTGTATGTGTGTGTGTGTGTGTGTGAGTGTGTGTGTGTGTGTGTGTGTGTGTGTGTGTGTGTGTGTGTGTACTGCTCGTGCTTTTGATGTTGGATGGGTTGTAGAACGGACCAGAGGAAGTGCAGGATGGGGTGAGGCTGTGTGTGACTGGGGTGGGGGGGTGAACCTCCCTGTGAGGAAGAAGAGGGAAACGACACCGTTTGTGTAAATGTTGTTTTTTGCAGTTTAGTTTTTGTGTTTTTCTAAAGAAAAAGTCAAGTAAAGTGATTTAAAGGTGTCTTTCGACTGGTCAACCAAAGATTTAAAAAGCGTAGTCAGGGTGTGTGTGTGTGTGTGTGTGAGAGTGTGTGTGTTTGTGCAACTGTAGGAGGCTCTAAAGTATTCTTTTTTTGAACAAGTATGGTTGCTTAATCCAAAAATCTGTTTCTTTCTGTATGTACTGTTCTGTAGATCAACAGGTCACTGTGCAGCCGGTGAGGTGTGTGTAAATGTTTGTTCCAGGATGCTTTCTTTCATAATTGCTTTTTAAGAAGACAAAAATAACAGAAACATATCCAAGCTTTCTGAAATATGCAAAAAAGCCAAATTCTGAAATAAGCTCCTCCCCTTTTGGGAGCATTAAGCCAAACTGTTGTGGGCTTCCCTGCAGCCTGGCTGTGAAGGTGGAGACATGGAGATCACACGAGTCGCCTTGTTTTTGTGCCTGCTTTGCATCCACATACAGACCGAAGTCGTCGCTAAGCTACACACACACACACAGATATAAATATATATATATATATATAAATATACAAACTTCCAGTGAGTTAAAAATATTTATTTTTTGCTTTGTTGCGCCATGTTACCATGTATACATGAAGATTGGTGAGTGCAGCTTCAGTATGTACACACACATATAAAGTGTGCGCATTATCACTGTTTTTATGGTTTTTTCACATTCATTTCTTTTTGTTATGGTGGGGGGGTCAAACCCAGTTGTTTGATGAACTTTGACCTGCCTGGAAAAATCCACATTTAGCACTTAATGCTGAAGTGTTCCCGGGTTTCTGTTGCATGTGTGGAATGGGACCGAGCGGCTCCACGACCCACCGATGCCCCCATGTGGTGCAGAACCATCACTACATCAGAACCGCTCCCGTTCCAATGCAGTGTTTTAGCTGCGTTTGGCGCTCATTACACAAATCCTTTGACTCCGAGTCCCGATAAGGAACGAGTAGAGACGACGTCTCCGGCCCTCGCTGACCCTCAAGCTGGCAGCACGATGTAAAATAGCTTGTTTCAGGGCCCACACTGACTTAGAAAAGAGGAAGAAAAAGACAAATAGAGCACTTACAGGCTTTTTATCCTAATAAAAGGATTAAATATGTATCAGCAGGGGCTTGCATGCTGAAGTTAAACTGTAAGCATAACACTAATGTGTGCACAGCGTCCTCACTCAGTCCAGGCTTTTGCATAAGATGCCATCAGGATTTCCAGTGTCTCTCCTCAGCCTTTAGGAGAAAAAAAAACATGTTGCTTTGTTAAAAACAAAAGATTTCCTGAACTTTGAGCTGAAGGTCTGTCCCCTGATGGAAACCCCAGTGCCATGGGCCCACCTCCACAGGCCAGTCTGGACTGCAGAATGTGTGTGAATGAGCTTCTACGCCTGTAAACAGCTTTGTCCTGTTTGCTTTGCTACGTGTATGGCTTTTACTATTTGTGACGGAGGAAAAGACTACAATAAAAAGGAGAACGGATCACGTGTCCCATTCTTTTCTCACAGACGTTTACATATGATACAAAAGACAATACAGATGATGATACAAAAGACGATACAGATGACGATACAGATGATGATACAAATGACGATACAGATGAAGATACAAATGACGATACAGATGATGATACAAATGACGATACAGATAAGGGTACAGATGACGATACAGATAAGGGTACAGATGACGATACAGATGATGATAAAGATGACGATACAGATAAGGGTACAGATGACGATACAGATGATACAAATGACGATTAGATGATGATTCAGATGATGATACAGATATCGGTACAGATGATAATACAGAGAAGTAAAGTCAACAATAAAAAATAAGAACAATACAAACAATGCTTCAAGGGGTAAAAACCCTTCATCTGTAAAGCTTTTACAGATGAAGGGTTTTGGTGAATTTTCAGTTATTTGATTTCAGTTTTTGAATGATATTAAAATAAGATTTTAGATCAGATTTTTTAAAAAGAGGAAAAAAAGGCAACTTCTTCAAGACTAATTTTTTGTATGTAGAATTCTCCTAAAATGATTAATAGATTGATGATAAATGATTATTTTTTGTGGAATTAGTGTCTAAAAATAAGTAGTAGGTCAGATTTGGCAGATTTGATCTTCTGGAGATCTATTTAAAGTCAAACCAAAACCTAGAGACACATTGAATATATAATCTACAGTTTTAGAGTCATTTTGGCAAAAACCAGGTGTGTGTTAATAAACGAGACTTAACAGGGTAATAATTATGAACAATTTTTATTCTGTCCACTGCATGTGCGTAACTTAGCACAGAGCTACAGATAGCTAAACACTTGTCATTGGAAAAGGAAAAGGATGACTTAGACGTAGAAGACAAACAGTAAAACCTCAATTTGCTTCATCACTTGTTTGACAATGCCAGACTTTCTAAGACTGGTTTCATTGTAGATATATCCTAACACTACCTTGCTGTCAGTATAGAAGAAAACTTTGTTGGGATCAATATCCAGCTCACTCACAACTAGCTCAGCTATCTCCACTGCCAAAACTGCAGCACCTAACTCAAGCCTGGGAATAGTATGGTCCAATGTTGGGGTCAACTTGGCTTTCCCAATGAGGAACCCTACATGGCATCTTCCCTTACTGTCAGTCACTTTAATATATGCCACTGCTGCAATGGCTTTAACAGAAGCATCAGAGAAGACGTGAACTCCTGTGTTTTAAGCAGTAGACAGTAGACAGCAGTGCAGGCTCTGGGGATGATCTAGACTTTGCAGGGAATCTCTTCAAACAATCCATTCCTTCTCCTTGTCCGCTGAGAGAGGAGCATCCCGGTCACTAAAATCACTTGTAAACTTATGTAGTAAGTGCTCCCCCTGGATGATAACAGGAGCAACAAGACCAAGCGGATTAAAAAGGCTGTTAATGGCTGGAGCACTCCTCTGCGTGTAAATGGCTTTTTACTGTTCTCAACATGGAACGTGAAGGCATCCTTCACTAGATCCCAACTTAAACCGTTGGTGTGCAGATCAAGGTCTCTCAAATTCTTTATATAATTTGTTGATGGAAATGCTTGCATGATGGTTGAGCAGTTTGACGTTATTTTGTGGAGTTTCAAGTTGGAGATGGCGAGTATATCTTGGGCGTCCTTCAGTAGATCAATGACTGCATTTGCAGATGGCAGTGACTTGATTCCATCGTCCACGTAAAAGTCTCTGTATATGATGAACTGCTTCACCTCTTCCCCAAACTCATGTTCCCCATGTGGAGCTGCATGTCGTAGCCCATAGATAGCAACAACTGGGGAAGGACGATTGCCAAAGACATGGATTCTCATTCTATATTCCACAACTTCTTTGGTGACATTGTTGTCTTTGAGCCACAGAAATCTAAGGAGGTTCCGATGATCCTTCTTGACAACAAAACTGTGAAACATTTGTTCAATATTCGCCATGACGGCTACCTGATCACGCCTGAATCGCATCAACATTCCCAGCGAACTGTTGTTTAAATCTGGGCCCGTCAGCAATTTGTCATTAAGTGAGATGCCTGGAGCGCTGGAGTTGAACACGACTCTGATTTGACCAGATTTGCGTGGGTGGTACACACCAAAACTGGGAAGGTACCAGCATTCTTTTCCATCGAGCAGAGGTGGTGCCAATTCAGCATGATTTTGGTCCATGATTTTCTGCATAAAAGCCAGAAAATGACTTTTCATGTCAGGTTTCTTCTCAAGTGTGCAGCAACGGCTGTTCAAGCGGTAGAGAGCTTGTTCTCTGTTGTTGGGGAGCTGTGGCCTTGGTGTCCGGAAGGGAAGAGGGGCAACCCAACTGTTAGCATCATTTATAAACATTTCCTTATCCATCAACTGAATAAACTGTCAATGGATGGGGGCAACTTTGTTGTCATCTTTGGTTCTTTTGAAGATGTTGTTTCCCAACTCCTCCCTGAGCCGCCACCTTACCGTGGTGGAGGAGTTTGTGTATTCCGATGATCCCAGCAGCTATGTTGTTG
The DNA here is from genome assembly GCA_037177335.1 of Kiunga ballochi. Taxonomy (NCBI): domain Eukaryota; kingdom Metazoa; phylum Chordata; class Actinopteri; order Atheriniformes; family Pseudomugilidae; genus Kiunga; species Kiunga ballochi. The sequence continues at coordinate 22,964,263 of JBAMIG010000013.1, read as the reverse complement.
GGGACTTTATGCTCCTGTTAGGGTCACCCAAGGCAAACAGGTGTCTGGGGGAGGGACCAGACTAAGAGCGGCTCAAAGACCTCTATGATAAAGAACAAAGGACAGAAGGCTCCCTTGCCCGGACGCGGGTCACCGGGGCCCCCCTCTGGAGCCAGGCCTGGAGGTGGGGCATGAGGGCGAGCGTCTGGTGGCCGGGCCTTTGCCCGTGGGGCCCGGTCAGGCTCAGCCCGAAGGAGCTACATGGGCCCCCCTTCCCGTGGTCTCACCAGCTGCAGGAGGGGTCGTAGAGATCGGGTGCATATTTGTGAGCCGGGCGGCGGCCTGGGGTGGGAGCCCGGGGTGGGAGCCCTGGCGGTCTGATTCCCGGCTGCAGAAACTGGCTTTAGGGACATGGAATGTCACCTCCCTGGCGGGGTAGGAGCCTGAGCTTGTGCGTGAGGTTGAGTGGTTCCGACTAGATATAGTTGGACTCACCTCAACGCACAGCTTGGGCTCCGGAACCAGTATCCTCGAGAAGGGTTGGACCTGTCATCCGGCATGTGGTTGCACTCTATAAGAGTGGGAAGAGGCACACAGAGGCTTCCATCCAAAGGCTGAGCAATGAAGCCAGTTCCTCTTCTTCCTGACATCTCTGTGACTCCAGCACATGTGCGAAGAGTGTAGGGGGAATCTGAACCTACAAGGTTGAACAAGTAAAAAAACTCAGACCGAGCAAGAGACCAGTTACTCTGGTCATTGAGTATAGCGTAGACTTTCACTGATCTGTTTGGTTGTTCCTTTGAATGAACTTTTATGAGACAGATTTTTTAGCAAGAGCGAGATGTCTTGGCTTGACCACACACTTCTGTACATTTGGAGGCTATTTCAGGAGATCCTTCATACGTTTCCTCCCCACCATGCTTTGAGTCTGGCTCTTTAGCAGTCCATGGAGCTGGTCCTGGATGAAGTACTGTTACATGTTTGTCGCTTTCACACTCTTTGCATTCAATAATCATTTTGCAGTCCTTAGCCATATGATCAGTTGATGCACAGCATCTGAAACAAACTCCACTCTCCTTGAGAAATGTTTTGCGTTCTTGTAATGGCTTAGCTTGGGAAACCTTTGCATCGTTTGAGAGGATGGGGTTTTTTGTGAATTGGACACTGTCTTGTTGATGTCTTGGTTGGTACTGGGGGTCTCTAGAGATTTGGTGCTATGAGCTGATGTAATCTCCGTTTTGTGCGATGAAACTTGTTGCATACCTCTTCACAGGATTGTACCCCTTCACTGTCATAGTACTAGCTGAACTGAGTGTGAAACTTGGATCATTGTGGATCTGAGCTTCTCTAAAAACAAAGTCCACAAAGAATGAGAAGGGTGGAAACTGAACATGATTCTGCATCTTGTATAAGCTACCTTGTGAAATCCACTCCTCCTGAAGTGCATACGGCAATTTCTCCACTACTGGGTTAACACCCCGAGATGTATCTAAATAAGCAAGTCCAGATAAGTAACCCTCTAGTTTTGCTGACTCCAGTTCTTTCAGCAGATCAAAGTTCTCTCAATTTTTGAGGGTCTTTGTTTCTAATCCTAGGAAACCATACAAGCTCGTCTGAAAGAGCCTTCTCAATTGTTTCAGGAGAACCATAGCATTCTTCCAAATGCATCCAGGCCATCCTGAGTCCTGCTAAAAGGTCATTGGCATGAACAGCTCTGATTCTCTTGACCTGCTCTGATGATTGAGGACCCAGCCATTTTGCTAGGAGGTCGAGCTCTTCATTGCAAGTCTCAGTCCATGTATGCCATTTGCAAAGGTTGATTTCTGTCATCAAATGTAACCATCCCAGATGTCACTGCCTCCATACGTATCTCCTCTACCTTCAGTTGAGCCTTTTCAACCTTTAGCTCATTTTCTCTTTTAACAAAGGTGGAGCGAGCACGCACTGCCTCTGCCCTGGCTCGTGCTTTAGCTGCTAATAAATTAGCTGAAGATTTGCTGGAGCCAGTAGATCCAGTAGATGAAGCAGATTTAACAGATGCTGACTGCGGTGGAGCATTTTGCTGATCCTCCATGCTTAATTTGTTGTCCATGTTGTATATGTATGGCACCACCTATTAGGTGTGAAGAGCACACATCCGATGAGGGCAGGTTGCAGATAAAGAACTGGCGTCGTTTCCCCACTGTAAGAGCTGCAATGAGCCTGTTGTGATGTTGTTTTTTCACTATTCTGTCCACTGCACGTGCGTAACTTAGCACAGAGCTACAGATAGCTGAACACTTGTTTGGCGCTGAAAAGGAAAAGGATGACTTAGACGTAGAAGAAAATTGAGGCTTTACTGTTTGTCTTCATCACTTGTTTGATAATGCCAGACTTTCTTTCTTTTGTGTGAAACTGAAAAGTGTACAGAAATATGTATTTTAAAGATAGAAATTGCAAATATCAGTGTTAACTCAAAATATCAAGTCACATGCTACATACGAATATGAAATATTCACCATGAGCTAAAGTATTTTAAATAATCAACCAATATCCACAAAAACATATGGTATAAACATATAAACTTACAAACAAAGCTTGGTCAGGGCTTAACCGAGATAGATGGACCAGATTATAGACGGATGCTCTGGAGCACATTTTCATGTCTAATAATCAAAGATGGCTGGTCTGACAAGTGACCTTGCCATTGTGACCTCAGCAACCAATAGAAAGATAAGTATTTTCAAAATAAGGGGAGCATCTTCAAAATAAAAGGAACAATGTTCATTACAATTTTAAAGATAAGTTCTTTACATTTTGTTAGTCAGAATAAATTTATAAGGAAGAGCAAATACAGCGTTCCAGGTTTTAGCATCTGTATCAGGCAGTGCTGTGGTTTTAGTCTTATGAAGCCATTCTTACATGTTTTTATCACAGATGGAAACTACTTCCTATTATTATCTTACTAGCTTCTTATATTAAAGGAAGTATTTAAATTTGCCTCGCAGCGTGAAGATGCAATAACACGGGATGGAATGGCGTTAAATACAATAGTAGCGTTATAGCATCATAAATTCATATTAATGTGAAATATTAACATTAATATTTACCTTGGAGCTCCACCTTTTAACTTCAAGCTCACAGTGATAAGCTAAGGCTTAAAAGTAAACCTTAGATGTTATTGGTAGAGTGACTTACTCAATCAATCAATTAATAATGGATCAATTTATTTAATCAATATACCTAGTCAGTTAAATAATCAGTCTCAGACGCTACTTCATGAGTTCTGTTTGAATTGACCTAGATCAGTGTTTTTCAACCCTGGTCCTCAGGGAACACCGCCCTACGTGTTTTATAGGTAACCCTATTTTACCACAC
>JBAMIG010000013.1:22807254-22820236 GCA_037177335.1 Kiunga ballochi | reverse complement strand
ACACACACACACACACACACACACACACACACACACACACACACACACACACACACACACACACACACACACAACCCTAACCCGAGCTATGTCCAGTTATGAAATGTGCCATCAGATGATTTCCCATTGAAACAATTGATTGGCCTAATCTATGCTTCTCTGTGTTGAATATAAGTGAACACAAGAATAAAGTGAGGAAAATGGCCATTTGTCTACGGGGTTTTATTTCTCCAGTCCTACAGAACGAGTGATGTGATCTCCAGCAGCACACCTGCCCCTTTTCTCTCCCTCCTTTTGATACAGGATAGTTTTACATTGTTTGACATTTTCCTAATCCTTGTGAAATGCTCCACATCGGAGAGGCTGAGGGTTCCTACCTGAGCTGGACTGGGGGACACACACTTTGGCAGCACAAAACAAGAGTCCATTCTCTTTCACTGATGATCATGAAGTAAATACAGGAGCAGTGTAACAGAAACGCTTTAGATGATGAATTGCTGCATGCTTATATCTGAGACTGACTTCATATCTGAGTGAGTGACATTTCCTCAGAGCTGAACTTTTCAGGCTGTCCCAGACTTTTCTTAGCCACCTCTAAATGCCACTTGAAACCCAAGTCAAAAGTTTCTATAACAATGCGTTTTAAATAGCAGCAGCCTTTTCTGCTCTGTCAGCGATCACAGTTTAAAGCCAATAACCACTTTTTGTTTTACCCTACACTGTGTTTCCATGAAGACTTTTAATCCAATCATATCTTCAATCAAAATAACAATGTAAACATGTAAACATGTCAGCTGATCAGCCTCCACTGGGGAACAGCTTGATCTGAGGACTGTTCTAATGTATGTTTCTGCACATGCTTGAACCATGTAGCGGTTACATTACATTATTTGCCAACAGAAGACTTAAATAGCCACATGAAGACAGAATGTACCTGTGGTGAATAAAACCTTGTTGGTAGAAATAGTTACGCTTCATGAAGCCGGTCTGCAGGAAGAATAAAAATTCATTCCACATCAAATTGATCACTCTGTAGCAGTGTGCTCACTTCCTGTCAAAGCTTTCATTGATTTGAAAGGTTTTTATGTATTTACTGTACAGATATGTGATTATTTGTATCACTGGAATCTCGTTCATTCAGCAAAAGGAACACTTGTTTGCTCTGTAAGGTTAATACGGTCCTCTGAATGGGTGGGTGACATGGTGGCCTCAGGTCACAGCTTTGTAATGTTATAGTGTTGTCTATAGGTGTGGATGTAATAAGCACAAAGGCTTATTAATACTTCCACAGTGTTTTACAGAACAAAGCTAAAATAATCCTGTCAGGTTAGCACTAGGGGGGCAACAGATCTTTCCTCTGATCAGTCATGGAGTTAAAAAGTCTACGGATCAGGGAAAAAATGATGCAAATGAACTGATGTTTTCTCATTTAGTTTATTTCAAGTATTAAATAAAACAAGTAAGACTAATTAATGAATAGAAAAATACTTTATTGATGGATTTTCCTGTTCCTGTTGGGACAATACCGTCCACACAGAACTCCATATAATCCGTCTTACACTCAGTCCAGGTGCTGATATCCTCTCCATGAGGACCATAGAGTACAGTCTGCTGGGTGGAAGCAGCTTCTCAGAGCATCCTCAGCATCCTCAGCATTTCAGAGCATCCTCATTATCTCAGATCATCCTCAGCTATATAGACCATCCTCAGCATCTCAGAGCATCCTCAGCATGTCAGGGCATCCTCAGCGTCTCAGAGCATTCTCATCATTTCAGAGGATCCTCAGCGTCTCAGAGTATCCTCAGCATCTCAGAGCATCCTCAGTGTCTCAGAGCATCCTCAGTGTCTCAGAGCAGGTTTCAACAGTCTTCTAACCCTCCCTACCTTTAACATCCATCTTAACACCTTCCTGTTTAACACATCTTATAGTTACAGATAGTTTTTCCAGATGTTAGTGATGCAGTCATGGGGACATCCCATAATGACCTTTTTACACTCTGTGCTTATCTTTCTTGTATTGATAAATGACATTATAAACCTATTTCTCCTCTTTCTGCAGGTCTTGCAGGATAAAAGCTGCAGTGTTTATGTTGTTTCTATGTTGTTCTGTCTTTCCTGTCCTCTGTCTTTCCTGTCCTCTGTCATCTCCACCAGTCAGTAGAGGTGGATGTCCTCCCTGACCCGGTTCTGCTGGAGGTTTTGCATCCTGTGTCCTCATGCAGCAGGATGGGGATCTTATGGTTTCTCTTATGGAGGATATTGATGTACTGGATCGATATGATGTGAAGCGACCTGACATGATGCTGTTGTCGTAAAGTGGCACCATATTAATAAAGCTTATTTGAATTGAAACTTTGGGAACTAATCGGATATGCAGCTAATATGAAGTCATTTTGCACATATTTTTTAAGGTTTATTTAATAATGAAAGGTCTTCCCCAGGTTCAGTAAAACATGTTTGATATTAAGATGATCAACAACTTTACCCTCAGGTTCAGTCTAAAGCTGAGACTTACTGACTGGTGCACCAGTCCATCTGGTCTGTTTGCCAGAATCTTAGTTAAGATCTTATAACTAACACTGATGATTGACAGGCATGTTGCCCAGCAACCTTTGCTTTCTGCCTTTATCTCTTAAGCTATCGGTCCAATTCTGCTCTTATTGTTTAGTAAAACTAATCTGACCTTCCTGTCCATGTCCAGTAAGGAGTCAGAGACAACCCATCAATAGCAATCACAGCTTTAAATCGTGGATTTGAAAGTTGTAGATGAGATAGCATTTGAAATGAAAAACTAATAATAAAATAAATAAACTATAATAAATAAACTATAATCAAACCCACCTCCCCCCGTATATATAGTTCATAGCTTACTGGCATGAGGTATTTTTCACAGCTCACTAAAATAGCTTCCATTGAGGCAGGAGGCCTCTGCGGTGATTTATAGACCTGTCTAAAAGTTCTCTTTTTACAACAGACATAAAAAATGATAGAGGAAGTTGCATTTATGATTGTCAGCTATGAATTCAAGCAAGTTGCACCATCTCCTGGAGTCCCTTGGGGGCAGTTTTGGACTTCTGTTCATCTTGAATTGTGCTTCATTTGGATAAAACATTTTTCAGTAAAGCAAATGATACTAAAAGAAGAGGCTGTTGCAGTTCTTTCTTCCAGTCATGCTTTTTTCTTTATAATTTGTTTTTTATTATGGAGTGCCTAAATGAAAGAACCCAGCCCCCAGTGAACATCCGGGACATGTTTTCATTCCCTGTTTTTAGCCCAGGACATTTACTTCTTCATTAAATAACTAGTTGATTAAAAGGCATTTCAGAATTATATAATAGCATGCCTGCGCTCTGAGGAGGGAACTCTCCCTCATTCATGGGAACGTGTTATTATACACGTCATAGTGGCTCTCTCAGCACATTCCCTGTTTCACATCATACAAGTGTGGTATTGTGTGGTACAGTAAGCAAGTTCTGGAAGGAAGAACCAAAGTAATGCAGGTATGTGCAAAGAGAAGAATGGCCCTATTGTGGCAAAGTGCGGATTCTTGCTGACCCTAGGAATCTGACCTAGTTGCGAAACAACAGGCATGGCACCTTACTTTTTCACAATGAAAACATGGACAACCATGTGTCTTTGCTTTTCAAATCCTTTAGATTCCTCTAATCCTTTTGACACATGATTCACTGTCGTTTCTGTAAATTGTTTCTGATTGGGGGGTGTCGGTACACTGATGCAACCGCTAACTAGCTAAAAACCAGCATCAAGTCTCCACACAGAGGTTATTTCTGTGTTGTATGAAATAGTGCCAGTTCCCCTTGTAAAACATTCTTTGGCTTCATCTCATAGGACTCTATCATGGTCCTTCATTCAGTTCAACTTTTGCGTATCCTGATCTGCAGGTGCTCCCGCTGGATGTTTCCATTGCCCCCATCCCTTTTTGCATGTAGATCGGGACCTGCCAGAGGATTCATACACCTAGGTGGTGTGCTTAATGATTGCACTTGTGCCAGAAATTAATCTAAGCACAGGAAGTGATTTATATTGAGGCCAATGGCAGAAGCTAAACACAGCCACATTGTGGTCATCATCTAATTACAGAGAAGACGAAGAACTTACATGAGCAGAAAAAGCAGCCATTAACACACAATAACATCCCAAAGCAACATTTTTCTTAACTGTTGTAGGTGAAACAGCATCATGTCTTTATTCATACAACAAATTCAATTTTTCTTCATGGCTTAAAGATTATTCCCAGCAAAATGTTGTTTCAATGTTTCTTCAGGAGAACATTGATTGTTGAACTAGAAAACCTCCTATTGCACAGATTTTTACAAACTCAAAGATAAATCTTCTTGTTATGACAACTTTATAATCTTTTCTGCTAATACATGACAGCTTCACATTGTTTGGCTCTTAGGTTGCTTTGAGTTAAAACATGTTAAAACAAGCCCTGGTATAGATACTATTGATATTTATATTAATCTGTCCAGCATCTACTCGATTCCTAAAGCTAAATCATAACTTACTTAAAACTTAACTTAAAATACAGTTTTTACAATAGATTAACACCCCCCCCTTGACAAAACAGAAAATACTAAAGCTGAATGTTATAAAATGACCATATTTAAAGCTCCTTTTTGTTTTTTACTTTATATTTATAGCTCTAAAAAGTATTAGCCTACATGTTTCAGAAAAACATTGGTAAAACGTATGCAACCCATGCAAGCTCTTCACTGTATATAAAAAATTATTAATAGAATAAACGGTCCTTAAAAAAAACTGTTGCCAAATAAGCCTTTATGTTCTTATTTGATTTGAGACATTAATTATATCTAATGTTTGTGGATACACATGCATGGAAGCTGCCATGTCAGTGTTTTTTCATTTATTTCTACTACGGTGTCTCTGAATGGACATAAACCACTGAGGGTGGTGGGTTTAATTCGTGAAGCTCTGAGCCTTTTTTCTTATCAGTCACATGAATACTGTATTCCACAAATTCTGTCAAAACTTTCTTTAACTTGTCCCGTTTTATTCTGTCTAGCTTTGTTTCCTGTTCATTCAGCTTATCCATTTCACCCGGGTCTTTTTGGGTTTTCTACCTCTTCAGTTTGCCAGGTAATCACTCTTCTGGTCATTTTTATTTGTGCTATTTTTTTTTTTAACTGGTCTTGTTTTTTACTGTAAAGTTAAACCAAGCCGAGTTAATTTGTTAACAACATGTTTTTAAAGATGTTTTTCTGGGTTCTGATGAAGTCAGATGAAATTAGGGAAAATGTGTTCCCTTCTCTACTTCTTATTCTTCCTTTTATGCTTCATAACTTCATTTTCCCACAATGTGAAAATCTTTAATAAACCTGTTCACATCAATTCGAGCAGTTCTTTAACACTCATTCCCAGCTGTTGGTCAAATGTCCTCCTCCCCATCTTCATCTCCATTCCTTATGTCTCTTCAGAGCCTCCTCTGCAGCATCTGCCTCCACTTAGTTCTGCTCTACCACCTACATCTCAGCCTAGGTACGTCCTTTTCCTTTTTGGCCGATGTCTCTGGGTCACTAAGATAATACGTTATGGGTAAAGGATAAGCCCATTCCTGAAACAAAACTCATCCACATCAACAGATATTTTTCCACCCTTTGACCTGAATCCTGTAAGGATCTTCAAACTAAATAAAAAACTTCTTGTCTCATGCAGATAACAGAACTTCTACTAGTAATCCTGCTGCTCCAGAGCCTACAGCTTCTGCCACATGTGTAACTTATTCATTCACTGACACCATTAAGTGACATATATCTAACATTAAAAATTCCTGTCACTAGAAAGGAGGTTAAAATAACATCCAATTTCCCGTTTGCAGGGGATGACATTTGTGGTTTACGCTGGGCCTCAAATTGGCTTTAATATGGAAACAAGTAGTTTATAGGTAGTTTATTTTAAGAAATTCTCAGCCTGGCCATTACTGTCTTGTCTGGTAAATGGATGAGAGTGTAACTGAATGGTATTTCCAGGGTGTTTAAAACTGACACTCAAACAAAATCTACAACGGCGTCATCACTTGGAGGCAAAAGGTGCAGCAATGAATGAATAAAGTTGGATAAAAGCATTTCTGTGGTCTATCTGCTCATCATAGTCCACTACATGCTTCTCATGCACTCATGTTGATCTGGAAAAATGGTTGACTCACTCTTCTGCATTGTTAATGTACCTTGCAATGCTGTTGCCTAACACAGAATAATGAGCATGAGGAATTCAGCATTTCAGCTATGGTTTCCACGGTATGATCACATTCACACTTTCCTTCATGGACATCATGTTTTTCCTTCACTTGCTTTTTTTCAGTGATAAACTAAAGCAGCAAACTGAATTATACCCTGAAGATATGCTGTAAAACAATCATTTCTTAGAAATACACTGAAACCAAATACAAACAAATGAACTCCACGTTTCTTTGTTAGCAAAACAAAGTGTTTGGTCTGGGCACACATGGGCTGTGCTGAAAACCAGCCAGAGACAAAGCACATAAGCAGTATGACGAAGCTCTGCACTCCCAAAGAAAGACTCTTGTTCCAGCTGCGACAGCTTCTTGGCTCACTCTCTTTGAATGACTGATTGGATTCCAGTCAGAAATCTTTTTTCTAGCTGGCAGCAAAGCAGAACAATATTGGGTGCTGTCAAGTGATGGTGGCGTTTCATTATGTTACAATGGTGTGATCACATGTAAATATGACCTGAGTCATTGGACTTTTCCAAACAAACATGTCAGTTTCTTACACAAAGTCACACATGATGCAGGCATTTCAGGGTCAAGGTTGCACGCTACACAAAGCACTAACAGAGCCCTCAGCTGCCTCCATCATCCAGGAAGAGTCCCATAATGATCATTGGAGATGACTGGTGAAACTGGGACCTGTTTCGAAGCCTTGGGATTATGATGGAGTTAGTACTGCTGCCTCACAGCGAGAAGATTACTGGTGCTGGTTGGAGCCTCGCCTCCACCTTTCTGTGTGGAGTTTGCATGTTGTCCTCTCTGGGTACTATGGCTTCCTCCCAGCATTCAAAGACATGCATGTTGGATGACTGGCTGTTTTTCTGCCCGTTTGTCACTCCGTGTTGGCCCTGTGATGAACTGGCAACCCGTCTGGGGCTGTTGCCTGCCTCTTGCCCAAACATTACTGGGACAGGCTCCACCTACCTGCAGCCCTTCACTGGAATAAGCGGTACCGATAATGGATGGATGGACACTTAACTGTCAGCCAGAAGCATTAATACAAGACAGAATCTATCCATGTTTTCATCTATATTTTGGAGTACAATGAATTCATGTTGTAGAAACGAGTTGGAGATGATGTGAGCTTTGTAACATGTTGCATTATCCTGCAGCAAGCATGCATCAGAAGATGCTACATTGTGAAAGGGATGGTCCTGAAGGGATGGACATGGTCAGAAAAAATACTCAGGCTGTGGTGGTTAAACCATGACAAGCAGCAACATTTTCCTATTTTCTTTTGTCCAGTTTGGATGAGTGTGTGTGAATTGCAGTTTCTCAGTTTCCTGGTTTTAGCTGCAGGAGTGGTACCCAGTTTCTGCTGCTGTAGAACATCTGCGTTACGGTTGGACATACGTGTTCAGACATGCTGTTCTGCATATCTGGAAAATCAAAAGAATGGCAAAATAAAATGAGCAAGTGAAATGATTTTTATCTTCTAATCATTGCCCATTTCAGTCACTTCAGCTGGTGATCGGACCTTGCATCCCAGTAGTGCAAGTTGTCTCCTCTCTGGGGGAGTGAGGACTGCTTCAAATGCCTGGCTGCTGATGGATGTCCCTTTTGGACCTTAGCTGATCCAGTCTGTGCTCCCGTCCCGACCTATGGGCCCTTACCCTCACTTCCTATAATCCCCTACCCACCCCCACTCCCCTATCTGGATGAAGAGCAACCGCTGCATGCTACAAAGCTGAACTGTGTTATTCACAATGTAGATGAGCTCATTGAGTCCTAGGCACATCTGCCTGTCCGTCCTGGGAGACACAAAGAACTGCAAAGACTGTCATATATTATTTGTTAAAAAACAAACAAACAAACAAACATGTTTGAATAATCAGTTGCTATCAGGACAAGCATCCCTCCATTCTATTAATTGTTTACCCAGTTCAGGGTTGGGGGTAACTGGAGCCTATCCAGCAGCATTTCCGGCGAGAGACGGGGTGCACCCTAGACATGTCGCCAGTCCATTGCAGGGCCAACACAGAGAGACAGAAAACGTCTCACACTCATCCCTATGGACAATTTAGAATAACCAATTAGCCTATCATACATGTTTTAGGATGGTGGGAGGGAGCTGGAGTACTCAAAGAGAACCCAGGGGAGAACAGGCAAACAGAAAGGTCACTGGTGAAACTCAGGTCCAAACCAGCCGCTTCTTGCTGTGAGGCCTCAGTGCTAACCAACTACGCACCATGCAGCAAACCACTTCATCCAATTCAGGGCTGCAGGTCACTGGAACCCATCCCAGCAATCAACAAGTGAGAGGCGGGGTCCTCCCTGGACAAGTCACCAGTCCATCACATGGCAACGCAGAGGGACGAACAAGACTAAGGGCATTTCAGATGGATCTGTCATTTGACATTGTCCTGGGAATGGTTTTTAAAGAAAGAGATATATTACTTTTAGTCTGTCTGTACAAATGTACCATTGTATCACCATGAAATACTTAAATGAATTATTAAGAGAAAAAGCCCGAATGCACAGGATATTTGTGTCATATCCAAAAACATATTGCTGAAAGAAAAGAACCATGAACTTCACCTGCAGCAAAATTATTTGTCTCTTCTACCTGACTTTTATGGGTCCATCCTGACATTTATGGCCCACTCCTATTCACTTTGAAAGCAGAGATGGCCACTGAAAGCTCCCATCTGGTTACGGTTACGCTGCTTCCTGGATCTCTACGTCTAACCAGTAGATGCTTCTACACGTGCAACCCTTCTGCATGGTATCGTCCATAAATCCAAACACATAGGGTGGATTAAGATAGTTGCTTTGTTTTCTTTTAAAATGTGTGTGCATTGACATGTCTAAATCAACATGGTTGATGTCATGCTCAAACAGAACCAAAACCAACTCATACTTAAGAATAATATAGTCAAGCTACATATTTGCTCCAACCCACAATGAGAGCGTTAGAAAATACAGTCAGGAGTAACAACCCACTCTAAGCAAACAGAGAGGACAAGCTATTTTTATTAGTCAGCGCAATCTCTATGGAGACTTGGGGTGGGGATGGAACCTCCTTTATCGAAACCTGGCAAGCCCTGATCAAAGACCGGTGGGGATTTCTCTGTCTAAAAGACAGAGCTCCCACAATGACCTCAGGCATCACCGAGGCATGAGGTCATCAGGAGGGAGAAACTGTTCGAACACAGATAGTGGCTGGGAATCAAAGGTCACAATGTTTTTCTTATATTGCGGAAACAAGTCAAATTGTCCCCATCTGTGGCAGTCAAATGAATCATAAAAGAGTTTCAGATGTGTGGTGAGAGTTTGCTTCCGGTGCTGTAATGTACCTGAAACTGAAGGCAGGTCTTTAGCACAATAGTTCAGCTGAGCAAAGCCAGGACCTCCTCCCATTACTGGTGTGTCTGTAATTTTATAACGTGGCATGACAAAGTGCCTAAAAAAAACAAACAAACATGTTTCAGCACAAAGGGATACCAATAGCAGGCCAAGAAGATTATAAGTCAAAAGTTTACTTAGAGTATGCGGGAATGATTGATGAGAAAGCTGTCACATGTGGGGCCCCAAGATCACGGCCTCTCCGCATCAAGCTCAAAAGCTGTCCGACACGCTGCGTAAGCCGTCTCTCAAACTCCACCACACAGGATCTTTGGAGTGAATCCCTTTTGATGTTATGAGCAGTTATTTCACTGTGCATGAGGTTGGGCATACAGTCGCCTGCAAAATGATCTCGCCTGCCTCCCAGCCATGAACGCTGAATAATTCTTCTGGTGACCTACATTGTGGTGAACTAGGAGTACTGCTTGGGCAACTTTTTCAGCACTTTCAGCATCTTAAATAATATTTTTATTTTTAATGTGTTCCTATTTAAAAATACATACACATTTTTAAACCAGTTTATTTAAGCTACACAATATTATTCTAACACTTTACCTAAACTAAGAGGCCCAATTATTGTTTGCATTTTAGATGTAATTATTTAGGATGCAGGAAAAAGGATTATTTGGTGTGCTTTACTATTGAAGGTCTACCAGCTTTTTTATTGTTCACTGCTGACAAATGATGCGTATGTGTCCAAATATGACCAAATTAAACTTACATGACATGGCTAAAGGAATTCGTGTTAAATGTATTATCTGAATATCCATATCGGATTTCCAGATCCGAGACTAATAAAAGCTTCATTAACACCATGCAGGCACAATACTACACACTAAAAACAACATTTCCTGGTATTGAACCAATAAACTTGCTGGCCACCTTAACAGGTCCATCTCGCTAGTAGCTTCAGAACTGCATTTCAGTCAGAGATTCAACAAGGTGTTGGAAATAATCCTCAGAGATTTAGCTCCATACTGACATGAATCATCTCACAAAGTAAAAGTCCTGCCATGATTTTGATCTACCTGTACATTTAGAACAGGTGTTTTCAGTAACAGGCTTCATTATAATCTGTTGGTTTGGTAACTGGTTGGAACAGCTGGACAGGATTTCTACTTTCTGGACCTGGAAGAAAGACTCATCTAATTGGAGCACAGAGCACTGTCATGTTGAAGAAAGCAGTTGGAGAAGATTCATGTTGGCCATGTTGGTACCAACGGGCCACAGCACCATTACACCACCAGAAGTTTAAAACTGTAGACACAAGACAGGATAGATCAATGTTTTCATGATATTTTGGATCCCATCATCTGAATGTGGAGCAGAAATGGAGACTCATCTGATTAGTAACATGTTTCCATCTTCTATTGTCCGGTTTTGGTGAGTGTATGGGAATTGTAGTCTCAATATCTTGTTCTTAGCTGCAGGAGTACTACCTGGTGTGATCTTTTGTTGAACATCCACTTCACGGTTAGATATGTTGTGTTCTCAGAAAGGCAGATGGTCAGAACCATGCTTATTTTTATTACTTCCACTTGCTTTTCTAACATTACGCTCATTTAAATCTCCTTACATGTTCCTGCATATTTTGTGCTTAAACAGCTACACTGATCACATTCAGTATTCAGTTGCTGCCACATGATGAGCTTATTAGACTTTCATGTTTACAAGAGACGAAATGTGAACCTGAACTAACAGCAGGAACATGCATATCTTTCTGAATAACTTTAAAACATTGGATATCTGCAGGAGCTAAAGTGTTTGTTGAAATTGTTCAAAGTGTTCAAGGACATCTTTTGGACAGTTGATCCACACTCTGTAGTTTTTTGTTCAGATCATCCTGCTAAGTGCAAGGTCAACCCTCCAAAAGCACAAAATTAATTAATCATTTTTGTTGAGTCTGAGCAGGAATGCACATATGAGTTAGTGATATTGTTTCCTAAAGAAAACTAAAACTGTGGTGCCCTTGTACAGGAAAAGTATTGCAACCTGTCAACTTTCCTGTCATTTGAATTTTCTCAGAAATACATGTTGACCACTATCTGGCAACAGAATGCCCAGAAATAAATGTTTACTATCTCTGGTTGAAGCTCCACAGGCCTTCCCTCGTGTCCTGTTACCTTCCCATGTCAGAAGAATGCTAATATGCTTATACTTCTTCATTGAACACGCAGAGAATGCTGGGGATGCCAGCCTGAGCATGAGCATGGTCCCCGGATGGAATGCTTTTCTTAGGTGTCATTTTCTCATTCCTTCCCATGTCTATAAGTGCAGGAATTTATTGGAGCTGAAGTACACTGAAATAGTCTTGGGATCAGGGGTACACAGCATAATGCCTTGGGCTCAATGCCCTTCACCTACATCAGTAAACCTGCATTGATCTACTTTTTTTAAAAAAAAAATGATGTTTTTTATTATTTAGTGTTTGAACACTAGTGTGGTGAACACACCACTAACTAATCACAAGCTGCAGCAAAAACTGCAGGCCAAAATGAGTTCTTGTTGAAAGAGCAATGAAAGTATTGTTAATATAGCCCATTTTACCTGCAAACCCAGAGTGCAGAGCAAAATGACAAAAGAACAAGCAACATAAAATACTGATAGACAAACACCGAGAAAAAACACACACACAGATACCGTAGAGCAAAAAGCTCCAACATACATAGATATACAATTTGAATAGGCATTTATCTAAACTTTGGACTGGTATTGTACATACACGCACACATATTTACACAATATTTGAAATATTTCAGTAGATTACCTTTCCAGATATCAAAGGATCGGCTGATGATGACCCAAGAGACCTGTGTTGGTTAAACACAGCAATGACACCGGTTTTCTGACCAAAACCGTTAACTCTCCATCAGCAGAGTATAGTTTTATTTGGCTGTGATATGGAGGCCTCCAGACTTTTATTATTACACTGTGCTGCACTGTCTTTTGCATTCTCTGTCAGCTCAGTGTTTCCAGTCAACCTCTGTTCACTGGTAGCGGTGA
Source organism: Kiunga ballochi (assembly GCA_037177335.1). Classification (NCBI taxonomy): domain Eukaryota; kingdom Metazoa; phylum Chordata; class Actinopteri; order Atheriniformes; family Pseudomugilidae; genus Kiunga; species Kiunga ballochi. Next base: position 22,807,617 of record JBAMIG010000013.1, on the reverse strand, counting down.
AGTCTCCTCAACTCTAGGGTAATTGTTTGAATGTGAGCAAAGAAAAGCTCAGGTCAGAAATTTACACAAGGATATAATTTGAATGATAATTATAAAGCATCTTAAGTATCATTCCTCTATTGGTTTAGGATGTTTCTAAAACATAGGTGACATACTCAGGGAAGAAAGTTTAGATGTTTGGGAAATCTTACCAGTAGAAGTTTCAGTCTGAACACAGCTAAAGTTTAATGTCCTCTCCTTCTAAATCACAAGGTGTTACGAACGCCGGTCCGTCAGTAATCATTTAATTCTTCCATCCTGTCAAATTGCCTGCACCCTCACCTGGAGAGGCCCTGGATCACCACCCACCTTCACCTGCACCAT
>JBAMIG010000013.1:22673647-22697412 GCA_037177335.1 Kiunga ballochi | reverse complement strand
TGCTGGGATAGGCTCCAGCCCCCCCGCGACCCCGTTAGGGACAAAGCGGTAGATAATGGATGGATGGATGGATGGATAGTCAGTAATCCCTCCCTACTAAATGTTTCAGGGTGGTGTCAAAAATACTAGCTACCCAACTGGGGTTGTTTTCAGGCCTGTAATGGGTGACATGGAGCTCAGTTTCTGCTCTGGCTCTCATGAAAACACTTTGATGCTGGTCAAACACCAGCACCCACATGCGCCCATGCATGTTCCACACATCCATCTACACCGGCCCGGTTGTTGTGTAACACCATCAGCAGAGGGCAGTGCAGAGTTCATGGTTCCCTCCCAGTCCTGACACCAGTTTCAGCAGCAGGATGGTGGAGGACATCCTGATGTTGCACATTTTCAGGGAGAATCATTAAAGGAGGCAGCACAGAGGATGGCAGTGATATGCGTAACCATGTAAACCGGCCTACTCCTTTTTAGTTCATTTCGCTGCTACACTGTGCAATACTGCCCCCCTGGTTTCTACTGGTACTGCTCCATTTGCTCTGTCTGGCTACACATCCAGAAACAAACATATGCACGTAAAACATGCAGAAGACAGATTCTCTGTGTGTGTTTTGAGTTATGAACATTAATCCAGTTTACTGTCTGAAGCTGTAACTGAAGAATTAGACCAAAAGGACCAGCAGGACAAAGTTAAACTGGTACAGAGAAGATAATGAGCTGGCATGGAACAAACCAGGGCAATTTTAAGGGAAATTTAGGGCAAATTTAAGGCAAATTAAGGCATGTACAGGAAGCAAATAAACTGCACACACAAGGTGAAAACCTCTAAAATAAAACAGGAAACAGAAAAGAATATTTAACAAATAAAACCCAAACACAGCCATACCCCACAGAGCATGAAGGGAGGCCAGGAGATGGCTCACATTGAACACACCCTACATTTGTCCTAAGTGCTCCGAGCTTCTGCTGCTGCACGTTATCGCTGTGTGTTGTATGTGTATGCTGGGAAAGTGCAGGGTTTAGCCATGAGTCTTCTGGCATTCAAATCACAACACCACCCAAAGAAGACATTCAGACATGAGCTTGCAGTTTCGGTCAGAATAACATGAGGAGGGTGGTACAGAAGAAGGAACAGACTGATTGATGCACAAACAGATATTTGGGGAATTAGGATTTCCATTGAACAGTGGACACATCAGGCTCCTTCAGGTTGATAATCTGTACATCCTCAACTGAGGTTTGTATCTGGAACATTTTTCCTCCAAATTTGTCATCCTCTTTTCGTCCGTCGTCACATAACCAGCAGAGAAGCACCATTAATCCAGGCGGCTTTATCGTCTTAATCTCTTCATTATCGCCAAAGTAGCTCAGATTTATGTCTTTGAGGGTTTGCCACTCCTCTTGGTTTCTGGAGGGAATACTGACTCACCACAACGTTGTTTTTTTTTCTCTTTTTTTGCTGGGGAGATGGCTTATTCGATCCATGCAGTGGAAGCGGCTGCTGGATTATCTTTTTTCATTTCAATCTGTTCCTGTGTCAAAGTCTGACAAAAAGACTTTTTCAGATGTTTATGGATGATGTGAGGTGACATCATGGAGAAAGGCATGTGAGGGAACGGAGAGAGCCGTTCAGATATGTAGATGGTGCTTACAGAGGCTTTCATAGTTTTACACAATCGTAGCTGAAGCAAAGTGTAAAAAATGCTTCCCATGTGCCACGCAACATAAATCACATTTATCACACTGATTCCAGACATTATTAGAATCAGACGGCAAAGGCAAAAACAGCAAGTACATAAAGTTCCACCTCTCACTTCTTTATAGTTCTCCTGCAGGCACCCAAACTTTGTGGTCTACATCAACAGCTCTCCTGCTTTCTGAGGCTCTTTTGAAGTTTTTTGGTTGAGTGTTGGTGCTTTTTCATCATTCTCAGTCCAGTTCTTGTACCAGCCCAAAACACTAACCCAGAAATCATTTAAACATAACAAGAGTCCTAATTCAAGCCACTAGATAGCGTTGTTTTGGCACAAAACTTAGCCAGGAGCCTGTTGTAAAGGTTAGTTCCCATTTCTTTGACAAATTCCAAAGATAAGAGTGATGAAAATGGGAATGTTGCAGCAGCAAGGTGGTTGCCACAGAGCTGGAAACTTCCCATTAGTTGGAAGTGAGAGCACTGAACTTCAAAGCAATTCAGAAACTGGGATGATGAGGACAAGTGAAGGTCAAACAGGAAAGAATGTGGTAAAATCAGATCCACTCAGATCACCACAATATGATCCGTATCTTCTCTCTGCTAAAGAGTAAAGACTTTTTATAAAGGTCTGGATGCAGAGTCTATCTCAGTCCAGGATAATGTGGCTCCCACTCATCTGAACCTCCCCATTGCTCCTACGGTGGACTGTGTCTGTGAACGTACCATTAAGGTCTTTCAAAGACCAGTTCTTGTGCTGACCTTTATCTGAGTTACAGAGATTTATAGTCTACATAGTTGTTTTTACCCCTTTAAACAGTGTCATCAGGATCAACAACATATTGCTTTAAAAGATCCAATTTTCCCCTGGATCTTGTTCCCAGTAGCCTGTCATAAAGAGAAGTGTCATGCCTAAAATATCCTGAGATAAACATGATGTGGAAGTAAATGCCGTTATGAAATGGAAAAGATCATCTAGACCTCAAACATCATCAGATCTCCATAAAAGATAAAGCCTCTCAAAAATCCATTATTAAAGCAGAGAAACATCCACAGCAACAGGTCTGATGGAAGGAGGAATCCTCTCCAAAGCCTGACCTCATACCGAATCAGTGTGGAATCATCTGGACAGAGAAGGAAAGAACAGTGTTTGGAAAGTTATGTCAGAAGTCTGGGGAATCATTCCTTAAAGAAAGAGGCCTAAATCACTAAAGTGGTCGCTACAAATGATTGTTTTAGATTGATCTACTTTACAAATATGGGATGAATGTGGGATGTGGAGGGCCCTAAGCCTGTCCCCGGCTCCACGGAATAAGCAAAAGCATCTTTTAGATCACATACGTCAGCTCAAAGCAGCTTATTTCTGTCCCAGTACTGAAGCTGTGTATTCCCAGGTGTGCAGTCATGTGACGGAGCTCCTCTGCCGCATTTAGCGTTGTTAACAGCCCCTTCTAGTGGCCAATGTGCGCATGTTCGATTAAATAAAGTGTGCAAATGCAGGGTTGGAATGAACATGCACACATGAATAAGAGTATAAGCCAGTGGGAACATCCTGGTTGCTGGTGCTGGCAGAAGTGGAGTTACTCACAATGTGCGCTACATTTGGCGCAGACGCTACAGCGCAGGGTGTTGCTGTGTGCGCATCAGTAGCGCAAACATGATCAGGTTTTTCCTTAGATCTCACAATTCCTGGCATTTCCTTGTGCGCGCGCGCGTGTGAGCCGCAGTGCATTTAGCTCGTGGCAAACGCAAAGGGTGTCCGATGAAAGCAACAGGTGCAGACCTTAAAGGTGACGCAGCAAAGTGGGCAAAGAGCTGGGCACAACTCCTTTCACTGCTTCCAGCCTGCTTTCACACACAGTGACTGATCCAGGCTCATAATCCCCACACATTCCCTCTTTTCCCTAAATTCGCTCCCACTTTTCCTTTCTGAGGTTCTTCCGCTCTGCGCGGGATACTCAAGCTGCGCGCAAACACAAGTGTCCTCTTTTTGCACACTTTGTTCCCCAGAGAGGGTTGCGTCTCTCTCTAACTGTTGCACCTCGTATCAGTCGAGCCCTCAGGGTGAAAGAGCTGTCCTCCTGCTGGGGACAGAAAATGTTTGGCTGATTGCCAGGACATGGACAAGTGCGCCTCCCTTCCCGCTGCTCCGCGTATTCAGAGTTCGGGGTTTGGGCACGGCTGTTTTAAAAAGGCAAGCCACTTCTCCAGTGGATCAGTCTGCTCAGGAAACCTACAAGAGCCAAACTGAAGGGAGGAAAGTTGAGATTTTATTCACGGACTCAGCAGAGGGGAATATCTCCGGAGGGAGGACATCTCTTTATGTCCTCAGAGGGTATTTAAAGACAAACACAGAGACGTGAAGGTTTTTGGATTTTTACACATAGCACCACTCTGGATCAAGGCTCCTGGCTTTAACTGTAAAAATCGGATTATCTGACTGAGGCATTGTGTCCATTTAGACCAGGCTCTGCGCTCCCCCTCCTCCTCTTCCTCCTCCTCCTCGCATTGAGCTTTATGCTGTAACCCGGAGAGAACGCCAACGATGTTTCTGAGTTTTTGCCTCTTGGTGACATTTATCTTGGGGCTGTCTGGGTGTTTGGGCTCATACGTTCCATGCGAGCCGTGTGACGACAAGGCGCTGTCCATGTGCCCTCCGGTCCCGGTCGGCTGCCAGCTGGTAAAGGAGCCGGGCTGCGGCTGCTGCCTAACGTGCGCCCTGTCTGAGGGCGCAGCGTGCGGCGTTTACACCGGGACGTGCACCCAGGGCCTCCGCTGTCTGCCCCGGAGCGGGGAGGAGAAACCCCTGCACGCCCTTCTCCACGGCAGGGGAGTGTGCACCAACGAGAAGGGATACAAACCCGCGCTCCCACCCGTAGGTAAGAACGCGCACCGGCTGCTGAGTGCGTGATGACCGGGGGAGAAACGCGGTGCTCTGGTTCTGATTGGGTCCGCTGGCATGTTGAAGAAGAAAGTTCCCTGTTCTCTGAGCCAGACTCAGAGCAGGAGTAGCTGGACACTCTCTGCTCTCTTTTGTTGGCCAGATGGTTTGAGGTGCCATCGCTCTGCGGGAGCTTATTCTTGCTCTCTGCGGAGGCGCAAACCTCGGACTGCACAATCATCTGTTGCGTCAGCTGAGTAACAAACTGCTGGTTAACTTGTTGATGTTTAGATTTGAATGACAGGAGGATTTCCATCATCATCATCATCCTCATCATCATCTAGTGGTCTGCGGACCGTGTATTTATAGTACTGGCAACAGGAGACATGCCCAGTGTTCCCAGTCAGTCTGCTGGAAGTTGCACAGAAGAGGGAAAACACTCAGTAGGTGCTGCTCTGTGGTCTTTGAGGTCTGTGGGCTGAAAGGTGTTAGACCTGAATGCTGTGAGTCTGGCTGCATCCTGCTGTGAGTTTTACTAGCATGTCAGATGGTTGTTAGTGGCATCATCATCATCCTCACTTCATCCTCTCATGACATCAGCAGCATAATGTGCTCTTCTTCTGATTTCTGCTGTGAAAAGTAGCTTCATGCTGCGAGGAGCAGGATGTGAAAGGCAGTCCTCTTTATCAGCAGTGTGTGTGTGCTTGTGTATGGGTGGTGCTGCATGGATTTGTGTGTGTGTGTGTGTGTGAGTGTGTTACTGTTGTTCACAATGACACCCCAGGCAGTTTTGTCTCACAAACATAGAGGTTCATTTCTTTGTTGGCTCTTGGAAGTAATCGGAGCATCTTGTCCTGCCTCTTGCAGGGTATTGTACAGCAGCTCTGTAACATTGCTGTAATTCAGCAGACCCCCACTCACACACACACACACACACTCTCTCTCTCTCTCTCTCTCTCTCTCTCTCTCTCTCACACACTCACACACACATGAAGATTGGAACCTCTGGTATGCGGGTTGCAGCTGAGCGATGTAAATGCAGGGAAGAGAAGAAGCTAAATACTGATGGGGACAGTAAACCCTGACCCATATGAATCTGGGATTCTGCACTCCCTCTCTCACTTCATCAGGAAAAACCTGCCTATCACTCGGTCTGGCCCATTAGGTCGTGCTCTCTTCCATTGAGTTGCTTGGACTGTAGGGCGCAGACGGTGGTATGTGCTTCAGGGGCACTCTGCGATGGAAAAGCTTGCCAAGAGATATGACTTCACAGCAGCAGGCCTCTCATCCTTCAGGCTTCTGAAAGGGCTTTATGTTTGAACAGAGTGGCTTCTGCCAATAAACAAAGATGATCCAGAGCACACCTCCTCTAGATGTGGATGTTCTTTATTAGAACCAAAGCAGCAGCAGACTTGCCGCCCTCGCTCACATCATTGATACCGTTTGTTTGTCTCAGATCTTTGCATATATGCAGATGTAGCTTTAGTGAAGCTATGTTCTGTAGAGCTTATGCTTTTTCTCATGTCACATGGCAACGTCATTAATATTTACAATCATCTGTAGGTTAAGCAGTTGTAGACCTCTGATGTTTCATTTGTGCCGCGGTCCCCTCCGGCCTTATCATGTCTAATCACCATTCAGAATGTCATCACTTACTTGTCCAAAGCTGTTCAGCTTTGAGAGTTACCATATGCTGTTCCCATGCTCACATCCCCACTGGTGCAGCTGCTTGTTGGGTTGTAGGGTTGCTGATTCTGACCATGCACTTGCTGAAAGCTGTAACATGTGCATGTTAGCATGTTGCACATGATCTGCTGCAGGTGTTTGGTCACATGCAGAGTTCAGGAGTAAAAAAGTTTCATTGTGTGAAAACGGTTTTACAGCATCTTTCAAGTTGCACTGGGATCACGCAGGCGGCTGACAAGCATCGGGGCTGTTTCTGGCAAGCAATAACCTCTTTGGCACACTTGCTTGATTTCCTCCTGTAAAACTTTACAGTGGTATTTTATACAGCTTACTGGTTACTGACACCTAGCCTGCTGGTGGCAACATGTGCAAAAGAAATCAGCCCTCACTGTATCACATGTGTTTGACCTGACCTGTGGGTCTTAATGTCAACCACCAGCACCTGGTTACACTTGAGTATCGCTGTTGTCTCTTACTGCAGAGGACTTTTTCACAACATTGCTTTTCGCAGCAGGACAGACAGGCAGACGTTTGTTGGGATTGATAAGAAATATGGTTCGACTTCATCGATGTGTCTGGAAGGCCAGAGCGAAGCTTCCAGGGTCATCACATTCTCCTTGTCCTAAGTGATCATTTTTGATAAAAGGGTGTTACTAGAATTGATGTTGCATCAGATAAAAAAAAAAACACTTTAACGTACAGTAATCCTAAATACAAACAGGTGTTACCTTTGCCTTAACCTGCTTTGTTTTTATCCTGCCTGGAGATCATCTTTGTATATTCAGAAGCTCGCCACTCTTGCTAAAATAGCTGCGTTAGCCATCAGGAGGGAGTTCGAAGTTCGTCACACCCAGCAATTGTGCTGTGGTGATGCTGACCCAAAAACACATTGCATCCATGCGTGTGGCTTGTTGAAAAGCCAAATATGGGATGGGATCTCAGACCAAAATAAGTAATGTACAGCAGAAGCACTGCGCGCCTCACTCTCATGATTTACTCGTCATAGTTTGCAAACTGAAATGGAGCGTGTCTTTGTGCTGCGGAAGCCGTAAACAGGTCAGGCAGTTTGCTTACCTATAGCTGCATTTCCTTCTTGGAAAGCCTTTGCATCCTCTCATAAGTCCTGTTTTGCAATTTATGATCCTTGAATTGTTCTTGTTGCTATTTATACCGTGCATTCAGAAAAGCAGGAAACTTTTTGATTGCAATGAACATATTCTGTGCGCACAATACTGCGGGAAGAGTTATTTCCTGCATATTCAGCAGCTGATTGAGAGCATGCACAAGGCTGAACACTTCAGGAGTCCAAGACAACAGGACGTACGCGTCTGGTGGCAGAGCACATTCCTGAAGAAAAACATTGCATAAAGTCTTTTCTCCCAGCTGGTTTGGACATGGCCCTTTCAAGCATCATTGTCTTAATCCTGTTCTGTTGTCATGTACTGTGCGGGTGGGGAGCACACATCATTGGGTCTTTGCCTTTTAAAGAAAAAGTCAATGTTTGCCGGTTGTTAATGTCTTTTAGGCATTAATCTGTCCGTCTAAGGCTGCAGTTCTTCCCCACCTTATTCTGTCAGAAAAGAGCTTCGGAAACTAAACTGTTGGGGCTTTTACATTGAAAACTAAACTGTTGGGGCTTTTACATTGGAAACTAAACTGTTGGGGCTTTTACATTAGAAACTAAACTTTTACATTTTCACACATGAACCTAAACATTATAAACATCTTTACTTTCACTACTTAACTCTTAACGCTAACATAGTCTTGAAGCTGAACTTACAAACTTTAGCTTAACATGCTAACAGTTTAGCATCAATGTAGGCAATAAGTTTGTTTTTTCCTAAAGACAGAAATCCTTTTGACTCATAGGACCTACTTTTCATTTATCTTTTAAATCAAATCATTTATGAGAACATGGGATGTAATATGATTTTTATATGTTTTATCTTCAGTTCAGCAGGCTAATGGCTAATCTTGTTACCTCATTTATCTGGAACTGATCAACTATTCCCAGAACACAAAGGGCACCACCAGATGTCCATTAGATGATGGCTGTTACCAGAACTTTCTGATGCTCAGAGCAAGTCATTGGATCAGTCCTGGTTTCAAAGAGAGGGGTCAACTCTGATCTAACATCAGTCAGAGTTGTTAAGTGGAAAATGTCTGTCTTTTAGGAACACGTTTGACTTTGAAGCAGGAAATCTGAGTCCAGTTCTCAGTCATGCAATTAAAAAGAAAAGCTTTGTGGTAACTTTATTTATGTACCTTTTTATTTAACCAGGAAGTCCTTTATGATGGAAAACGTTTATCAGGGACAATTTTTCTTTGCTGGGTTCTTCGCCACAAAAATGAAGTGTCGAGTGGCAATCCTTTGTGTATCACTGGAGCAATGTTACAATATATTTTGATGTACTGCCTTACAATAAGCAAAGCGATAAACTGCAATGTTTTTTTGCTACCAGAATTTTAAAGGAAGGAAGCTGTGGCAGACACTCTGAGCTGTTACATGTATGACATGAGGGATCTACATAAATAAAAGCACTGGCTCTATGTGCAGGATGGAAAACACAAATAGAAATCTATCTTGTCTTAATAGTTTTATTAAAAAAAAATTCTCAGCATTTATTGAAAACGTATGCTTGGTGCAAAATCAAATGGACAGATGCAAACAATAAAAACGGAATAATCCTGAAGTGAAACGTCTCCATTTGTGCACACCAAGTTTGATGCCAAAAAGTGTTGGATCACATCATGTGTAAAGGTGCTGATGATGTGCGCTGGGTGCCTCTTGTAGAGGACAACTTGTCTTTGTTTAACGCAGGAGCTGAAGCTGCTTCAGGACAGACTTTAGGATGTCCACGGGACTTTAGGATGTCCACGGGACAGTCTGAGGATCTGCTTTAGCAGTTTGCTTTAAGAAGCAGAGGAGAAATAAAGACGCACGGCCACGGTGATGCAAAGCGTGAATGCAGCAAAGATGACCAAACAACATGGTGAAAAAGAATTCAAATGAACAAAATGGCTGTCACTGATGTGTTCCTGTTAATTTGACATGAACTAAAACTTCCTGTGAATTGATATTTCATAAGTAATAAGAAGATTAGCATTTTACGATGAGCCACCGCCGCTACAGGAAGCACCACGATGAGTCTGTCTCTCTGGGATATCGCTCACAGACATTACAAGGCACGGCTTAAGTCCCTAAAGTGCCACACAAAGTGAGACCAACAGTCTGCAAGGCCACAAACTCGCCTGCTTTGGTCCCAAACCTTAAACTCGCCAAGTTTAGAATAAAGTAGGAACACATATTTTATTTTGAGATTGTTTCTGAAAGTTTTGCCTCTAAAAACAGGTCTGGCTTTTCTATAGACCAGGACCGGCTTGTTGTAATGCTCCACATACTCCCAGGTGCCGGCTCAGCTTCACACCTCTTTCTGCTCGGTTATCAGGCTGCAGCCTTGCTTTCAAATATTAAGCAGCAGAGGCAGAGTGACGCTGCAGGATGGTTTACTATTGCTGCGCTTTATGTGGCTCAGGCCCTCAGGCTCATTTATCCCCACAATTATCTTGTCCTACCCCCAGATGAGATTAAACAGCACCTCTTTTTCACTGCTCTCTTACATCTTGTAAAGATGTAATTTCAGATGCAGCACATCCATGGACTTAATCAAAGGCTGGACATAACAAACGTGCTGTAATGCTGGGAACTCTGCAGAAAGGTGGGAGAATCGATTGTCCTGATGTTTCTTCCTTTTTTAGCAGCTGAAATGGTGTAGTTATTCTCTGTGAGATCCAGAGACGAACCCAAAGGAGGGGGTGACTTATCTTTCATTCCTGGACTTCTGCCTGTAAGAAACTTGGGATATTCATGAAGCATAATTGTGCACAGATGTTAATTTTTAAACAGAGCCGTATCAGGTGCACGTCCTTTGGCTGTGCTCTCTTCTCGCCCTAATGAAATCTTTAGCTGGAGAAGTGGGAGGGAACACGGAGAACCTGCACGAGTTACTTGCTTGGATTCCACCCAGCATCCGGGATGAGTTTCAGGAGTTACAGCAGACCGTAACAGGCTCGGTACCCTTAGTGAGGAAAACACTGCTTTTTTTTATTAAATCAGAATGAATTTGCAGATAAAGTGAAAATATGTCTCTATCCTGTAAAAGCCAGATGAATATTAAAATGCACCCCTGTGTTTCCTGTCTAAGAGCGCGCTTTTCCCCTGAAGCCACTGTCCTACACGTGTAATGGATGTGCTATGTTGCTCCCTTTAGCCTCTTCATTTATGTGCTCCCATTAAGTGACACATGAAACAAGAATGCATGTTGAAAAAATAAAAAGAATATGTGGCATTTTAATCAGACGCCCCGTAAAATGGTTGGACTGTGGAGCAGAAAAGAAGTTTTTCCACAGTGGTCACATGCATGGTGTACACAGGAATGCCTGTTTGAAATATTTATTTATAGCGAGCAATAGCCTGGCAGTCTGAGCGGGGAGACACAAGGACATATCTAAACACAAACCAAGGCCTGCCAAGTCATGAGTTGTGAGATTAATTTCAAAGAGACGGCATTGTGGTGCAGAAGCCAAAGACTCGTTTGTGGTAATCAACCTGCACTGCCACCATCCCACCTCCCCTTCTCTCTGCCAGACCATCATGCTGTGTCAGGCTCTTCGAACTTCCCGGTTTCAGAGCTTGTGCTCCCGTTATATCTCAGCGCTCGCTTCTACACGCTTCCCACTGTACCAAAAGGCTTGTGAGCAAACTTATGAAAGCTTGTTAAATCATATTTTTCAGCCTATTCTCTGTGTATGGAAGTAGATTTGTCATTTTGCAGCAGTTTGCTTGTAGTCCAGCATTCCTCTGTGGTTTACTGCGTCTGGCTCAGTGCACCCAGGCGGGTTTCCTAAGTCAGATAAATTTAGCCAGGGTCATCCACTGGCACCATCACTACAACCAGTTGGGACCTGGCAGAGTCCCCACAACAACTCTGTACTTATGGTGCAGCTAAGCCAAAGGGGGTAGGGGGTGGAGGGTTTCTCTCTGTGGCCTCAAAGAACCTCTGGCTGGGGGTCCCGGCTTAAGAGGCTGAGCCCCAAAGATAGGAGGGGGATGGAGGGTGGGTTAGATTAAAAGACCTGACCTGTAAATATCCTATGAGGACAGCTCTTCAGATCCCTGAGACTACAGCGCCCCCTGGGGGAACTAAAAACCCAATCAGGAAGTGTGTGTGACACAAATGAGCACAGCCATTTGTACGTGTTCAGAGAGCGCCTAGGTGGGATTTAATGCGGGACACGTCCTCCTAACCTTACTGCCTCCTGGGGCCTTGCCACCGTTTGCAGCCTGGATGATATGCTAACACATTTTACCCAGAAAGTCTGCGTAGCATCTCATGCACTTTTCCTGATCATCTGAAGGCTGTCTGCATGCTAAGGGGGAGGGGGTGACATGGAGAGAAAAGGCACATGGGGTCTGAGCTGCTTCATCACCTGTTGACTCAGACTGTCTCCTCCTCTCAGCAGATCTTAAGGATTGAATAAGATGAGATAGGTTTGGTATTTGGACTCTCATTTCCTGGTTGCGTTAATCTGTCTCAGCGACATAATGGTGAAGTGTGCTGTTGGCTAGGAAACATGGGATATGCACTCACTTCCTTTCTTTTACCCTGGTGCAGATCGTGAGTCTCGAGAGCACGAGGACGCCGTTAGTCCGGAGGTGACGGGGGAGCTGCAGCCTGCTAAAGTGCCCATTCATCCCAAAGACATTGTGAACAGTAAAAAAGTCATCGCTGTGCGTAAAGAGCAGAAGAGGAAGCTTGGGAAGCAGCGCTCCTTTGGCTCTCCTCTGGATTATTCGCCTCTCTCCTTGGACAAGCATGAACCTGAATTTGTAAGTACTGTTGAGCTTCTGTTTTATTTCTAATGTGTGACTTTGGTACAGCTTAGCTTTGGGGAAATACAGCTGCATACAGATGTGTAGATGAGATTAGGTTTGCTTTGAAACCTCCAATAATGGGAATGTTGGATAAAGTCAGAGGACTGCTGCCTGCTTGTAAGCCTGTGTTGCCTTTCTGTGAAGGGTCCCTGCAGGAGAAAGCTAGATGGGATCATTCAGGGGATGAAGGACACGTCTCGTGTCATGGCGCTGTCTCTGTACCTTCCCAACTGTGACAGAAAAGGATTCTTCAAGCGCAAACAGGTGGGTGCTGAGTCTTTGCCCGTCATGCCAAATGCTGACATGGTGCATTTAAAGGCCTCCTCACTGTTCCAAGCTCTTTGAAAAGGCTCGCTCAGTATTTATATCTCCTGTTATAAATAAATGTAACTTGTTTCAGGATTAGTTTTCCAGGTAGTACCCCCACCCACCAACCCTTGGTGTAGTCTTTTGACTTGGTTGCTCCTCAGCTTGTTTGTTCACAACAGACGGTGTGTTTCAGAACTGTATGTGTTCAATCAGTCTGAAAATATCTGGACCAGCTTCCCCTCATCTGGGCCCAAAACACATTAATATCTGTATAATAATCTATACCACTAACTAGAGGGTAATTACTCTGTGACACACACATGAATTGGATTGTTGTCTACAAGTGTTTTGTGTTTTCCCGCCTGCAGTGCAAGCCATCTCGTGGTCGCAAGCGGGGCATCTGCTGGTGTGTAGATAAGTATGGCGTCCAGCTCCCAGGCACAGACTACAGTGGAGGGGACATTCAGTGTAAAGACCTGGAAACCAGCAACAACGAGTGAAATGACCGCGCCCCCCACCCTGTAACCTCTACATGACCCATGCCTCTCCTCTGAATCACACCTGTTGGCTCCGCCCTCTCTGTTCACCTCCAGACTTTTGGACACAAAGAAGAAAAACCCAGACAAAAGTACCAGGCTGAAAAAGACTCTTTTCTTTTCTTTCCTTTAAACCAAGCACTCTTCTACGACTATCGGGGTGGGGTGGGGTGATTTACTGGGAACCTTTGACTATCAGTCATGTTTTTATGAGCCTGACTCTGGAAAAACACATGCACAATGTATATATTTTTACAGAAACTGGGTGTTTCCATTTGTTGTGTAAAACTAAATGAGCGCAAAGAAAAGAATAAGCATTGTGGATTAAAACCTTCCCGTCTGAGGCTATGTTACATGATGCCACCATGAAACTGTACATTGGTAAATGAATCTGGTGTTTTTGTTGGGTCTGTTTTCTAAAAGGAAGACACAGTAAGCAGACATATGTCCTAATGTTTGTCCCTATCTGGACATGTGATTGTCTCAGTGCACGCATGAATAGAGGATGACGATATGTGTACAGTGGAAATGTGTGTTTATATATATTAGCCTGTATTGGCCAATGAGGAGTCAGCTTATTACAAAAACCTTTATTTTTCTTTCTTTTTGGTTGGATTTTTCTAACAATGGGTAATGTGAGCGCTGAAGGTGGCCTCGGGGCTGGCTTGGTCATTATGTAAAGACTATCTCTACCCAAGCAAACGAGTGATCTGATCTTACCAGATGAACCTTTGGAAGTGGCTCTTTGACATTGTAGCTAGCCTGAAATGCCGACTGTGCCTATTTCAACAGACACTGCCATGCAGGGCAACACCGAGCTGAAGAGAGGCACTGGTTCTACTGGTGGGAAAAAGGGTTTGTGCTCCTGTGTCGGGGCTCCGGAACAAATCGCATGTTTTGATGAACCAGTTGAAGCCGGGCTTCTCTTCATAAATTTGAGTGAAGTGTAGTTGTGTATGGTTTTGTTTGTGCAGTTTTCTTTGCCTTCAGTGAAGTAAAGATCACCCACTTTTGAGCCAAGGGGTCCCCCCCCCCCCCCCCCCCCAGTACTGCTACTACAGTGTAACCACGTTTATTACATTACTCTTAATTATACTTATTGAATCTTGATAGTTATGTAAATGTGCTTGGATTTTTTTTTTTTTTGCCTGTAAAAAAATTGATGAGGTCTTGTGGCCTGTCAGGATCCACTGTGGTTTGACTACCGGGCAGTGGAAGAAGCGACGCCTCCGGAATTCTTCTGGTTACACGCCACCTTACAAAAGGTTATCTGCCTCTATCTCAGTGGAGCATGACCAAAACATAAGGTTAGAGGACATAACAGGGTCTATAATGGAGTAGTCCCCTTTCTGTGTGCAAATCACAGTGCCTTTCTACATGCAAACACGTTTGAATACTGAAGTTTCACAGATATCACACGGGGGCCGTGGTCAGACACCCCCAGCTGGGAGCCAATACTTGACGTGATGATGAACTAATAGGTCTCGGTTCAGTTTGAATCATGAGGAGTGGTGAATGTGGTAGGTTCTTTAAATGGTGTAAAGACGACATTGCAAATCTGTTTTGTAACCTCTGCATGTACCTCGGTTAAATTCTCGACAAGAAAGACGTGCAAGGAGGTTAACCTACTTCTTGTCTTTCGTTGACAACCAATAAGCTAAGCTTTTTATTCTTGTGAATGCCAATGTATCTGTTAGAGAGAAAGGAGGGAAGATCAGCACGTGCTTGGATGTGGCTTTTCTTCTGTAACGTAGGGGCGATGCGTGCATCCTTCATGGCTTCTCATTAGGGAAAATAGTTGTGAGGCTTCTTGCTGTTTCCATACAAACCCTCCCCCACACCACCCCACCACTTTTGAAAGAAAAAAAAAGCAGCTTGCACTTATTTCATTTAATCACTATTGATACATGATGACATCCTGCGATGTGGTATCATGAAGTTAGTGGAACAACAGCGGATAGCTCAGCGTTGCGCTATCTTGGCCTACCTGTCAAAGGGGATCCTTTGAGGTAATGTTAAATGACAGGGGCTGTAAAAGCCCACGCCTGGGACATCCAGTACAGCAACATCTTTAGAGAAAACATAGATTATACACACCCAGAGATGTTCTCACAGCCTATTGCACAGAGACGACAGCTGATGGGGAAGAGAGAGAGCACCATGGGCGGTGGTCATTATCAGGGGCGAGTCACTACCTCCATGTGGGGTCACCAATTACATGACTTTAGATACAGTTTCAGTAGGACAGTTACAAGGAGGCATGGAAATCTCCTGCAGGTTTAAACTCATATTCATGTTTCATTCTTCAGTAGGACTACAGTACAGCTTTTTTCTGAATACATAACACGTTTTTGGATGTGATGAGACAGTTCAATTGGTTTTTGTTCTTCATAATTTGGTGTTCACTGGCTTGTGAAATAGACCCATTGGTGGCAGGAGGATAGCGGGAAGTAATGGTCAGTATTTGGAGCTACATAAGACAAATAAGAATGAAAAAGAAGACAAAAAATCTCAAATTATTAAAGTGAATATCACTGTGTAATATTTATTCAACTTGTAATTTATGTACTCTTTTAACCTTTGTCTTTTTTTGTTATGACAAAGCATTTATTTAAATAAAGTTATGTATTCATTTAAGTATTCTGGTGAGTGTTCTTTGTTCTTTCATCTTGGAGAAGAGAAGTTCCTGAATTTGCTTTAAATTGAATTGGAATCATCCTGATTGTAAGCGCTTGCTAATCTCCAAGGCACGCGCTGATAAACCTCTTAGACATTAAGTCTGAGACGTTCAGGCTAGCCCAGAGGATCTCATGCAGCATGCAGGATGTGACTTAATAAAGCCTCGCCTGAAGGCAAGTCACCTGGTTTTCAACACCGTACTCAGAAAGATTGCACAGGAACAAGGAAGTCATTTAACACCAGTTGAACTTCAAGAGGTAGGGGAGAGGAGGGTGCTAGTGGGACCAACTCAGTATTTAAATCATTGTGAAGGAGAGATTTGTAGCCTGAAGGAGGCTTCATCATGTTATGGAAAACCTGCCTTTAGTACCACTTAGAGGAGGAAAGGTCTCAACACTGACATGGCACTAAACCTTAAACACATATACAGATCTGGAAGGATCATGTTTGGTAGAATTAAGGCTGGTATTAACTTTCAGTTCCTGCAGTTTGTAGAGTGAGATACTTTAAGATGAGAGGATCTGGTGACCTCCTGAGACAAGTCTCTGGTCAACTTTTATAATAAAAAAAAGAAAAGAAGGAATGGGGGGGGGTGTTTAAAATATTCCCCTGGGGTTCTTTGTCCAACTTTGAGCAACTCCAGATGTCTATGACAAAGGGAGAGTATGAAAGGGCCCTGCAGTTCCTGGATTGCAGATCAAGGCTGCTGTAAAGGCTGTTGTGGTATGTTTCCTTGTTTGTCTCTCTCTCTCTCTGTATGTGTGTGTGTGCGTATATGTATGTGTGTGTGTGTGTGTGTGTGTGTATATGTGTGTGTGTGTGTGTTGCTTTGGGGAGGGTAGAAACGTGCAGAAGATTTGATTTGTGAGGCAGTGAACATGACAATTACTATTTGCCTTCAAAGAAACTGACAACTGCACTTAGGGCTTCAAAGCATTTATGCCCCTTTTATTACATGATTAGGCCCACAATGTTGGTCGCCTCCATGTGACATCAGCGCACGCTCCTCGGTCCAGTCCAAACCTAGTCCCATTGCTTGTCTGTTGCCACACACACCTCAAACTCCTGCAGCAACATCTGGGACCTCGTTTCCTCAGAAATGAAGTGAAGCTAAAGATCAGGCGTGCAAAATAAGCTGCATTTATTGACAGTTGGACCCTTTTCAGCGGTCATGGGATGTTTTAGGACAAAAGCTCACAAAATAGCCTACAGATGTTTACGCTGCATGATGGGGATCCCTGAAAATCACATATCTTAAAGTGGTCATAGTGGTTCTCGTCATGGCTGAGATGGAGATGAATGAAGATGTGAAAAAATTTGCTGCAGTGGAACAGAAATCACATGACTTCGGGGTGGACTGCTGGTGGGAGAACCGAGCAGACAAGCACCACCTGAAGCTTTCATCACACAGCGGCTGGAGTTGCGACGGTGAGAATCATGAATCCTAAGTAAACTGATTGCAGTTTGGTTTGTGTCTTACAAGGAATCAAATAAGCACCTAAATGACTTCATATCACTGATGCACCCTAACTGCTCACAGCCGCGACCTTGAACTGAAGATTGATGGATGGTAACTGGTCAGTTGGGAGTCAAGTAGAATACTGGTAGGGTTGAAAAAACCAGTGTTTGTATAAGTATTTTATTCTGTTTCAGTTTACTCAGGTCCTACTGCCCACCCAACTGAAGTGGACCGCACACCAAATGAAACGCTCCCTGCTAAGTTTTAGCAGCCTACTCCACTCCTCAGGTAATCTGCTCACCTGAGTCTTCCCATTGCTGCAAACAGACTAAAGCTCAAAGTTCCAACCAAAGTCACTGCTGGTATGATAAATGCATATATTTCCAAATGGACAGTATTACTAAATGCATTTCCTGTGTACTACTTAACTGTATAAGTATTTAATATTAATATTAGTAATTATTCAATTAACATATTTTTGGTTGAAATGTTAAATAATAAAGTTTAAGTTAAAACATAATTTTAAACTTTTTTTGTTAAATTACTAAATAAATAGGTTCAGTTAAATAATCTTAAAATGTTATTATATAAATCATTTAATACCCTTTGGTTTATATAATTTATTTAGATAATTTAGTAAATATAAATATGATAATGGTCAACATGATATTAAAAACTGGTTAAAAATGGTCATAATTCAAAATGTGGAAAATAATAAAAACTAATCTGAGTTGTCCCAGTGTCCTATCGGATAGAGCAACGTTTTTCCCATTTGGGCAGGAGCTGAATATACACAGATAAATATTTATACTTGATCCTGCCTCCTTATGGATTATTTGAAGTAGTAGACTGCATCATTTTCAGCCATCCCTTCGTAATAAATGGTAACAATACACAAATATAAACAATCATTTATTGTGAACAATTTAATATTTAAACATTAAGTCCATACACTCACCAGAACATCTTCCCATCATTTCATGTGGTGGAAGCCTTTTCCGCCTGGACGAGCTGAGACACAACAATTGGCTTTTTTATGTACAAAAGATAAATCAGAGTGCTTCCTGCTAACAGTGGAGAACCTTATCGTCCCAACAAAGATAAAACAACAATTATTTTGTTAATGTTCAACAAGTACATCTTCCGGGAGTCTTAGAAACAAACCCACCATCATCCTGCTACGGTGTTGATCGCCAACAAATAGACGTAGGGACCTGAAACAAAGGAAGACTGTGATTATGAACATCTTGTTTGAAGACTTAAAAAGCTGGAAAGATTTGATCTGATGCTTCATTTACCTTAAACAAAATACAGCTGCAAATAAACAAAACAACAAACTCTACAGTATGACCTTATCTACTTAACAAATGTAAGAGAAAAACCTAGCTAACTTCCTCCTCCTTTATAACACCAGTTGATTTGATACATGGATTGTACAGCTGTAGCTCAGGTGGAGGAGCAGGTGTCTTTCAACAAGAAGTTCAATTCCAGGCTTCCCCTGACTGCATGCTGAAGTGTCTTTGGGCAAGACACTGAAACCCAACTAGTCCCCCGATGTGTCTTTCAGGGTGTGAGTGTGTGTGTGTGTGTGTGTGTGAATGGGTGAATGTGACTAATATAGTGTAAAGCACTAAAGTATGAGTCCATTTACCATTTGTGCATGGCCTGACTACTTTACAACAAAGTATAATAAACAAAGTATGGCCAAACATGTAACAAATATCCCTAAAAAATAGTCTATATGGCTGAAAGTCAGTGCTTTCTTTGGATTTTCCCCAATGAAATAAATAAATAAATACATCAGTTATCCACAAGGGCCGATTTTCAGAGTAAATGAAGATTCATACATACCCACAAGTCATTAGTATTTAGTTAGCTTGAAGTCTTGGGATTTTAGGAGCTCCCCTGGCCAGACAGCAGTAGAACTGATACCTGCAGTAGCCTTGAGTCCAATACTAGATCAGGGACAGGTCAGAGGTAGGTGTGAGGGACAGTAAGGATGCTGTGGGGTCGAGGAGAATCAAGCCGGACCCAAGGCACGGAATCAACCGTGTAGCTAATAGAAGGGTCAGGACACAACTGTGCTTGGACAGGGACTCAACTAGTAGAGAGTTTAGAACATTCTGGGAACACATCCTGAGCTCCTTAAAGAATGAACACAAGATTATCTGAACCGTTTTAGCTTTAGGAACAGTTTTAGGCAAAGGTTTTTCCCTTTTGGTTTTAGGACTTTCCGCTTCTTGTTATCGTGCAACCGCCATTGCTGGAATGACAGCCTGGTTCTCAGAGAAAATCTTAATTTAGAAAGAAAGGAGTTGATACTAGTTAACAGAGAAAAGCATGACCCAGGCCCAAATGGGGAGTCTGTAGAGAAGGAGAAAAGATTGGACAACACGATCATGTACAGGCGTGCCTCAGCCTGAACATGTACTGCTCTCTAAAATATACAGTTTTGAGGGAATGAGGGAATTTACTGTCAAAGCCCAGTTATACAACTTACGATTGCATATGCAAAATTAATTTAATTACAGCCAGTCCAAGATTACATACAACATCACAGAACAGAACAGGAACCGACTGTCCTTAGGTGCAGCCATTTGCAGCATGCCTTTGTGCAGTGTGGGGGTCGGACAACACAATGCCAACGATGTTGCAAGTTTTGATGAGGCGCGCACCTGGCATGCTTGACCACCAGAGCTGTTGCCAGAGAACTGCCTGCTCTTTTTTCTACCCTAAACCATCTTCAAAGTTGTTTCAGGGAATTTGGCAGAACATCCAACCAGCCTCAGAACTGTAGACCAGGTGTTATCACAGCAGTCTGGACTTCCACATCCAGTGTCTTCGCCTCAAGAAGCTGATACCAGGACAGCTGCAGCAACAGTCGGTTTATGGAACCAAATAATTTCTGGTGCTTACCTGACTACAGTCAGTGGCCTTCGACATGTTGGGGAGGTGTACTCATACCGGATAAAACCCGGTTTTCACTGTTGAGGGCAGACAGCGTGTCTGGCCTAATGTGGGTGAGTGGTAATGTCTGCTCTGTGAAGTGCCCCGTGATGGTGGCAGGCGTATGTGATGACATGACTTTATTGATGGCCTTTTTAATGCACAGAAATACCGTGACAGGATCCTGAGGTCCATTAGTCTGCTATTCATGCATGACCACCAGAATGATAATGCACAACTCCGTGTCTGCACACAATTGCTGAAGCTGAAAACATCCCAACGCTGGCATGGCCAGCATACTCACCAGACACATCACCCATTGAGCATCTTTGGTTTGCGTATACAACAGGATGTTTGCTTCCTTTCAATATCAAGCAACTTTGTAAAGCTTTTAAAGAAGAGCGGATCATCACTCCACAGGCCAGAATCAACAGCCTGTTCAACTTTGTGTAACTCTATGGCAGGTTGTCTCTTTCTGACTCCTCTAATACAGTAAAACTGTGCATTTTAGAGTAGCTTTTCCTGTGTAGAGCCTGAGGCACACCAGCGATGCTCATGTTGTGATATGAGTTACTTGATAGGCCACATCTGTCAGGTGTCTAGATCATCTTGGCAAGGGAGAAGTGGTCACAGATTTAGACAGATTTGTGAACAATTTATGAAAGAAACAGGCTTATTGTGTACATGCAGAACATCAGATCTATGAGTTTAGCTCATGAAATCGGGGGCAATTCGGCAGATTTACAGGTTTGCTGACTCTATAAAACTTAGGGGAGTTTATGGTCCACCAGACCAGAGGTCTTCAAACTTTATGTGCAGTGACTCCCACGGGACACTGAGCGATTATTTGTGTGATACATCAAATGAGTTTTTAAATGTAAAGCTGGAAAACCATCTTCATTAATAATGTTTAAAAGTTTGTTTTAGTGTTTCCCAGCTGTGACGAGGCACATACAAGCCAAAAATCAGCTTCTATTGTGGAGATAATTCAGATTTTTCTATCTTAAAAACTAACATTGTTGTTAATTTATTATAAAAAAAACTAAGACACTGGTTTTACAAACGTATTTGCATTACTTGTTTAATTAAAACTGCTTTGATACATCCCTAACCTTACTTGATAGACGTAGGCCCAATGCCCAGACTGAGAATCACCACAAGGCACTGAAAAAAGCCTGAATTATCCCTCGGCTGCCATCATGTGGGGCGGTTAACGTGTTGTTTACATGGCGATGTGTATCACGGTGAAAAGTGTACACTTTGGTTTTATTTGTGAAAGATATTCCTCCTTAAGTCCTGTAATTTGTTCAGCGCTGTGCTGAAAGTCTGTCTTTAGAAACCTTTTCTCACCTTTTCCTGTTCAGTCATTTAATGATTGTATTGTGAACTTTAACATAATTAACACCTAATGAGGTTAAAATTTTATTTATTTATTATTCCCACACCTACCTTCCTTTTCGCTTAATGGGTCTGTGCTAGAAACCTCTAAACAAAAGACATTTGTATTGATTTGCTCTCCAAAATAGGCTTGCCTAAAACTGCTTTTTAATGTGTCCAACAAGGCGAAGAAGCGTAACAACACCAATTCAAGTTGTCAAATATTAGTTGCCAACACACTGATAAAAGCAGCCTCTGCCTTAATAAAACCAAATAAAAAGAAAACTAGTGAAACAACACGACACAAAGCCTGGGAGTTGTAGCTCAGTCTTTGCACAACCGGATTAAATGGAGCCTTGGACTGCTGCTCGGCTAACTGGCACACGGGCACATGTATAAGGTTATGAGGCCAAAGTCAGTCTGGAGTGGGCTCATACGTTACGCATTCGGCCAGAACTACAAAGAAACCTTTTTTTCTTTTCACCCAAGTCCTGAATCATTTTGTTAACAAATCTTTGGTGACTTTTAGTTGAGACACTGGTTTGTACTCTCAGCTTCATAAGAAATGAGGGGTTGTGCATTTAACATGTCGCACATAGCTTTTTACCTCAAACTGATATCACACAAAAGTAAAAAAAACAAAACAAAATCTCAAGCAGCAAATGCAACTTTAATTGAAATGTCCATCAATCAATCCATCCATCCATCCATCCACCTATCCATCCATCCATCCATCCTCCACCGCTTATCCGAGGTCGGGTCGCGGTGGCAGCAGCTCAAGGAGGGAAGCCCAGCCTTCCCTCTCCCCAGCCACATTCACCAGCTCATCTGGGGGGACCCCCAGGCGTTCCCAGGCCAGCCGCCAGATGTTATCAGTCCAGCGTGTCCTGGGTCTTTCCCAAGGTCTCCTCCCACAGGGACGTGCCAGAACACCTCACCAGCTCCTAACCAGATGCCCGAGCCATCTCATCTGGTTCCTCTCCATGTGGAGGAGCAGCGGTTCTATTCTGAGTCCCTCCCGGATGGCTGAGCTTCTCACCCTATCTCTAAGAGAGACACCGGCCACCTGGCAGAGGAAGCTCATTACGGTCGCCTGTACCCGGAGGTGTAATCAGGAGACAGTGTTGATGGAGCACTTCTTTTCCCTCCTCAGTTGCTGGATGGTGGACCAGAATCCCCTCAAAGCCATTCGAGCCTCACCGAACTCCTCCCATGCCCGAGGTTTTACCTCAGTGACCACCAAAGCTGCATACGCTTAGCATTAAAGACACCCAGGCGGACAAGGGAATCCCCTGTGGAAGCGCTCTCTAGCACTCCCCCTAAGGACTCTAGAAAGGGTGGGGACTCTGTACTGCTGCTCGGTGCATAGGCACAAACAACAGTCAAAACCCATCCCCCCAACCGAAGGCAGAGCGAGGCTACCCTGTCGTCCACCGGGGTGAACCCCAATGTACAAGCAATGTACAAGAAGGTCCAACCCTTCTCGAGGATACTGGTTCCAGAGCCCATGCTGTGCGTTGAGGTGAGTCTAACTATATCTAGTCGGAACCGCTCAACCTCACGCACCAGCTCAGGCTCCTTCCCCACCAGGGGGGTGATGTTCCACGTCCCTAAAGCCAGTTTCTGCAGCCCAGCTCACATAGCACCCAGGTCGGGTGCGGCCCCACCTGCAAGTGGTGAGACCACAGGAGGGGGGGCCCATGTAACACTTTCGGGACCCCATGGGCAAAGGCCTAGCCATCAGATGCTCGCCCTTGTGTCCCACCTACAGGCCTGGCTCCAGAGGGGGTCCCCGGTGACCTGTGTCTGATCCTAGTGGACCTGTCCACTGGTCCATTCCCAGTCCTTATCCTACTGGACCTGTCCACTGGTCCATTCCCAGTCTTATCCTACTGGACCTGTCCACTGGTCCATTCCCAGTCATCCTACTGGACCTGTCCGCTGGTCCATTCCCAGTCCTTATCCTACTGGACCTGTCCACTGCTTTTGACATGGTTAACCACCAGATCCTCCTCTCCACACTCTCTGATCATCTCAGGATCTGCCCTCTCATGGTTCATGTCCTACCTGTCCCACAGATCCTTTAAAGTATCCTGATAGGAGAGGTGTCTCATTCCCATATGCTGAAAACAGGAGTGCCTAAGGGATTTGTGCTCAGCCCTCTTCTTTTTTCACTCTACACCTCCTCACTAAGTGCAGTAATACGCTCTCGTGGCTTCTCCTACCACTGCTACGCTGATGACACTCAGCTTTTCCTCTCTTTCCCATCT
>JBAMIG010000013.1:22629337-22646574 GCA_037177335.1 Kiunga ballochi | reverse complement strand
CATCCATCCATCCATCTATTCATCCACCTATCTATTCATCCATCCATCCATCCATCCACATATCTATTCATCCATCCATCCATCCATCTATTCATCCACCTATCTATTCATCCATCCATCCATCCATCCACATATCTATTCATCCATCCATCCATCCATCCATCCATCCATCAACCATCAATCCATCCATCCATCTTCTACCGTTTGTCCAGAGTGGGTTGTGGGGGCAGCAGGCTGATGAGCCTAGGTTCCACTATTCCACAGACCCTCCTCTCCATGACCCCTGAATAGACTTTCCCAGGGAGGCAGAGGAGTGTAATCTCCTTGTTGATAAAGGACTTTTTCCAATCCACCTTTTTGAAAATAGGGCCCACCAATCCAGGGACACTGTCCCAGATGTCCATGTGATGCTGCAGAGGCCTGTCAGACAGGACAGCCCCACAGTCTGCAATAACTGTCCCATTTTAACCCTTCTCTGTAAAACAGTTTTGCTCTGTGGCTATCATAGCGGTTACCCTTTTGCTTTTGGCTAAACAATCTGTTCAGTTCAGAGTTCTGTTTAAGTCCCATCTTATTTATGTCAGAGTACTTAAACCAGACTTTTAGCCTTAACATGTACAGCTTAAATGCCTTAAATAGATTAGTGAAAGACTGATTTATTTCTACTGGAATCCTCTGCCGTTAGCAGCATTTATGCTGAAGGAGCAGAAATGATGAAAACACAGAAAAGGTATGCAAACAAATCACTGACAAGATTCTTTTTAAGGGTTCTGTTTATTTTTTGGGATGTAAAATGTGAACAAACAGAATGTCATTTACACATATTTATTTGACATTTTAGTGTAGCAACACATCTGTTAAATGTCAGAACAATAACAATAAAGGGCTGAAAGCTGGAACAAACCAGAGACACTGGTGGAGATAATTAGGCTCATTGGTCAATAAACTCTGAGTATACATAATAAATAATCAATATAAATTGCAGTCTCTGGAGTGTTTTGGCTGAACACTGATTCAGGTCTGACAGAGGTGAGGGGCTTCTTTACAGGCCCTACTTTCCCTGGTGCCGGGCCAGACCTTTCCCCAGGTGCTGTGGGATCGTCAGGCTTGTGGGTCCCGTTCCTGACTCATGTTCCGGGGCTGTTTTCCAGCAGGACCAGCGGGCCACTGGCCCGGCTCCTCTGGGGGCCTGTTCCTCTGCGATAACCGCTTCTATTCATTTTCATACCACACAGCTTCTTTTCTGGGATTGGGATTTTAACATCTCTCGTTATTTTTTCAGCTTATTTTAGTTTTTAAAAAGTATTTCAGGTCAAAGAGAAGTGAAAACAGAAAAATTCCTAAGTTGTACCTTTGTCACTAATTAACCTCCTGTCTTCTGAAGAAGTCCTGGGATCATTGCCTTTCTTTTGCCTCTGCAGGTCTGCAAACCCCGACATGGACAAATACTGGGCTGAAGAGGCCCATTAATAACCCTAACCCACTTTAGAGTTAAAAAGGCAGCTCAGGGTTAATGCAAAGCACATTTTGTGACTCATTAACTCGGCGAGTTGCAGAGTGAAACACACTGCAGCAGGTGTATGCTTCATATAAACGCAGGGCTGAGTGGAGGCCTTCAGAGAACTAACACAGAGGAGAAGCACAAATCATTTTCAGCTTAATGTCACCTTCCTGGAGAGAACACATTTTCTCTTCACCTGACCGTTTGACTCTGTATTACAGGATAGAGTCCTGGACCACAGGCTGCAGACTCTTTGCTCACCCTAATCGCTCTATCTACACTAAAAATGTCAACAAACTCTGAGGTTGGAAAGCGATATTTACAGATCAAAGATCAGTTTCCCCGGAGACAGAATTCCTGCATGGTCCATCGAGCTGTGGGACAGTTATTACGCTTTTGTGGTTAGTTTACACAAATTATAAAGCACTGCTGACTCTACAGTGGGGTTAACGGGTATTACACAAGCGCCCACAACATCCCGATGAGGCCCGCCAAGTCGCTCTGCATGGGTTCTGATCCGTCTGGCTCCCTTCATTTGTAAAGCTGCCACTTAGAGAAGGGATTCTGCAGAAGTCAGATCGTGTGATACTTTGATCAGCAAATCTGTGGCTGATTTTAGAATGAAGATGCTATCTAAGGCTAATATTACTTCCTAACTGCTGTACTCATTGGTTTATTTGATCAAACTATATTATTTTGCTGAATGAAAGGGAAATCTAATGGATAAGTTTGTAAAAATCAGATAACTTTACAAGACATCTGTGAACTCACATGTTGGCATGCCATCCAAGCAAAGAGGAACCACCAAAGTGGAGGATTTTGCCTCCTCTTACTGTCTCCCATCTTTCACTGTCCACCTCTGCACACCCCATTCTGCAAAAACAATCAATATCAAGAAGCCAGGTACTCTTTATTATGTTCACCTTGGTGGGTAAATTAAAAAAGAGACAGACTTTTATCTTTGTAAACATAGTTTTGCTTCTATTTGTGATAAAACGTATCTAAATATAACCGAGTGAGACCTGAGAGTGAAATAAAAATGGCTTCTCATCAGGAACACTGCTGAGAACTACTCCTAATGTTGTATCGCAGTGTTTTATGTAATCATCAGCCTCTGTAAAAACTTATTTTTAAACAGGTGCATCGAGCAATCACAGAAGGCATGTTGACAAGGTCACCTGGTGGCTAGCTATGTGTCACTTAGTCTGTGCTACTGCATCACAGTGGCCTTTTCCTGTTTCTAGATGCCAGCAGCTAGTCCCACAGACACCCTGAAATCTGTTCTGAAGCAATTAGTTCCTGGACTAAACTATGAAATATCAGAGTTCCACTTTTTTTCCAGAATAGGATGGGTCCAGTATGCTCCTTTCCTCTCTTTACCCTACCAGGTTTTATTGCTCCACACTGTCAGAGGATGGTGCATTCTAATATTGATCTGGCATATGGTCTTTGTGCATCAGTTTTAAAACCAAAGGTTTTTAAGGCAAAGGAGATGAGTTAGCCTTGCAGAGCTAAAGAAAAAAAGAAAAAAGCTGAAGAAGAACGTGCGTAAATAAGAACGAACCTATAATCATCTGTGTCTTTAGCTAATCTAATATCTGTAAACACTCCTGGTAAAAAGAGATGAAAATGTCCATAAAAACCAATAAGACAACGCGTTCAGGCTCTGTTCACACAGAAGGACTGCTGAGTTTTTACAGTTATAAACCCAGAAGTATTCAAATTGTACCTTTATTTTAGATGTACAGGCACGGGAGGTCAGAAGGGTTGGTTTAGAAATGCATTTTTTACCATCAGGATCCTTTTATGCTGTGATTTCAATTTTATGTCAATCTTAAATGTAAAATCAGATGTTTACGAGAAGAAAGGAGGATCATCTTACAGTAATTTCCTAACTGGTAACGTGTCATAATCACCAAGACCATGTGAGGAACAATATTGGAGGATTTCGAACGGACATTGTGGAAGAATAATTCCCATCCATGGGGCCTCTTTACCCTGTGGGACTCCGGAGGAAGCTGACAGGTACCAACAGGCAAAAACTTGGGCATGGGAGGAGTTCGGTGAGGCCATGGAAAATGACTTTCCAACGGCTTCGAGGAGATTCTGGTCCACCATCCTGCACGTGAGGAGAGGAAAGCAGTACTCCGTCAACACTGTATACAGTGGAGATGGAAGGCTGCTGACCTCGACTTGGGACGTTGTGGGTCGGTGGAGACCCAGGACATGCTGGACTGATTACATCTGGCGGCTAGCCTGGGAACGCCTCGGGGTCCCCCAGATGAGCTGGTGAATGATGCTGGGGAGAGGGAAGTCTGGGCTTCCCTCTTGAGCTGCTGCCCACGCAACCCGACCTCGGATAAGCGGCAGAAAATGGATGGATGGATGAATGAATAAATAAAAACATAAATAATAAATAAATAAATAAATAATTGAAGTCGAATAAAACAAAAAAATCAAATAAGATAAAATAATTAAGTTAAAATCTAATTCAAACAAGTGGGTCTAGGGCCTCTGCTTGAAAACAGTCTCTGCGGCTCTAAGCTTCTCTGCAGGTTGTTCAACAGTGGAGGGCCGTAATAACGGAAGTAGGCCTCACCATATGTTTTGGTTCTGAACTTGGGAACAGATAAAAAGCCGGTACCAGAAGACCCGAGAGCATCAAGACATTTATAAAACCACTAAAAGAAGCTTAAGATCAATCCTGAAACTAAATGGGTGCCAATGCAGCCATTTTAAAACTGCTTTTACACCATCTGGTCCTCGTCAGGACTCGTGCCGCCGATTTCTGAAGTAACTGTAAGCTTGAGACAGACTTCCTGGGAAAAGATACATCTGTGTAATTGGACTCTGTTGAACTCTAGCATTGTCATTTGCTGGCTCCAGAAGAGCTGGTTTTTATTTGAAAGTATATTTATATCTACATGATATATAATAAACTATAAACGCCGTCTGAGAGCGCAGACCTCTGCCAAGCAACACTATAATGTTAGTGAAAATTTTAGTGATCCAGAATCTAGGATCGTTCCCAGATCACCAAAAGTGAATAACTTTTTCCCAGTGACACTCCCACCATATCCCGAGAATTTAATCAACATTCATCCATAACTGTTTGAGTAATGTTGCTAACAGACAGAAAAACAAAGAAACAGACAAACGCCATTGAAAACATGAGCACCTTTGCAGAGGTAACCATGTATGAACACAATATGTACAACTGTAACTAATACAATTTGTTTATAGCTTTCTAACCCCACATAGAAGTCAATTAAAACACAAGTCAAACTGAGGCTCAGGAGGTTTGTTTTACTTTCATTATATATATATAGGTAGTTACACATTAAAATAAATTGGTGGTTGTGACTTTGAACAGGCAAAGAATACCATTTGACTTTTTAGTCCAAAACAGAAACGTTTTCTGTGATGCAGCTTTGGTGCTGCATCTTTTTAAATCACCCAAACCTTTCCTGATTTCAGTGGCTTTCTCTGTGACACCTTTATCCTGCAGGTGGAACATAAATCTCATGGCTTTTAGCCCACAATTCTGATAAAATGTCACATTCATACATCCAGTGAATGCCCTGGCTGTGGAAGTCTAAAAACAACAGATGAATCCAATGTGTTAACTTACACTAAGTCATTTTTTTTTATTTTAGATTCTTATAGCAGTTTAAAGTATTTGGAGTCTAAACATCACTGACAATCCTGCATGGCATTAAATCCAAACATCTCAAAATAAATAAATACAACAAAGTAGAAAAATAAAGGTCAGGACCCTTTTAGCTAAGGTCACAATAAAAGGACCAGCAGACTGGTGGAATGGCTATCATTACCTAACAAGTTACAATAACAACCCTTGAAGTGGCTTACACAGTCCTTTAGGGGGTTTGAATAGTAAGTTGGAGATGGGGTGGAGCGCTGGGGAGCTCTGCTGTCAGCAACAAAAGCTAAATCCAGTCAAAGTGCTGATTTCTAAAAGCCTGTACACACACAGGAACTCTTTGAAGCAACAGAAAGGTAATGGCAGGAAAGAGGAACAAAATGCCTAAACTACAGCCAGGGAAATTATTTTGATTATTTTAGGGTCACATTATCCAAAAAAAAATCAGTTTTGATGACAATCCTTAAATTTGAAGTACAATAAAGAAAGTTCATCCATTTCTTTTATATGTGCTTAGTTTGTTAATGGTTCAGAACCAAGCTTTGGCCTAAACATTGCCCCAGAGGTCACCATTATCATTGCACTTATGGCCCAAAACCTGCGGAGAAATTAAAGGGTTAAAAAAAAACATTTTCATGTCGCTTGCTGTGTTTCACAACTTCTTCAGGCTTGGGACAAAATTACATCTTTATGTAGGTTAACATGACACCACCACCACTGTGCTGGTTTAAAAACGGGAATAAACATAGCTAAGGAGAGCTGATCCTGCCATGGTTTCCGTAGAGTTGCAAACAACATCACGGGAAGCTCTTTTTGCTGTGATCAAGGCTACCCGGACATACCAAAGCTTTCAAAGAGGCTTGCGTGCTTTAACAAAGTTCTTGTTATGGAGGTTTGCTCTGGATTTACACAAGCATATGAATCTCGTTGTACTCGTCTCGTCCATCCTCATCAAAGTTGGGAGAATCCTCGTCACAGTCCAGCTGTCAGAAGACAGAAGGAAGAGGTGTTAGCCTAATGTACATGTATTGTAGCTTATGTAATTAGTTTGTAAATATCGTTTGATGCTTAAAATTAAAAGGTTTGCACTCAAAAAGACAAAACTGTTCTTATCTTGTTAGATCTCAGTGCTACATTTGACACCATTGATCACAACATTCAGCTACAGAGACTGGAACATGTTATTGGTGTTAAAGGGACAGCACTAAGCTGCTTTAAGTCATATTTGAACTCAGACAGACTGAGGACGTGGTATTTGGACCTGAAAACTTAGAACAACATTGTCTTTGTAGTTAATCTGGATGCAATAATGTGGCTTCCAGTACTACAGTGAAGAACCTTAGAGGTATTCTGGATCAGGATTTGTCCTTTAGCTCACATTTAAAACACGTTTCTAGCACCACTTTACTCCACCTACGTAATATTGTAAAGATTAGAGACATCCTGTCTCAGAGGGACATCCTGTCTCAGAAAGACATCCTATCTCAGAGATGTTGTCCTCTCTCAGAGGACATACTGTCTCAAAATGGCATTCTTTCTCAGAGGGACGTCCTCTGTCAGAGGGACATCCTGCCTCAGAGGGACATCCTGTCACAAAATGAAATCTTGTCTCAGAGGGAAGTCCTCTCTCAGAGGGACATCCTGTCACAAAATGACATCTTGTCTCAGAGGGACAGCTCGACTGCAACTGCTGACCTCCACTCTTTCCTCTTCAGAGGCAGGAGCCTCTGCACTAGCTCCTTCACCAACTGCTCCTGCTCCACGGAGGATGATATCAGAACCTCGGCTGGGGGCTCCAGAGCGCTACAATGGAGATCCCAAGCTGGCTGTCCCTTCCTGACTTCCTGTTCCTTACTCTTCAGTCTGCAGCCATACACATTGGCCACTGAGGGAGCTATGGTGCCATATGTCTTCAGTAACTTGACTGGTAGAGATCTCCTCTGGGGGACCGCAGAGTGGGAGAGGCAGACTCCAGCATGTGCATCATTCCAGACCATTTGGAGGAGCTGTGCAAGGTCTTCGGGCTAGGAGCTGCAGGTCCAGATGGAACGTCCAATCTTCTCTCCATACAAAAGGGTAATCAATCCATGGCAGATCCCTCCATCAATTTCCAGACCAAGGCCCGTCAAAGTGACTTGAACCAGACTGAACTCCGGGGTGCCTTTTTGCATGGCCTAGCAGAATATATAAAGGATGAACTGATTTCTTATCCTCTAACTCCCACACTGGATAAACTCATTGAGCTCAGCACCCGACTGGACCTCCACATTCGGGCCCGGAGAAAAGAGAGGAGACAAAATCATCTACTCTCACTTGCTTCTCATAGCCTGAAATCCCCATTCTCTTCTGTTCTGCCCTCATCTGCAGAACATGTCCCTGTTGACTACGAACCAAGGCTAGTGCGAATTTCCCTCAATCAACTAATCCTGCCAGGGCATTGGATGGTCATCTTCTGGGCACAGTTACCCACCAGACTTTCACATGCTGATTTCTGATAATCGTTATGAGACCATCCAGTTCCATCTGCTGTACTCATCTAAAATCCCTCTGATTCTGGACTTCCCATGGCTCCGCAAGCACAACCCACACATCGACTGGGCCACAGCCACCATCCTCAGCTGGAGCAGTTTCTGCCATCAGGTCTGCCTTCGAGATGCTACTATACCTCGCCAGTCTACACTACCAAACACCTGCCCGGACCTGGCCAGAGTACCTGCTGCATACCCCGACCTCCGGGAGGTATTTAGTAAGGCTAAAGCAACCTCGCTACCCCCTCATTGGCCCTATGACCGCTGTATTGATCTAAAGCCACGTCAGGACTGTGCTGCAAGATCTCCTGGAGAATTCACTGTTTGTAAAGGCTAAAAAATGTGAGCTCCACACGCAGTCAGGGGCTTTTCTTGGCCACATAGTGGCTGAAGGTTGCTTAGAGACGGATCCGACTATGGTGGAGGCAGTCAAATCCTGGCCAGTTCCTGAGACCCGTTAGCAACTGCAGCGTTTTCTGGGTTTAGTAAACGTTTATCAACGCTCCATTGCTGCTTCCCTAACCACGATGACCTCTCCCAAAAACCATTTTTGCTGGTCCCTTACCGCAGATGCTGCTTTCCACACTTTGAAAAAACGTTTCACCTCAGCACCCATCCTTCAGGTCCTAAAAGGGCAGAAGTTAATGTTTCTGATGTTGAAGTGGGTGCTGTTCTGTCCCAGCGAGCAGTAGACCAGAAACTCAATCCATGTGCTTTCTTTTATCGCCATCTTTCCCCTGCCGAAAAATTGACATCAGCAATCGCAAGCTTCTGGCAGTCAAACTGGCCCTAGAGGAGGGGCAACACTGGCTCAAAGGGACAAAGCAGTTCTTCTTGGTTTGGACAAACCATAAGAACCTGGAGTACATCCAGACCCTTAAGAGACTCAACTCTTGACAAGCATGGTGGGCTTTCTTCTTTTCATCAGGTTCAAATTCTCCTTCTCCTACAGACCCGGCTACCACAACATCAAACCGGATGCATTGTTACGCCAGTTTCAGAGAGAGGGGGATGGATCCACCGATACAGAAACCATCCAACCATCTCCTTATATTGTGGCATCCATGACTTAGGAGATTGAGGAGAAGGTGAGAACCGCTACGGATGGGGAGGCTGGCCCCAGTGCTTGCCCACCAGATCGCTTCTATGTACCTGTAGCCTTGAGATCTGATGTACTGCAGTGGGCTCATGCCTCAAAGTTTTCCTGTCATCCTGGGATCCAGAGAACCCGTGATGTCCTCCAGCGATGCTTCTGGTGGTCTACCTTAGACAAGGTATCTGGGATTATGTCAATGCCTGCCCTACATGCAACAAGAACAAGTCCTCACGTCAAGACCCATCCAGTCTCCTACAGCCACTTCCTGTGCCACATCGTCCTTGCTCCCATATCTCTTTGTCACTGGTCTGCCGCCATATGAGGGGAAGATAGTCATACTAACCATTGTGGACTGCTTTTCTAAGATGGCCCATGTTATTCTCATACCCAAGCTACCATCAGCAAAAGAGACTGCCCAACTACTTCTTTATCATGTCTTTCGCCACCATGGGATACCTGTGGATGTGGTCTTGGACAGGGGGCCCCAGTTCGCTTCTGTGTTAGGAGCCACGTCCAGTTTGTCCTCAGGATTCCATCCTCAATCCAATGGCCAAACCGAAAGAATGAATCAAGAGATGGAGGCAGCCCTTCTGTGAACTGTGTCCCAGAACCCATCTTTCTGGTACCAACAACAGTTGTGGGTGGAATATGCTCACAACACCTTGGTAAGCTCTGCCACTGGCCTGTCCCCTTTCCAGTGTGTCTACGGTTATAAGCCACCTCTCTTCACAGCCTTAGAGAAGAAGGCATCTTACCCTTCAGTGCAAGCCTTTGTCCATCGCTGTCGTCAGACCTGGGCCCGTGCTGGAGTCTTTCTCCTGACAGCTGCAGGTCGTTACTCTTCAGCTGCCAACTGCCACCGCTCGCAAGCACCGGAATATCATGTGGGCCACAAGGTCTGACTTTCTACTGTACTTGTGACCTTCCACTACGGGTGGAGTCCAACAAGCTAGTTCCTAAGTTTGTTGGACCATTCTCTATCGACAGGATCATCAATCCTGTGGCAGTCAGGCTCAGGCTACCTCGTTCCATGAGGGTTCACCCAACCTTCCACATGTCCAAGATCAAGCCAGTCCCTGTGAGCTCTCTGGTGCCCACTGCTCCTCTACCGCATCCTTCTCACCTATGCTGTGCATCACATTTTTTGCTCCTGTGTTCGTGGCAGAGGCTTACAGTACTTTTTTGATTTGGAGGTTTATGGTCCTGAGGACAGATCTTGGGTTCCTGCTCAACATGTCTTGGACCGACAGCTACTCCATGACTTTCATCAGCGGCATCCAGACCAGCTCTCTTGCGGCATGGTTAGGGCTTGTCTCATAGACGGGCACCTGCTGTCAATTCCGCTGCTGCTCCATCGACAGTTTTGGAAAATGGCTCCCAGACGTAGACTCCCTGCCTGCAGACGTCCTTGTCCTCCTCTCAGGTCTTCTAACACATCTTATAGTTAGGGAGAGTCTATCCAGATGTTAGTGATGCAGTCATGGGGACATCCCATAATGAGCTTTTTACACTCTGCTTATCTTCCTTGTACTGATAAATTACATCATGAACCTATTTCTCCTCTTTCTGCAGGTCTTGCTGGATAAAAGCTAAACCTGTCTGTCCTGTCTTCGGTCCTGTCCTCTGTCTGTCCTGTCCTCTGTCTATTCTGTCCTCTGTTTTTCCTGTCCTTTGTCTGTCCTGTCCTGCCATCTGTCTGTCTTGTCCTCTGCCTTTCCTGTCCTTTTTCTGTCCTGTCCTTTGTTTTTCCTGTCTCCTTTCTGTCCTGTCCCCTGTCTTTCCTGTCCCCTGTTTTTCTTTTCACCTTTCTGTCTTGTCCTCTATCTTTCCTATACTTTGTCTGTCCTGTCTTCTGTTTGTCCTGTCCCCTGTCTTTCCTGTCCTGTCCTATGTCTGCCGTGTCCTCTGTCTTTTTTGTTCTGTCTTTCCTGTCCTATGTCTGTCCTATCCTCGGTCTGTCCTGTCCTTTTTCTGTCCTGTCTTCTTTCTTTCCAGTCCTCTGTCTGTCCTGCCCTCTGTCTTTCCTTTCCTGTCCTATGTCTGTCCTATCCTCGGTCTGTCCTGTCCTCTGTCTTCCCTGTCCTCGGTCTGTCCTGTCCTGTCCTTTGTCTGTCCTGCCCTCTGTCTTTCCTGTCCTGTCCTCTGTTTTTCCTGTCCCCTTTCTGTCCTGTCCTTTGTCTGTCCTGTCCTCTGTCTTTCCTGTCCTTTGTCTGTCCTGTCCTCTGTCATTCCTGTCCTCGGTCTGTCCTGTCCTGTCCTCTGTCTTTCCTGTCCCCTTTCTGTCCTGTGCTCTGTCTGTCCTGTCCTCTCCACCAGTCAGTAGAGGTGGATGTCCTCCCTGACCCTGTTCTGCTGGAGGTTCTGCTTCCTGTGCCCTCAGGATGGGGATCTTATGGCTTCTCTTGTGGAGGATATTGATGAACTGGATTAATATGATGTGAACCGTCCTGACATGATGCTGTTGTGAAGTGATGCTGTATAAATATGAATTGAATTGAAAACAAAAACAAAAAACTATTCAGGTTAAATTAGAATAATACCAAAACTTTAACTCCTTAACGCCTGACCAAAAGAAGAACTGGGCAGAAATATCCCATTTGTAAAATCTGAAACTTTATTCCCTTTACTGACAAAATTCTATTTTTTTGTATGTATTTACAATTTAATATTGTTTATTATGTAAAATTATTATAGTGCTTTCTGGTTTTCACCAGGCTGCAGGAAACGTTTCTGCCATAAAGCCATGCAAAAGTCTCAGAGACTGTATTAAATTTGATGTGTTTTGCCTTATGGGCTTAAATCCTGTCAAGTTGTCCTACAAGGATGCAGCTTTTTATTGTATTACACCAACAAACTGAAATGAGCAAGAAACCTTAGAGACCACTCCATCATCTAAACACAACATCTCTAACCTCCGTACAGATTCTTTCCCTACACCCAAACCCAACAGAGCTGTGCTCCTATTTGAATGGCTTTATTTTAAACTCATTTTATTACAATATGTGAAAAGTGTCTGCAAAACCACCTATTATGAAGAACCAACTTAGAGAGGTCTTCATAGTAAATGTTTGGGAAAAGGAAATACTACAGATTTTTTACATTGTTTCAATTCTATACTATTCTATTCTATTCTGCAGGCATGTATCAGAGGCTTTTATCCAAAGCGACGTACATCAGAGAATAAAACAACACAAGCATGAAATCAGACAACAGGGAACAGCATAGATAAGAGCCAGATACTGCAGGTCTGGTTGGACACAGGTGATGTCCTGTAGGACACAGGTGATGTCCTGAAGTGATAAAACCCTTTTTTTCTTTTAAATATATATTTACCATTCGTCAGCCAATATCATCAGCAAGAGCTGTATAGATGTAGGTCAGATAGAAGAGTTAAGCTAATTAAGCTAAGCTCATTAGCTGTATGTTGCTCAAAGTAGAGTACCACTTATTTAACCTAATTTCTTCTTAATCTGGTGTTACCTTTTACAATATTTAAATATTTTGGACTATTTTCAAGGCCTTGTAGAGCTGTACCACAACAAAACAAACAACGCAACACCAGGGGCAGTGTTCAGCAGTACAGCTATGCGACCCATTGAAAAAAACATGAAAGAAGAAAGGTTTAAGATGTATGTAACGGGTGCACAAACCTCCACCGGTCCCTGTACTGCCTCTCATGTCTCTTTCTCTGCATCCTCAGTCTCTATGTGATTAGGATATCCTCCTCCATCATCACCATAATATATTACCAACCAAGCCAACATAAAGGATGCATAGATGCATGAGCACTGACCAGGTGTATCTGTTGGTTCATGTAAAGGGAGCACAAATGGGCCTTGAAGTGTTTATGGATAATATGTGAAGTTTGTCTCTGGACACAGAAAACTTCCACCCTCTTCTCTGATTGGTTACATTTTAACATTTAAATAGGAAAATACAAGGGAAAGCCTTCACACACTGGGTCCGATGCAAATAAACAACAAAAATGCTAATAATTCAAAAGTGAAACCATGTCTTTGTGTGATGTGAAATTGCAAAAATCTTATGTAAAGTGTAGAAAAAAGCATATTGTAGGAGAAACAAACAGATTTAAAATCAAGCAGCAGCAACTTTAGGCTGTGGCTGCATCTGGAGAAGAGAAGAGCACTTTGGGAATTACAAGCTAAAGCCGTACCGCTTCCGGACCTACAACGTTCACCAGGCAATCTGAGGGTCTGCTTCAGGAAGGAGATTCTACCTCAGCAAAGCAAAGAAACCCATTCAACCGAACCAAGATGCTCAGACCTGGCTGCCATGGTGATACAAAGTTTGAATGACATGGCAGCAGCAAAGAGACCATAGCACAGCTTAGAACTGGGCTCTGGTGACACTGACTGGTCATTTATGTGTCTGTCAGATGCAAATAGTGAAATGAAATGATTTCAGGTCAGAAAAGCAAAACTCACAAAACTGTAGGCTGGAGTTTGTCCCTGAGCTGACATTCCAATAAAATGAATTATTTTGAACACATATTCAGAGTAGGTGTGTAAAGACCTTCACACACGGATGTACAGTGATCCCTCGCTATATCGTGCTTCACCTATCGCGGCTTCGCAGAATTTTTTTCTGTACTGTAACTGAAGGTGGCATGTCCATTTATAAAAATCTTCTTACTCAGAAAAAAAAGAGTGCCAACAACTACCCATAATGATGTTGTTCTCTCGGAGAAAGACCCCTGCGCAGCCTTCAGTGGAAAAAAATTCTACAGCGCAGCGGAGTCAGGACGAAGAGGCGCAGCTGGAGGGACGGTGAAATGACAATGTTTCCTACCTTGTATTCATTACTATACAAAAAATATTGTTTTACAACACCGTTCTTTAAACTATTATAGTTATTTGTAAGAAAACGTTAATATTTCTATTTCTTAAACACATTTTGGGCCTGAAAAGAGGTTTTATTCTTTGTTTCATTCTGCAGTACAGTATTGCATTGTAAAATAACAGTAATAAATAAAGCTGACTACTTTGCGGATTTCACCTATCGCAGGTTATTTTTGGAAAGTATCCCCCGCGATAAACGAGGGTTCACTGTATACAGATCATCCAACCTGATCTGTAGCTTCCTGGACCGTAATACGATCACTTTGTCTCACAGACAAACCTGAATCCATCACATGAAACCGCTAAAGCATACGTGACCTTTTTTCCCAACAGTTCAGAGCTGCTCTCATGTTCTGTCGTAACGTTTACGTTTTAACATTCTGTGTGAATGTCTGATCAGAGAGATGGTGTTTTTATTGCTACACCCTAGCTTACCTCTCTCCTCCTAAATCATCATCTTCAGCTAAAAATGGAAGGTAAAGTGATGAAGATGTGCAGAAAGTTTTTGGTTCTTTCTGAAATACTTTTCATGCAACCATGGATGAACACAACTCAAACTGTCGAAAGAACAAGGCTTTATTCTGACATTGTGGGCAGAAAGATGTGACCAAGAAACCCACTCAGCTTTAGTGAGCGCTGCTCTTTCAGTGAGGACACAGAGCAAAGACAAACATGTACTCATGATTTGAATAAATGTAGAGAAGAAAGCTTTTTATTTATGAGACTGAGAAATTATCAGCAATTTTAGTTTATCTGCAGCATTTCTGTGAGGTATTTTACAGGAGGGGAAAGTTACTGGAATGCCCTCGTTATCCAAACTCACCGCCTGAAGCTCACGTTCCTCAAAAATCCTGGAGAGGATGAGGCGACGCAGCGGCACGGTCATGATGAGGATGAAGGGGAAGGCCAGGGAGGCCACCGAAGACTTCACAACCCACAGCGCCACAATGCAAGCCAACTGAATTATGGTGAACATGTTCATACGCCATGTCTTCACCTGAAGGACACACACACAGTTTAACAGCTGTACACAGATATGCTGCAGGGTGTACACAGAGGAAAGCTGAACACACTCAGCCTGAATACTGGTCTCCTCCTGATAGAAAGTCTGACATGATGTGAGTGCCACCTAGTGGATGACTCTGGAGTAAGGCCCACAGGGTGGATCTCTGGTTTTACAGATCCACTTCTAAAGACTATAGAAGTTTTAAACTTTGTGGTTTTCTTGGTGGTTTCTGTGTGTTGGACATTCCAAAGCTTTATGAAATGGCAGAGTGTCACTGTACTGGTGACACACCAGCAGACATAGTGGTATAGGTTTTACCAGACTTTGCTGGACCTAAATATAGTCATGGTCCGGAAACAGATCCATACCTTCAGTCTTGATGTTTAACAACCAAACCTACAAGTATGACACATTTTATTATAATTCATTATACATTTTTAAAAGGAAATTTATTTATATTTATTTTCAGCACTTTTGATATTTTTATTAGTAATAAACAGTATTAGATTTATGATATGGTAATAGCAATAGATTTTATCTTATACATCAATTTTTTGTATATTTTTCCTTATATTTTAATTTATTACTTTCATTGTACATATAAAATTAAATCATTCTCCTTAAGCCGTTTTTCTGCAGCCAAGGATTGGAAAACCAGGGCCACCGCCCAGCTCACACTGCATCCAACCCCTCACGATGAAGGGTTACAAATTGGACATTATTCCAGTGTGGGGATGTCCTGGCTGACTGCAGCATCGCATGGACATCTGTTAGGAAGACTATACAGCAGTGTGGGCTTCTCTGTGTATTTTATGTGGCTATTCAGCAATATGTCCACAGAATCAAGAAGGTGATCAATCATAAGGGAGTACTTTCGTGTTGCTGTTTGAATGCACATTAGGTGTGATAACACACACGGAGCCTGCGCATAGTCTATGGAGATTACGGTGCAACTCATCAGACCCAGATGCTACGAGAGTTTAAACCAACTTTACTGGAAACCTGGACACAATTGAACGTTTCAACATGTCAAAAACAAAATACTGATAGTGGAGCTGAGTGTGGGTAGAAAGGTACTGTGTAAATGCAGTCATAAAGCATAGGGATAAACACTGAAGTGACCTAGTAGCCAGACAGACAATTGTGTAATTTAGTTAATAATATGGGATAAATAGTAAGGTTCCTCTTCCAAAACCCAGCTTAGAGCCGTGTATCAGCACGTTTCTAAAGGAGGAGTTATTAATCAGGTATCTGTTTGGTTTTGGACTCTCTCTGGTGTTGCTGTTCTGACTGAATTATGTAAAAGCTTTTGGGGAATGCAGTATGAGTTCTGGCTTCAGTCGTCACCTGCTGGATTCACCTATCCCATCTCACAGAGAGCAGCAGGACCAAAGGCATGGAGCTGAGCATTACCTTGGTGACATAGATGTGGTCTGGGTGGTGCTTGGCCGGAGTGACCATTAGGGTAATGCGCTCGTACAGCTGGATGCCCGTAAGAGAGGTGACCCCCATGTACAGGAAGATACCAAAGAGAACAGCCAGAGGTATGAGGCGCAGCACATCGGTCATCACGATGGACATGCCTGTTGAGCAGCAAACATATTCAGGGATATCAACATAAGCCAACATGTCATCTATTTCCTTTGGAGCTTTACAAGGATTCATGTGAAAACCATGTGATTTAAGGTGCTACAAAGTCATACCGGATGATTGTCTAGACATGTAGTAGCTGCTCATATGGCGCTCTGCAGCCTCTAGATTTACACGCTGGGAAATTCCAGCACACTAAATAATGTCAACAAGAGTCCTCTGCAGCTCCAGAGGAATGGGGCCAGAGTGGTTCAGATGACCCTTCCCTCACACAGGGGGACAGACACAACGGGTTGCATGACTCATCAGTTATCATGTCAAATGTGAAAACTCCCTTCTGTGCAAAAGTTCTTACGGAAAGGCCGAAATCTGATGCGAGCGCCCACACAAACACTGTCGTACTGAGTTACATCACCACTACCTTTCATTACTCTCATAGTGCACCTCAGCTACTGAGGTTTGTGGGACTCATTGCTTTCTCACTGTCCTCCCAGTCCACCATATTTTTACACAGGGGAGAAAACTGGACTGCAGGCAGGTCAGTGAAGCACACAGTGTCTGTGACGTCCTGGTATGACGGTATGTGTGTGAATGCAACATGCAGTGTAAAGGGCTTTAAGTCATGAAGCTCACAGGAATCATTCTGTACGTACATTTACCGTAATATGGACACTAATACTCCCCCATAGCATCTCATACTCGTTCTCTGAGGGCGGTGTTTATCAAGATATCATTTCCACCTGTGTATGTTTCCATGAGTTTGTCTCCAAAGACCACGGAATAGCTTTGGTGTAATGTAGTTTTAGGTTACTTCTTTGAAATCAGCCCGTGAAATCAGCACCATTCACTCCCACCCCCTTATCTTTTTATCTTTTACTACCACTTGTACTTGAACAGCTTTCCTATAGAGCCAGTGTGATGGTTCACCTCATACCTCACCAACCGCACACAGTACATTCATTTGAAATCACATACATCCAACACCTTCCCTCTATC
>JBAMIG010000013.1:22229699-22249760 GCA_037177335.1 Kiunga ballochi | reverse complement strand
CCATCATGACACTATCACCATCATGACACTGCCACCATCATGAGACTATCACCATCATGACACTATCACCATCATGAGACTATCACCATCATGACACTATCACCATTATTAAAAACTGCATTTTTTTTTTTATAATACCAGCTTAAGAGATCATTTTTCTGCCATGATTTATCTCCAGAAACCTGCAGCACCACTTGGAGTGACTTGAATCAAACATCTTGGTCACTGTCATCTCAAAGATTTAAGGAAGTAATCTCTTCTCAAATTTCTCTTTTAACCGCTGCTAATTTGCAATTATGTAATTTTAGAGCCTAAATTTCCCTCAAACAAATAACCAAAGCATTTATACTTTCATTAGGTCCATATTTGTTGTTAGATCTCCCACTGAGCTGGTGGTGATAACGACATCTCCTTGTGCACAAAAAAAACTATTTTTTAAAAAAGTAAAACTCGAAGTCTGAGATGTCTTTAACTTGTAATAGCAAGGAAGATGATATGAAAGTATCTTCATTAATTTCTTCTACTGCACAGTCTGCCTTTGTAAGACGCTACAAAATATCAATACTTACAGGATAGCCATAACCAGAACCTCCTCCTGGCTCTCCTTTCTCACCCTTGTATCCATTTACACCGGGGCGACCCTGATGGAGAAAGTTATTGATCTTTTGTTAAATCTCTGCATTAGAAAAATGCACCAAGCTAACAATAAAGTAGCATCACAGGATGTATAGAGACATAAAAGCTGCAATAATATCAGAGTATAGCAACAAACAGGAGGACACTTACAGGTCTTCCAGGCATTCCAATTTCACCCTTTAATCCAGGAGGCCCGTACGGACCCTGCAGAAAGACATTACAAAATAAAAATAATATGATTTGACTTAAGAATATTATTGATTTAGGAACATAAAAAGAAAATCTTGAAAACAAACACTTACAGGGGGCCCAGTTGGTCCGGAGGTTCCTCTGTCTCCCTGCAACAACAGCAGAGATGATAGTGTGAGCTACTAATGCGAGACTATGACCACGAGGAGATGGCTGGTTTCAACAGAAACACAGTCTTACCTTTGGACCAGTGAGGCCTCCCAGATAGAGAGGGTTTCCATCCGGTCCGATTATCAAGCCCGGTTCTCCTTTCTCACCCTAAAGACCCAGCAAAAGTGAGATGGCGCAGAGTTAAAAAAAAGTGGAGTCAGCATGGTGAAGAACAGCTTCAATAAGAGCTAAACAAAACAACTCAAGTTTACCTTCACTCCATAACCTGTTGGGCCAGGGTCACCCCGTTCCCCTTTAGGTCCAATAGGACCCTGTCAGACAAATAAAATATATCACATAAGAGAAACAGACCAAAAAGGTGACTCCAGGGATGAAC
The DNA here is from genome assembly GCA_037177335.1 of Kiunga ballochi. Lineage (NCBI taxonomy): Eukaryota > Metazoa > Chordata > Actinopteri > Atheriniformes > Pseudomugilidae > Kiunga > Kiunga ballochi. Next base: position 22,248,388 of record JBAMIG010000013.1, on the reverse strand, counting down.
TTCCTTTTATTCATAGACTGATGTGAACCAACATATTTATCTCTGTCTGGGTGGAACTGAGGATAGAAATGAAGTGCTGTATTATTTCATTGCTGATCAGAAAATCTAGTTTTTTACAAACGAGAACAACTGAAAAGGACACAAAAATGTGATTATTCCATTATGCAGAGTTTAAATGTATAATTTAAGTGGGAATTATGACATTATATAAAGCTGCCATGAATAAAAACTGAACCAGATAAGATCTGATATGACCATCTCATTAGTTCAGCCCCAGTCTGACTAGATTCAACCATGAGCCCAGCCGGTATCGTTTCAATAAAAAACATTCCTACTGTTTCTTCAATAAATATTATTAACAGATTTAATACACAAATGAAGCATAAGCCTGAAAATGGGAATGTTTCTCATTACTTCTTTGAGATTGATGTGGCTTAAACTAAATGATTTACACAAAGTTATAAACAATTCATCACGTTCCACAAAGCCACTCACAGGGAATCCTGCTCTTCCAGGCAAACCAGGCCCTCCCTGCATAGGAAAAGAGAAATACAGTAGCTGCTTAGTTTTACAGTATTTCATTGTATATGAGGGTTTGTTATGTTTCAGTTGCTCAGTATGTCCGCAGTGGCTTGGCTCTTTTTGTAGTTGTGGCTTTCAGAGTCCCTGTTTTTTTTATGCTTTTTACCAGATTCATGCCTGTTACAGTTCCTGTCTGGTCATCTTTAGCCGTGGTTAAAAAAACATGTGTTTTTACTTAAGTTTAGTTTTTTCTGGTTCATCTTGCCATTATAGCATCAGCAGATTATTATGTAAAGCAAGTGTTTCTGTCTGTCTAACTTTGAATTTTAGGTTCTCTCCATGTGCTCTGGCTTCTTCCCACTGTCCAAAGACAAGCATGTTAGGTTGAACTTGTTGTGGTGAGTGAATGTGTGTGTGACTGGTTGTTTGTCTCATTGTGTTGGTCCTGGGATGAACTGGCAGCCTGTCAGGGTGCAGCCCAGCAGATCTGGTATCTACACCGGCTAACTAAATTCCACTTTTTGCTTGGGATATTGTAGTGTAGCTGTGTCAATAGGACACGCCCATCCCTATTTCGACCTTTTTAACCTAAATAATTTTTTGTACCATGTTAATTTCTGCTGTGAAATTGGTCTTTTTAACATGTGTGTCTATGAGGATTTGGTCTGTTTTGGAGCCCCTAGTGGACGAAAAGAGTAGTTTAGTTTTTGGCACTTCGGCATAGCATTATAATTTTTTACAACAGGAGTTGCTGCTTGGTCACCACCAGACAAAACATGCTTTACATTTATCTTTTTCCATCAGTAAAAGTTGTTAAATCTTTCCAGCTGATATCATGACACACATTATAATGACTAGCAGAGAGGTTCTGTGATGTTTCAGTGTCAGATTTTACGAAGTGTAAGGAATACACACCTGAGGACCGACTCTGCCAAGGACAGTATCAAACTGTAGAAGGGGCAGCGAGAAGTTACCACAGAGACCAATTTCAGCTTTTCATATCAGTGAAGATGAAGTATTGAATGATTTAATTCAAACATGGTTGTGTGTCGCGTGTATTCCTCTACTTACATTATCAGATGGTTGATACAGGATTTGTCCTGGTGGTCCGGGTGGACCCGGTGGACCTGGAAGTCCCGTTCCGTCTCGACCTGGTTCACCCTAATAACACAAATTAATATGTAAATTAAGGTCCCAATAAGAATTTCATCCTGTACAAAATCAGCCTAATGAATGAATGATTGTTTTACCCTGTCTCCTCTGTCACCTCTGTTACCCTTTTGTCCCTGTAACAAAAATTAGAAACTTTTAGGACAAGACAAGCTCCTGGAACTTAAACATTATGACACTATTTACTAAATACATCAAATGCCAATGTTACATAACGGATGATCCTTAGTCTTACGCAGCATCCTGTCATCTCATTCACAGCCAGAGTTTTCCAAAGAGGCTCAGTCTAGACTTTGTTTTTAACAAAACTCTGATTCCTTCCTGTCAGCTCTCAGCTTGTTAAGATCTTACAGAAACATTTTGGCCTGGAAGTATTTTATACTGTACTTTTCTGGGCTAAAAGCATCTGTTTGTTAGTAGGACTGGGATATTTATTGAATTTATACTGGAGGCCACTGTGGAAAACACCATAAAATTTGTGTCTAATTGTGTTTTTTTTATTAGTTCTTAACAATGTTTTCATCAGTTTTTTCTTTATTACTGTCTGATGCCTTCTTTTATAGAATAACTTTTTACTCGTTTTGTGTTGGTTTCATGGTCAGGTTTTATCTATAACTACCGGAGCTCCAGGGAAGCCGTCCAGTCCTGGCTGCCCATCTCTTCCTGGAGAACCCGGGTTTCCCTTTGGACCTGTTATGCCGGGTAATCCGGGTTTACCCTACAGAAGCAAAGTCGTGTTAGAAACACTCACAGGCATAGAAAAAGTCAATGTTTTGTCATCTACAAAGAGTCTGATTAAGGTTGCATAAAAATCTTCTCCGACTCCTGATCTGGCTGAAAAGCAGCCCACAGCTCTGCGCCTTCACGCTGCAAATCTATGCTCATTTCAGAGTCACTGTTGATCCATTTGTGTTGTTTGGATGTGGACCAAACCAGAACGGAAGCACCAGTTACACCAGTCACACTAACACCATGCAGCGAGAGCACTTTAATGGAAATGAGTACTTACTGGGTGTCCAGGTAAGCCAGGAGGGCCCTGAAAACACACATTTGTCTTGGTTAGGTGGAAGCTCATGTACATCTAGTGCAATAAGAACACACAGGAAAAAAAAACACAAAAACTTTGCAACCAGTTAATAAAGATTTACCTCCATGATCAGAATGATATATTATATTTATTGTAAAAGCTTTGAATGTTTGTTTCCTTTTGTTTCGCCAGTATAAATGTGGCATACAGTCCAGACATGGAGCTGCACTATGAATCTATTTATTTCAATCATGATTTTGGATTTTTACATTTATATAAAAGCAATAGTTCAGTGTTTAACCCTGTGATGCCTGTCTTCAGAGATAATAAGCAGAAACTCACTTTTTTATTTCACCATTACATTTAAACATGTTTTTCTTTTTTTTTTTTGCAAATATCCTGTTTATTACTATGTAGTATGTTGGAATTATGTAGTGCAGAGATTATCCACCAGGGGACAGGAGGTAAATATCAGCTTTCTTCCATTATGGTGGTGGCCTGAGAAACGAGCCTGGATCGGAACCATTCCCACAGTGGAGGTCAGCAGCCAGCTAAATGTAACCATAGCATGTTGCAAAAGCAATAGAAACTATGTGAGAAAGCCTGAATGAATGTGTCTGAAAGTGTCCTGAGAGACATAAAGCGGTGCGAGACAAAAAAAGCTGAACTGAATTAAAATGTGTTGTGAATCTTTTGCTACCGTGTGTGTTGTGTTGCGACCGCAGTGAGATTGTTTCTTTGCCTCAATCACTCGGCTCAATCAGGATTTTTCACTTTGCTCTGAAGCTGAGCTACCTCCACTTACCCCTGCTTTGTACATTAACAGGAATACTGATGTGCAAGTAGCTTTATTCTTTTCCGTCATTGTCCCCATTTCAGTCAGAATGATCTTAAAGCTCAATACTGAACAAATCTATCATTATGACCTAATCATGCAGCTAGGATCTGAAGGGACTATGTTTGTCACATACACAAAGCTGTAGAGTTTAAATTACTTGTGTAAAACACAACTGTGTGTATAAAAGATATATTTCATGTTGTGTTCAACAGTAATGTGTGTACCTGTAATCCTTCTACTCCTCTGACGCCTGGAAGTCCATTAGTGAAGCCCCCACTGGAGCCCTCCATGTCATCCTGAGAAAACAAGAAGTTTATAAAAAAAACATCCTTTCTGCATGAATTTCAACATGAAATCTTTTCATGATGTCATTTGTAAAATATTTAGGAAGACAGCTCATTATAAACATTCTCATTGCATCCAAGCAGACACAGAACATGATCCGGTGTTTTGATGCCTAATCATGTTTATAGAGATATCCTGTTTCTGGTCATTAGAAGCGTTTGATGCTGATGTACTTTTTTGTTTTTCTTACTATTATTTATTATTTTTGCTTTTGTTACTTGTTCTAATTTTGTTTTCTTATAGTTTGTGACAATTTTGATACCTTTTGCCATAATTAGGTTGAGGGTGTTTTTTGTCTTTGCAGCCCACTTGAACCTCTAAATAGGTCACTTGTGTTCTCGCTTCTCTCGCTCCTCTCTCCGCTCATGCGCTGGCTGTTCAGCTGGGGCGTGCACGCTGTCATGCGCACTCTGGACCTCCTACTGCTCACGCTGCATATGGCGAGTGAAAGCTGCCAATTCAAGGCTAACCAAATGTAGAGTAAGGGCGCAGCCGACCCTCACGTCGCCGCATCAACGTCTGAAATTTCAATGGTATTTTTGCTAGGCTGCTAACGACAGATGCGCGGCGACAATGTGGCGACGTCATAAAATTACGTCTACTAGCGGCGACGACGCGGCAGCGTACCGTGAATCGACGTGTCGATAATTCAATCCAGATATGAACGTGTCTCCCCTTACATCTCCTAAAGAACGTGTCTCCCCTTACGTCTCCTCAATAAAGAACGTGTCTCATTTTCACAACTTTTTGCTATTTACGGTTATTAATGTTGAATTTTGGGCTATACAAAGAACAAGATGTCAACTTTACAATTTCTGTGAAGTTCTGTCACTTTACAACAGCTTTGTAGGTACAGACTAGAGAGGTCAGTTAGGCTATATAAATTATCAACTTAAAACCAAAGAATAGATAGATACAATCCAACTGTTTAATCTTGAAGCAAAACTTATTTAAATAAAAATACAACAATAACAAAAAACGGGACGGCAATACAGTTTTACATCAATGTAGAAAGAAAACAGACGGGAGGCGACGTTATCCACACGTTCGTGTGCCGTTAGCTTCTCAGGCGTAAACGTAACATGACAGTCTCCTTAGGCTGATAAACTGTGGGACTATCCACTCACCATACGCTGCAGGCCGCTCTCAATGTCTGCTCCAGACTGTTTTGGTAACTAGTTAGCTTTTTGTCTGATGGGACCGGCTGTTTTTTCTTTTCTTTACTTTCAGGTTAGTTTGAAGCTTGTTTTGCGTTAGGAAAATTAAAGGTGAAGGTGACCGCTTGAACGGCCCTGTGAAGGGTTGGCTTTGTCTTCTGTCCTTTTTGTTTTGTTTGGCTGGCTCCAGTTTATGTTTGGGACGGGAGGGGTTCATTACAGAGGACTTCCATTAAAGAAGAGAGCAAATCAAGTTTAATAAAATAAAAACTATTCTAACTCTAAATCCTTTTGTCCCCTGTGTCTTTTGTTAAATATATTTCTCCCTTGAGACGTAACAAGGAGCGATGTAGTTGCATAGCTTCACTGCTAAAATTCTCCAGGAAGAAGGGTGTCATCTTGCTGCTTTTCACTAAATCACTGTGATATTTTAGGTCAAAATGTCAGAGGGAGACTGAGATCAGTCATTAAAACTATCATCTAAGTTCCTTTCAGGTACGCTTTGAATTGTATGACCCAATAAGAAAGAAACCTTCTTTAGATCCACGTGTTGGCTCTGAACACATCTTTTGTGTTGTAGGCCCTGAACACCTGCACTGACACACACCTGCACTGACACACACCTGCACTGACACACACCTGCACCAACACACACCTGCACCGACACAAACCTGCTCTGACACACACCTGCACCGACACACACCTGCACATCATCTTCTTACCCTACGATGTTGCCGTGGTACTGACATTTCCCAGCCGGTGATCAGTAAAGTAAGTCCGGCTCTGATTCTGATCCTTACTGTCAGAGAACACTTCTGTCTGTGTAATTTGTTTCTGCCAGTTTCAGAGTATCAGTAGCCAACATTAACATTAATGTTTGCTAAACAATAATGTGTTTCTGTAAAGAAACACTGAGATGTGTACACTTCTGCAGGCCAGAGACCTCCCCCTAGCTCCCATGTAGCTTATGTCCTTAACTGTGTCTGCCACCAGGTGTCTGTTAGCTCCCTCAAAGCAAATTATTACAAACATCCAAATAAAAACTCACAAATCCAACACGAAAACCTGGCCCTGGAGGTCCTGGAGGCCCAGGAGGCCCAACTGGTCCCATCGGTCCTGGCAAACCAGCCAATCCAGTTTCTCCCGGAGGTCCTGGTAAACCAAGCTCTCCTTGGGATCCCTGCAGAAATAGCATGAATAAAAATAATTTTAAAAAAGGACTAAAAGTTCACAGCATCCAATCTTAGTTGTGGTAAATGTGCTTTCTAACTAAATCCAACAGAAACAGACATGCATTTACTTCTAAATGTCCTACTTATCCCAAACCCTGAACATGAACTTAATGTTATCTCAGGATGTGATCTGGTGAGTATGCTACGGACCCGTTTACATTCAGTTGAGATTTAGTTTATTTCATTATAAACTTGAAGCAACTGTGACTTTAAGTGGAAATAAAATAAAGACTTTAAATCATACCTTTTCCCCAATTGCTCCTGGAAGACCAAGCTCGCCCGAATCGCCCTGAAGAAGAAAAGAAATGGCAAAAAAATGGCAGAAACCAGACTTTTGTTCCTTATGGGTGGGGGTTTGCTAATCCAGCACTGTAGTAGCTGGACGTTCACACCCTGATAATACAAAGCAGGATTAGTGTCTTATTGTGGTAAATTAAGGTTCCTTTTGGAATTTATGGTATAGCAAAGTTGGTTTACATCTTTCTGCGCCGCGTTACTATGGTAATATAGTTTTGGAAGCCCAGATTCCTGATCAATTGGTTTTAGTAGAGAAGGAAACATTTATTAGTTTAGCTTTCTCCTCCCTTTATGTAATCTCTATTTGTTTTTTCTAGCCCCTTTTTTGTTCTGCATATTTTAATTAACAGTGTTTAATATCAGAGTGCTGTGTTAGATTCTAACTTTTGTTATTTAGTGCAGTTTATTTATGTTACTCTGCATCTAACTTTTTGCAAAGTAAATTAATTTAATTTACTATTAATTTACCATTCATTTTTTAATAGATTTTATTATATGCAGAAATGACATCGTATTCTTTTAGGATACTGCAGTTTGATTCGCTGGGAGTTGTGGTCTGATTGTTAATAACAAGCGACTATGTTTGCACTGTCATACACCTTTTACTTTGTATATAAGCACTGTTTTCTGTATTCTTTTGCCTATTCCAGAAGAAGATGGTATAAAACGTTGCATTAAAAGTTATTGTTGGAGTCTCTAAGGTGTGCAAGCCTCTATTCCATAAGACTCTGGCAACCCCATTGTGTTCCTGTATATGTTTAGTCTTTAACTGATGGAAGCTGACTCTTATCTCAATGATGTACCCGTGATGTACCAGTTAGCGACATGTAGCATGTAGCATTATTAAATGCTACATGCTAAATGAAGTAAAAAGTTACATTAAACACAAGTTATGTTTACCTGTGGTTAATATTAAGATTTTCCATCCCTTTTTAAGTGGTTCTCGTGTTGAATTTCCCTTCATATAGAAGCTATTCTTTTTTCTGGGTTGCTGTTTAACTAAATAAAAAATGCATCACATCAGTAAACTAACAAGAAAGAATGATATCTGGAATTATGGATGGACTCAGAACTGAATTTCAGCATCACATTAAGACAGTTGTTAAGTCATCACTTAAAGAATATATTGAGGATTAACGAACTGATGACTCAGAAGGATTTAGGAAAAACCTTTCCATGCAGTTATTATTAGTAGACTAAAAGACTATAATGCCATTCGTACAGGTCTTCCTAAAAGGTCCATCACACATTCATTCAGATTTTTCTAGTCTCTCAGGTCATCAGGGTCAAATTTACTTTCAGCTACCAGTCAATCAAATCAGGTATACTAAAAGTGACATGTTTAGTTTTTGGGAAATGAACTATGTTTCCAACTCCATTACCTTTTCTCCTTTGGGTCCAGGGTTTCCCGGCAAGCCATCAGCACCAGGTAAACCAGGCAAGCCCTATAGGGCAAAAGATTTGCTTGTTGGTGATGATTAGGTTAGACACTGAATTAGTGTACTATCCATTATTGTCACTGTTTTATTTGCTTGGGGGTTTAGAAAAGCATCTAAATGTGTCAAGAGAGGTGTTGACTCTTACAGGTTGACCAGGTGCCCCATCCTTGCCTGATGGGCCAAATGCTCCAGAGTTAAGTGATGTGCCTCCCGAGGAAGTACCAGGAAGTCCAGGGGGACCAGGGGGTCCAGGGGGACCTGGTAGCCCAGGGAGTCCCTATGAACAACAGCTTTCAGTTACATCAAATTACATTTTCAGCAGCAGAAAAACAAAGCAAAATAAGTTTTAAATAAAAGCAAGGTACATCTTAACTGGTCTTACCTGCACAGATTCCAGATCGGGGAATCCAGAGGCCTCCATGTCCACAAAAGTCTAAAGTATCAAAAAGGGGTTGGATTCTCACAGTCAGCTGCTCTAACAAATTATATCTGAATATGTCTAAGATCAAGACCAACTCACAGATCTGAATCCCGGTCCCGGTGATCCCGGTGGTCCTGGGGGTCCCCTAGGGCCGGGCTGACCCTCTCCACGGTCCCCCTGTAGAAATAAGTCTCATCATGACAGGGTAGGACTCTACAGCAGATATATCTACTAAAACCATTTCATGTCTTTTCTCATTCCTCTGCTTTTAGTCTAACCTTGTCTCCTTTGGTTCCAGAATCACCTGGGGTTCCTGGGAAGCCTGGGGGTCCCTGGAGGCCCTGTGCGGAAAGTCATAATGTTAGAAATCCGAGAATGACTGATGGTTCTGTTTTAACTTCTGACTGCATGAAAATTTAAATAGAATATAAATGTTGAATGTGTTTTTGGCTAAACATAAGGAAAATGAGGAAAATGATGAAAAGTTATTAATCATTATTTCTAGTGAGAGACGCAGGACAAGAAGAAACTTACAGTTTTTCCATCCTCACCAGGATCACCCTACAGGAATAAAGGATGTTTTAATAAATTTCTCAACATCTGGAAGCTTCACTTTATTTTCAGATTTCAAGAGAGAAAAAGTTTTCAAACACAACTTTCACTCACTGGCTCTCCATCTTCTCCTGGTGCCCCCTCGGGACCAGGCGGTCCAGGCGGGCCTCGTGGTCCGGGGATTCTTGAAACAACCGAGCCGTCCCCTTTAATTGAGTACTCAGTTGAATGACCTGGGGGCCCAGGGGGGCCAGGGGGCCCAGGAAGTCCTGGGTCACCTTTTGTTCCTTGGTATCCAAAACCTGCACTGCCCTAATGCAAAAGCAGCAAGAAAGAGTTAGTTTCTATATCTGCTAATCTGAGACTATGATACATTTATAAATCTAATAACCAGGATATCTCTAAATATCTCTGCTTCAGACATTCAGATGAAGGGTCTGAAACGAAACAAACAAAACATTTATGTACCTTTGCTCCCTTTTCTCCAGGTTCTCCCTAAAAATGAAGCAAGCAGCAAATGTAAGTGATGTTAGTCACGGCACTATAAAAAAAAATATATATTTATATTTATAGGTGATGAAATCATGTTGGATTTACATACTAATTAAGTGGTACAGAGATACACAAGAAAGTATACATATATATAACTGAAAGACATCCAGTTCTTCCATCCATCTATTTTCTAACGTTTTGTTCCTAACGGGGTCGCAGGGGGGGGGGAAGGGTGGGGGCTGAAGCCTATCCCAGCTGTCAACGGACGAGAGGTGGGGTACACCCTGAACGGGTCACCAGTCCATCACAGGGCTCTAAAATATAATATGGCAAACTTATTTAATTCAATGTATTTAAATACAGTCCAATTTAATATGGCGTCAATTCAATTATTTTAATATACACTTCCATTCAACCCCAGTTTATTTCGGTCCAGATATCATTAAATCCATAACAACCCATGTTATGTTCCACTTTAAAAATAACACATTTATATAAGGTGTAAAATTCTATCTGTCAAGGATCACTGTTCTCCACATTGGAGATGTTTACCTGCTTTCACGCACCTGATTATTTTAAATAGATATCTTTATTGTTAAAGTCTCCAAAAGCCTGTTCCTGGGGAACCAGGGAAACATCTAAAACTTGTAGATCAGCAGCCCTAAAGGTATAGGAGAAATGTATCTGGACCTTTGGTGTCATGATGGACGACCAGTTGACTTTTAAAGTCCATGTGTCCTCAGTACTTGCCGTTTTGCTGTGTCAAACATGAGGAGGATCAGAGCCTTCCTGACAGAACCCAGGAGCCAGCTTTTGGTCCAGGCTTTAGTCATTTCATGCATTGAGTACAGCAACTCCATACTGGGAGCCTCCCAGCATGCTGGGTAAAACATCTGCAGATGCTTCAGAACACAGCAGCATGTTTGGTTTTTAAGCAGCCATAAAGAGCTCATGTCACTCTGCTGCTAATCAAGCTCCACTGGTTTCCAGTTGCAGCATCAAATTCAAAGCTTTGCTTCTGGCTTACTAAACACTAAGTCACACAACTCCAGTCTACTTTGACTCTGATCCAGAGCTACACTCCCTCTCCACAGTTACCAGTAAAATCAGTGAAAGACGCCTTGCGTTACCACCAATACGTGGGATTAAATCACTGGCTAGACTCTTCTCCTCTGTTGTTCCTCAGTGGTGGAACGAACTGCCAAACTCTGTCCAGTCTGCAGAGTCCTTGTCTACTGTGAAGAACAAGCTAAAGACTCGGCTGTTCAAAGTGCATTTTGGCACTTTAACGCTTATATTTGACTTAAATCTATCCAGCTCTTTACCTCAGCACTGATGATATTGGGTGTTAAATGTGAAATATATTTACTAAAAAATGTAAAAATAGGAAAAAAAATCTATCACTTCAGGACAACACCCGTGTCCTACAGGACAACAGCTGTGTCCAACCAGACCTGCAGCATCTGGTTCTTATCTATGCTGTTCCCTGTTTGATTTCATGCTTGCGTTGTTTTATTCTCTGATGTACGTCTCTTTGGATAAAATAATCTGCTAAAGGCCTGTAGAATAGAATAGAATAGAATAGAATAGAATAGAATAGAATAGAATAGAATAGAATAGAAATGTCTCAAACTTGTAGTTCAGAACCTTTAGAGGAATCAGGGAAACATATAAAACTTGTAGATCAGCAGCTTTCAAGGACAGTAGTTTGACATTTGTAATCAATATGCTGAAATACTGAATTCAGGTTCTTATATTCCCACAAATGTTCATTTGTTTGTATTTTCTTAGGACAGCATTTCTTTTCAAAGGCCTGTTATCACAAGCTTAGAAAGAAAAATCAGACAGAGTGTAAGAATTATTCAAGCAAACCTTCTCTCCATGGTCGCCACCCTGTGAGCTCGATTCTCCCTTTGGCCCAACTAACCCTCGATCTCCTTTCTCTCCTCTGTCACCCTTCTCTCCTTTTGGCCCAGTCACTTCTGGAAAAGTTAAGGACAGTGAAGGACATGGTCATTAATATCCATACAAAGGCCCATCAGAAATGATTAACGGCTGCATCCCAGGACAAACAAACAGGAATAGATATAAAAGGCAAACAACCTTAGTGGAGCATGGATCCCAATGCTTTTATATGGAGGCAATATGAGGATTTTACCTTCCAACACCTCCAGCAAGCACCACTGCACTGATGTGACCCCATCTAACCCACCCAGCTTCCCTCCCCCACTGAGAAAGTCACTTTGAAATGCATCCTGTTGCATCATGAGAGGGATCTAACATGCAGAGCAAAGGGATGTTGTTTGCATCACAAGAACATCTCCAATATGTCCAGTTAGTGTTTGGGAGGAGAAATGCATTAATGCCACATCTTATGGCATGAACAACCTTAGCCAATGGTCCAAACCTTTTTTTTTTTTAATCCATATGAAAATGCAATGGAAAGTTTGGTCTGAATGCTTTGTTAATGCTAAGCTCAGAGTCCACAGAAATCAAAATGTGCACAAAAAATATGCTCATTACCAGCAGCGGTCCATTGGTGAGTGGATTTACCTTTGTTTAAGTCGTAAGAACAGAGTTTAAAGAGTTTAAACAAGACTGCAGCAACCAAAGTAATTTTTACCTACTTTAGCAGGTAATACAAGAATCTTATTGTACAGTAAAGTCATCATTTTATATTTATTTATATAACATAAGAGTCAGCCCCTTTTTCCAAGGCCAAAAAAGCACTAAAGTTAAGAACATTTGTGCTTGATTGATTATTTCTTTGTTGTAATCATTGTTTCCTGATAATAAGCTATAATGTTGGAAAGTCTGTTTATTTCTTTTCTTAAAGGAGCTACATTTGTGAGGAAGATGCATTTGAAGGATGAGCAGCAGTTAGTAATGGCAAACACATGATTCTGCTGCTTTTGGTACTCCAGGTTATGACATTTATTCATCCATAGTGATTTTAGCTACATGTGCAGTCACAGCTGCCTGGAGGGAGAGTGACAGAAACATGGGAACCAATGCATGCTAACATGCACTGAACATCAGTGAACACTATGGAGGATAGTTGGATAAAGAGTCTTGTCCAGGGACATGATGATAGATTGACTGGAATAAGTTGTTAACAGGACAACCTACTCTTCTGTCTGAGCCATGGCTGTCCTGCTTCACTGGTCTGAACATGGGTCCACTTCATACGGAAACTCAAGATGAGTGTTCCATTGAAAAGAAAGAAAAGTAGCATCCTGTTAGCATCTTCAAGCTGAAGGCCATTAAGTTCATTATATGGATCCAGGGATGTCAGGACTACGAATCCATTCGCAGGCATCAAAAGGTTTGCAGTGGGTTTTTGTAGGGTAACGTGTCTTACGGACCTCTTTCCAGACGACCTGGACAAGACTGTCCACAGCATGTTTGCACTGGTGTCTGCAATATGTGCACTGGAGCCTGGCCATGTGGAGGAATGTTATTAGTCCACATACTGTTTGTGGCAGATGGATGCAAGGTCAAAGTGTGGAGAGAAAACAATAAACATTAATGCTGATGGTTGTACTGAGAGGGTTACAGCTTATAATGGATGGAGTGAGATGGTGTGGGAGATATCTCACTGGAAAAACAAGGTTTGTTATCTTAGAGAGATTCTGCCATCAGCCTTGATCCCATGTCTCTGCAGTCTGGGATGGAACTCCAGTGTTTCCCATACAAGCTTTGTAGCCAGTTGTTATTATTTTAGCAGCATCTTAGGCTAACCAGTGTCACTTTATTCACTCACATCAGTTTCTGACCAATTAGGTAATGTTACATGATGTCACATCTGCTGTTCTTTATCTATACTTTATATGTCTTCACATATTAAACTTTTCTACTTGTAAAATCTAAAACAACTTATCAGCAGCTACTTTTTCATATATTTTACGTGGTTTTCACATTGAAACATTAATTTAGCCAAGCTAAAAACAAATCCGATCCTTTCCAGATTCTTCCACTAATACGTTGCAACTTATATAGCAAACAAAGTGGCACATTGTTCTCATATTTTCTATTTACAGATTTAATACTTGATGAATTAATCAAATCACTCACATGTGTTTGTTTTGGCTTTCGTTTAAGTCCCATCTAGGCTTTGAATCAAATGTTGAATTATGAAAAACAGCTTATCATCCCTCGGGACATCAAAGGGTAATCCGAGTGAATATAATCAAAATTAGATTTTATACTGTCACAAAAAAATGCATAATATTGTTCCGGCATAGCTGCTGCATTATTTACTTTGTCCACTAGATGGAGACAGTTATCAGCTAATGACTTTAAAATATGCTCTGATGGCTCAACTCCAGACCTACAACACCAGGTAAATACTTTCACTTTACATCATCATTATGCAGAAATAGACAAATCCATTCCAAAAATATATAATTAACGACCAGCAAAGGACAGATCCATAGGAATGTGCAAAACCATTTACTACTAAACCCATGCACGTACAGAAAATAAATCAATAAAAAAAATCAAGTGTGTATTTGTTCATCCCACCAGTACTCGCCACTCTTGCTCCTTCCTCTTTCCTGATCAGCGGTGGCTGCTGGATGGGCCGTGATGGTGGGGAAGTAGTCTGCAGGGAAACAAACACACAACACACACTGATTTAAAACTGCAGAAGATGGCATGAGCTGAAAGCTGCAGGGAACTTGCTCTTTCCTCCATTCTTCTGTTTCTACCTCCCACACTGGCGGATTGTATAAACAACACAGTTGCATGGGAAAATGCTTCTCGTTGTAAACATTAATCAGAGGCTAAAATGACTCATATTTCAGGACTGCTGCTACCACCAAAAACCTCTTCCCATCTTATTTTAGATGTCTCCCGCTCTATGCCAAAGCTTTCTTTAAAGCCCTGTCAATTGAATCAACATGTGCACAACAAGCTGCAGAGCTGGTAACACTTTCCCTGCTTTCCTTCATTTGCTGTCGACTCATTATCGTTTATGTGTGAATCACTGTTAGAAATCTCGTGCCTGCACTTCGTTACACATCTTGTGTTTGCTAGAAGCTTGTGAATCACATTTATGAACACACTGATATGGCTTAACTTGCCATTTTAGCTCCATCCAAAAACAAGTTATTTATTTTTATTTACGTTCAAGCAGTTTCAGACGATATGCCCAGGGTTTACCTGTGCATTCGTGTCACGCAAAAATCTTCTCTATCTTTGGAACAGCTTCAGAAACTTCCTGACAAACTCCAAATGTTTTCCATCTGTCATTTGTTGCATCTGTAGTAGCTTTGGTTTGATTGCATTCCTATAAACAATGTGAACGACTCAAAGCATTTATTTGACTGATTACGCTTCAGTTGACGATCAGGCTGAGGTTAGGTTTAGTGAGTAAAGCAAGCATGGGCCAGTCTCCAGTCTGTCTCAAACTTCTCAGCTACACAACAGTTTGAAGTACTAAGTTAGCTTCAAAAGTTCCCCTCAGCCGGTCCTTTATGGTCACTTACAGGATTCGAAATAAAGAAGATGTATGGTTCATCATGAAGCCGTCATGATATTTAATCACTTTCCTCTGTGACAACTTTCTCCCGGCTGTGTAGCATGGCGCTAACTATGCTAAGAATTTAGCCAGACTAATATCGACTGGTGATTTAGGAATTAACATGATAAAGAACCTCCTCCTTCACTCCTCCTGCCCATTCATCACAGTCTCTGGCTGGGAATGACGGGTGGGAGGTTTATATCCGCAGAACACAGTGTTGATGGATTTGTCCCCCACCCCCCCCATCAGGTATGTAGCTCCTTTGGCAATGAACATATTCCACCTCCTACAGAAGCAGAGCGGAGATTTGCTTCAGTCCATGTCCTCTAATGTATCACAGGAGAACCCTTTTTTTTTATTTCCACATTGCTGTGGTTGACCTGAATATGAAGGACAAACAGGTTATGTTTATAAAATGCTCAAACAAAGTGTTTGAATCAGAGAACAAAGAATCAGACTCAGATAGAACAGCATTAGTGTGCAGAACGCAGCAATCCATCCATTATCTAGTGCTTATTCTCTCAACGGGGTCGCGGGGGTACTGGAGCCAATCCCAGCTGACATTGGGCGAGAGGGGGGGGACACGCACAGGTTTGGTAGATGATCCAGAACCTGTGGTTGCTTTTTTTTCTCTTCTTTGTTATTTATCTGACTTCCTTTTTTTGTCTTTTTCTGTCTTTTTATCTTCTGCAGTCCACCAGAAACATTTGTATATATTTGTTTATACCCCCCAAAAAAGCCTATAAACAGGGGGATCTTGATTAAGTTCCTCCTGATGAAGCTAAATTGCCCAGCACAACGTCACAATGCCCAGACCATCTTTCTGCTTAAGACAAAACAGAAAAATGAGGTAAAAGACTGAAACCAGGCTCAGAGCAGAATTATAGATGTGTTATATTAAGATATCGGATTTGATAATAAGTGTATGCCAATTAATACTTTTTAATACATTTATAGCCTAAATTAAATAAATTAAAATTTTTTTACTTCAAACATTTTAATATACAGTAATAACAATTATATTTATTTAATTTTTTTTTATATTTCTTGCAAATAAATGGTGTAAATACAGACTGGTAATACTTTTGGGGGAAGAGAAATCACTATTGGGTAATGACATCGCATTGATAGTAAATCTCAGGTAATTTCAACTCATGTAAAAAGCATTAAAGCCAAATACTGAGGAAAATATCTATGAGTATTTTTTTATGAGATGGTAAAAGTATGTCTCAGTAGATGGTACCAGTTATGATAAGAGCCTGGAAACAAGTTATGAAGTGTGAAAGGATATTTCACATCCCTGAAGATCCCATTTTCCTGCATGTCTCTGGTATATGTAATCCAGTGCAGGGTCACGGGAGATAAACATATTTCTGCTTAATTCTATTTACATATAGAAGCATTAAAAATAGAAACATTACATATAAAACCCCACGGTCATAAAGCATCATGAAACTTTACATTCTGCTCATTTTAACAGGACACGGGATCTTTGTAAGTTAGTCAACAAGTCTGGATTCAGAGAAGCCAGAAAGTGTTTATTCCCTAAAAACAAAACAAGAAAGAAACTAAAACAGATGCTTAATTTTTAGTGAATAAGAGGAAAATGTCAGGTATTTTCCTATACAGTAACCCCATTCACAAAGTTGCAACATTCCTGAAACCTGAAACAACTTTTTGTTAATAAAACACGAGTCTGAAACATTCCCACCAGAGGCAGCATGCTTCAGGGGACACTTTGATTCCAGCTGTGACACTGCTGAGGATGACTAACTCGCTATCTATCACCATGAATTCCAGGATGACAAAATGGAAAGTCTCTTTTCTACTCTCCCTCTCTGGCTCATCTTTGCCCGGGCTTGTCTTAATTGCAGTGCTCGGACGATTGTGTAGAGTAGAAGCCAAGCCGTGTGCAAGGATGATCATCAGATGGAAAAACATGGGCCGGTGGACATTAAACACCAGCTGTTGCCTTTAACGTGACACTGCATATTACCCGCTGTTAATAAATGTCTTCTGCACTGTTTTCCAAAGCCTCCATGCAAAAATCTTTGCTGTTGGTAACAAAGAGAAAACGTTTGACTTGAGCTACCTCACCTTGCCCTTCTTTCCTAACCCCACAACTTTTATTTTCCACCTCTGTCAGTTCCTGAAGGCTCAGTTGATGGAGAAACCAGTCAGGATAAGGAAGCCTGGAGGCGAAGGGAGGTCTCCGACTCGGATCAGATTGAAATTCAAATTGACATCTGGTTTTTGTAGTGCTTCACTGTAATTGTGAGCGGGCGGGTCGAGGGGGGGATGTTGCATCTCTCTCAGGGTGGGAAGGTGTGGGTGGGTGTCTGTGGAATGAATCTGTGCATGGTGGTGAGTGGGACAGAAAGCAGAGAGAGGAAGACAGATGGGGCAGACATGGAGAAGGTGACAAAGACAGATAAACTCTCTGGATGATAGGAAATGTCTCAAAGAGCTTACAGGAGTGAATGCTAAAAATAGTAGGTATTATCCTCAGTGTGAGTGAAGGAGTGAAGGACCAAGAGTTAAAAAGCTGTGGGACTTCATTTTCTTCCTATTGGTTAAGCCTACATACAGGAAACAGATGTAAGTAAAGGGCTCCTCTCAGCTTGAACTGGTCCTGGCAGCTTAGAACCTTGCAGACCATAAGCATCAGGCATTAGAACAGCTTTCTCTCCTCTGCAGTCATTTTACCAAACAGATAAACAGCCAGCAGGTTGCCCAATCCATAACCATCACATAACCTCACTGCTCACAGGTTTTTTTAATAAAGCTCCTCTATCGCAGTATGTATTTACAGTGCTCTGTTGTAGAAGAGTATAATACTTCCTGTAGATTCTGATTCGGCATTGTTATACACTAATGTTGGCCCGGAGTTACTTACGGATTGCAACAGCCAGAAAAAGCCGTTTAAAAAGGGAACCGTTTCCTTGCTTTTATGACCGCCATGTTTTACCTCAGCGATCGTTTCCTTCCTTACGTAAAAAGTCTCAGATGAATAAGACAGATGAAGCTCAACTTCCAGACCTTATCTCAGCAGCTTCAGAGCTGATGGTTTGCTCATTTATGCAGTCACATGAGGCATCAGCAGTGTGTCTCACACAGTGCAGCATGCTGTTTATAATCCTCGTCAGCAGGGATGCTCTTCTGCTTTAATGAGCTGGTTTCATGTTCATTCATTCCTCTCAGATTTTTTTTGTATCTTTCGTCTAAAAATCTCTGAAATTCACTAAATGAATGTGTGTGTTTTTAAATTAGCAAAACTACGTGCAATGGAGATCATCAGACAGCTGCAAAGATGGCTGCCAGCATCAGTGATGCATCACATGAACGAAAAAACTACAAAACCAAGTAAAAGATCGCATGTTGTTCCATACCGTGAATTTCTGGTTTTCCACATTGGATTTTGCTGGTCGAGTTTCTCCATAGCCACTTCCATCTCCTGAAGCCTGAGGAGAGCAAATACACTTTTTAACATTTCATCTTAAAGCACACAGGATGCATTGTGGGTTTTATTGCATTTGCCAACAACAGGGAACAGCATAGATAAGAGCCAGACTGTATATATATATATATATATATATATATCATCAGTAAAGAGCTGGATAGATCTAGGTCAGATAGAAGAGTTAAACTAAGTGCCGAAATGCACTTTGAACAG
>JBAMIG010000013.1:22174728-22187404 GCA_037177335.1 Kiunga ballochi | reverse complement strand
CCCCCCCCCCCCCCTCCCTACCAGACTGACATTTCTGGCATTGGAGAAAGCCAAACCCTAGTATGGAGGAGGAGGACGACGAGAATGAAGAGGAGGAGGTGTGTGTGTGTGTGTGTGTGTGTGTGTGTATGGCCTCATTTCTTCTTCCAGTCAAACAATGCACCATTCAAATACAACAAAAGCCACAAATGTATGCTGTGGCAGCTACAAATTGTTGCAGGGAGGACATTCAGAGGTTGAGTTTCAGTCTGAAAAGATGAAGCCAGATAACTCTTACAAGGTGCGAGGTCATTGCTCAATGAAGCTGCATGTAAAGTTGCTGCTGACCACACAACAAGCAAATCTGTTTGGCAAAATGAATCATATGAACATCTGCAGATGAGTCGCAAGCACCTGAAACAATCACATCTATCAGTAATGGCTAGATGGTGTGTAAAGGGGATTCAGAAGCTGTGTGAAGTCATGAAGAGGAATGGGAATAATCCCTTAATTCAAAGGAGGAATAAGCAAAAGCTTTGTTTTTTCCTCCCATAAAACCTTATAGGTGCAAGCTTTCCTGTGTCTTCAGGAACCTTTGTAGGGAAACCACTTTTTGAGCTCAGATCAGACCTATTGGGTAACGCAGCAGTAACTCAATCACACTGCTCGGCCGTGTGGGGTGAGTGGTGGTATGCACGGCTGGAATGTGTCCAAATATCTGAGAGGTAAGCCAAGAAAAAAGAATAAAAGGATAGAAGCGAGGTAAGAGGTAGGAAGTTGAGGTAAATGCAGCCTTTATGTAGGCCAACACATCCAAAGCAGGAACTTTTTACCTGTGACACTGTTCAAACACAGCTCTGAATACACTGAACCTGTTCACCGCAGGCTCCACCTCTCCAGTCTGTCACCCATTAGCTCAACTCTCCACTCAGTTTATCAACTGGTAATTTGTTCCCTGTGTACTTTTCACCCCCTTTGTGAGTTTCCAGTGATATGCTAACCGTTGGACAGCAGCCAGCCTCAGACACCCCCTCTTGAGCTGAGGGATGTTTGACTTAACTTGCCCTTAAGATAACTGTGTGGTGTCGTGGACTGGAAACATCTATCAGTTCATTTCCTTTGATAAACTGAGTTGCAGCACAGCACCTTCTGTAACCTTACAGTCAATAGAGCACATAAATGTTTGACTGATGCTTTCATTTTCTAATGATCCACCAAGTTTCAGAAATCAATGTAGATTATTATGCAGAGACTACTTTATATTAATCCGCTCTTGCGGCTGGAGTGAGACTCCAGCTTCAAAGAAAAAGTTGCATGTCTCAAACAGCAAAGTGCTTTAGTGTGCATCAGTGTTTGAGTGGGATTTGTGAGCGAGTTGAAGCCTGTAAAATGACTGTGCTCGAATGAATGCCGTCAAACCGAGACTGCAACAAGAGCTGGTCCTGTTGTACTTCAGGTCCAACGCCAGTCACTCCTATGTAGGGCTGGACGATAATTTAATAATGGTTTTTAGTGATTAGTAGACATGAGGTGCCATTAAAAAAGAAGAGAAGTTTCCATAAAAACTTTCCCTTTTTTCTCATCTTAGTGCTACAATAAGATCCAAGTCTGAATCTGCTTTAATTTTAATGAGTAAAACTGTCAAACTAATCAAATACACATAAAATATGTATTTATTTCACCAGAATACATTGAGCTCCTGAGGGCAGGGCAGGTTTCATCTGTCTAAGTCAACACTCCTATAGGGTGAAACAAAGAACTCAGGCTAGCTTATCTTCCTTCTGTGAAGGAACAAACAGACTCAGTCCAACACAAAGAGACAGAAAATATATTTATCACAGTGTTTTTACAAAGCGCAGGTCTGCAGATATGAGCAGATCCACACACCACATGTTCGGCTTCCTAATTCAGTCATTGTAGCCAGAAAACGTCTTTAACAGATGACCATCATTAGCATGACTGGATGTAAAAGCAGCTGTCATAGCAGTGAAGGCTCTTAGACATAAAGATGAGTTTTACCACATAGTGAAATCGTGGTTTCAGAAAAGCGTTGTTCTGGTGTTTAGAGGTTAAAAAAACGAGTTGTTTTCAGTTGCAGAATCTCAGATTGGTGAAACTGTATCTGAGAGGCACTGCTTCCCAAAATGCTCCTTGCACATGCAGTTGTGTTAACTGCTCTTCCATTTGTTTCTGATTTGCAACTTTTTCACTAGTTTCATGATATTTCCACAAAATTGTAAAACGTCTCAGTTTCAGTCTGTGATATATGGGCTATATTAAAAATAAAATGTAGATTTATCATTTTTTCTAATGATTGCATCTTGTTTTCATTAACATTTTACATGCTTTCCCAACTTTTTTGCAAACAAGTTGTTTTATTAATTTAAAATCTTGATGTTTAATCACAGAGTTTTACCATAATTTATTAGATACATTTCTGAGACAAGGTTTCCTAAATTACTTTGTTATTATAAATAATCATAATTGTTTTCTCTAAAATTATGTCTATGACAAATGTCTGCTGAGCATTATTATTAAAAAAGCAATCCGGGGGCAACTTAGCAATTAAATCTGATTCATGTCAATTTAAAAAAGCCACAACTTGACTCAGATGTTCTGTCTGAATGCTTTCCCTCCGGGCAACCTACACTCTGCCGGTGTCACAGTGGAGCTCACTTCACACTGCATCACTAATCGCTCCAACTTTATATTGTTTTCACTTGAGTTTTAAAAAGAGAGGCAGCTGCGATAACCCATTGCTGCAAATAAAAGTGATTAAATAGTCAATAAAACCTTTTTCACTGCAGTTTGACTTTGCAGGAACAGCCATCGAAAAATCAATAATCTGACAGGCAGCAAAGCACCCAGATAAAAGACTTAAAGCTCTGTGAGTCAAAAGCTGCACTATGGTCACATTCCAAGACATGCTTATGTCTAATAAAGCAGAGGCCTGCCTTTTCTGTGTGCAGACTGTCCACTGACAAATTTCCCAGCCTATCAGCATTCCTAAAATTCCCACGTCAGTCACACGGGACACTTTGACTGACCACCTAACAACCTTGATGCAATGCTTTATGATTTTCAAGACATTTCTCCAAATGTTAAAGATGAAAACTACATCAGTAAGCACAGCAGAAAAACAGCTGCACAACAGCAAGAGGAGGGTTTTCATCACTCCGACAAGCAAAGATTCAAAGCTCAAACAACCCAGAGAGAAGTTTGGATCATTTAAACAACAAAGTCCATGTCAAGGCATGTGTCAGAGAACGGCTGGTAAATTTCCAAACGTTGTAATCAAAGAAAAGGCCAAAGTGTTGATGCTGTATCTGCTTATCTCAGGTGATCTTTAGTCTAGATCTGCCAAAGCTGTAAAACAAATATTATCGGAGAAATCCTGAATAACCATCTGCGGAACAGATGGAGAGATACTCGTGTAAAAAATATGCACGAAAACCACAAGTATTAGCGTTTATAAGTACATGACCATGGCAGATAACAGAAGTTATTTACGCTTTTAATGTTAAATCCTGGCAGCTGGAGGTTGATTTAATGCTGTTAAGGTTTAAACTGACAAGGTATCATTTTGCAACTACTGTAATTTTCCCAGATTACAACCTTTTCTGTGTTGCTGTCTCCTTTTCAATAAGTTAAAAACCACATTTAGATTTAACAACAAAAGTTCCAACCCTCTGACAACCTCTAAAACTGGAAATTAGGAGGAAACTTTTCCTGCAAGCTTGAAATATTTCATCTTTTTGGATGATTTAAAGCTAAAAGCTCCAGTGGTAACGAGACATTCTGACAAATATTTTGTTAACAGCTGATTAGCTGGTAAAGATATGCTTGTAAGGCAGATTCTTCCTGCCTTAACAGGTAAGAGCAGCTAATAAAAGCTGGCCAAGGTGCAAATTCATATGCACATCCTATCAACAGTCAGCTTGATGCCAAAGATTCATTCATTCCCATTCACCTTGTCATAGCCTAATACAAGTGTAAATATCCTGCTCCACCATTGACATGAGCTTCATGTGGAAAGAATGTGCAGTCTGAGGTCTTTTCTGCAACAACTAGGAGCAAATCTTTAAATCGAGCAGGTCTATGGAGATCTATGGATCCTTTATGCTCCTCACTCTGGTGTTGAGTACCAGCTTTCCACAGTACTCTCAGAACATGTCAATCTCAATCAACACTTTGACAGTAAAGAGGGTGAACACATTTTTACTTCATAACACTTTGACATTTCATGGAAAGTAATATAGTTAAGCTACTTTTAGAGTTGTGATTATATTTAAAACACATTTACTCAGAGCGATTCCTGATTCTTGTTGCTACTGAACACCAGTCACATCTAATTCAGTGATTCCTGAGGACAGACTCTCCTGAGCTGATAACAGCCAAAAGGAAGAAGCTTCTCATCTTCTCAGAGGGGTGTTGACATGGGCACAAACTTTTATCCAACACGTCACAAGTCTTTCAAACACCACTCTGTCAATATTACCGGCCAGATTATACTTCACCTTCAAATGACACTATAATCCCCCGTAATGAATGGAGACAATGGCGGGAAAGGAATGATGTCATGCCAATGACAGTCGATGAAGAGGCAAAAGTGGGGAACAAAGAGGCTTTTCATAAACAAAACAATATCAGAATCTTCAATTAGTACAGTCCAGACTGGAGTCCAGGGTGCCAGCGTTTATTGTTTCCCAACAGGCCACTTTGGCACCAAAAGCCCACAGGTCATGGTCTTCCTCTGTTTCAGCTTAAGCAAAGGCATGTTCTAATCCACGTGATGGGGATTTGGTGAGCTGGTGCACCAACCTGATGTGAAACAAGTGAACTTTGTGAAGGGTGATGAAGACTACCATCAACCTAAAAAGGAGAGATATATGACTTTTAATCTGAATGTAGGAATTTCAGGAATTATATTAGGTCTTCGTGAAAGATGAGAAAACTACTATTTCATCCAGCTGCAATAAGAGTTAAAGAGGAGGAAAAAAAACCATTTTTGTGTTAAAGTAACATGGAGGATTTTGTAGAAGTCCTTAACTGTCAGTGATGGGGTCTCACTTTCAACACAGAATCCAATTATATATCTGGGTAGTCCAATCTCACTTAATGAGACTGAAGCCAACACTTTGCTAAAAACTACCTGACACATCAAACTAATAAACATCTAAATCACACAATCAACATTTAACAGAGTGCTTGTTCTAAATGGGCTGCAACTGTTGGGCATCTCAGTCCTTCCTCTGTGGATTTTGTCTGCGCAAACTCGTACTTTCAGGCTCTGTTACATCTTTATCCATCTATTTTCTACCACCTATTCCCTGAACAGGGTCGCGGGACTGTTGCATCTTTCTTTTCCTATTTATTTGTTTAGGAGTATGGTTTTATAAACTGTTGATCCAAATTTACAGTGGCCAATTAATCCTAAATCTGACAATTTGGGATGTAATCTGTCAAAGAGTCAAATACATTTTCCTTTCTGCTGGCTTTCATACCTTTATTCCCTTTTTCCCTTGGCGGGACCAATGTAACACAGGAAACGTCAGGTTGCATAAACCTTTGCACAGCAAAGACTATTACCTAGCTCAAATAATAGGGTTATAAACTGCAGTTCTGAAACAACGGAGTTCTCTTGAACGTGGCTCTGACTTGACTTTCATTGGATGTTTCAGAAAATCCAGGCCACCTCCAACCATAACGTCGCTGCCTCGATAGACAAATAGCCCTGCGACTCTTTCAATGGACCTCTAAACATTTATCATCCCCATGGATGGCTGTTCTTCTCCAAATTTCTGAATGGATGGCATTGTGCCACCTGGCCTGTAAAAACCACTGAGTGAATAGAGAGCGCTCTTTATTGTTTACAAGCTTATGATTCACGCAACAATTAGCAGCTTCCAAGTTATGAGGGACTAAAGAATTCCCTTTGTGAAAATCCAGGCTCGGCACATGATCAAACAAGAGGCAAAAAAGTGTGATGATCGAGGTTTCTGCAGTACATGAGACACCTCAAAGCAAACAGATGTATTTTAAAGACTCAACAAATGATAACAGGAACTGTTGTTTCATTCTCCAAGTCTTTTTATCCATTGATCTTAAAACAAATGCTCCTGGAGAACTCGCTTCCCTTTTTCAGATTTTTCCAGCGAGGACAGGTCATGTCAGGGAATTCCATATCTCCCCGAAGTCCTGCTTCTGGCAAACTAGTACGAAAGTATAGGACAGGAGTCGGCAAATCCCTCTTTTGTCAGAGAAGCTCTTGCCTTGATGGTAATCACCCCGTTCCATAGGATTCTCCTCAGTTCACACCCCCATAGTGTGAGATTTGTGAGAGGGTAAAATAGAAGTGCCTACAGACTTTGGTCTTGAAGGACGGGTGAATAAGTGGAATTCAAGGATGCCTTGAAAAGCGGTCTGCACATCATGAGAGTCAATCAGAAGATAAGCAGACATGGAGAGCAAAAAGAGGGATATAAGAGCAAAGTGAGTTTCCAAACACACAATGGCATTCCCGAGAGGCGCCTTGTGAAACGCTCAATGGCCTATTCATTCATTTTAAAAGAGAAAAAAACGTGGTAGCTGATGACTGCGGTAACGGTGTTCACATCTGACTTTTAAAATGCTTATTTCAGATTAAACTCTGCAGAGAGAGAATTCACAGAGCTAAAAAGGATCGCATCGCAAGACGAGACCTAATGCAGGACAGAGTGTACAAATCAGCCGTAGGTCATGAAGAGTAAAAAGGTGGAGGTATATATTTCTTAGGACAAGAGAATGAAAATGTGGGGAGGGGAACAGGAGAGAAGCTGGGATGAAGGAAGGGGGGGTCTCTTGTTTCATGTCCCTCTGTGTTCAACAGCCTGTCAGTGAAGACTAGTGAACACTACCTGAAGCTGGAGACTGGGATAAAGTGCCAGGTACAAAGATCCGGTTTCCTTTGCTACAGGAAAATAAGGCATCTGTTGTGGAAAAATTTGCACCTGGTGGTCATGGAAACCAGTTTTCATTCAAACGACAGTCAGCAGGGCTGACAAACTGACCACACAGAGTAAAAGTGTGCCCTGCTTGGATTATGGAGATTTCTTAAGAGGCTAAATGGCTCTTGGCATGCTGGTGGGGGTTTTGGGTAGCGGTGTACTATTCCACCTGTTTACCATTCTTACCCCTGGGTAAGAAATGTGTTTTGCTTCTTACATTTTCCAGATAGATGTAATATATCATGTAAAACATGTAATGTAATCGCAGTTTACTTATTGCATTTTAACGTCACCTGCTAATAAAGCAGATTTAATGATCACCTTTTAGACCTATGAGTGGATTTTAGAAATATCCGTTCACTGAAAGGTATCAACAAAAGCTGGTAATTATACATTAAATATTCATCTAGCAACACTTCAGAGAAGGGGAAGACAAACATACACAATGTTTGCAGAGTTCAACTATTTTAACATGTTTATTTTTATTCATTTCTATTTTATGCAGCCTTTGCGAAACCTTACAGCCACAATAACAAAGAACACAAGGGGGTCTTTGATGTTTTCTAAAATCATTTGCTACTCAACTACAATTAAAGTGGTTTAATCAATAAATTACAAATTTGATTATATCAACATATTTTAGTAGAGGCAAATGACTATTTACAAGTTTACGGAGGTAAGGGCGTCATTATTAGGTATAAAAAAAGTCTTTCCATAGAAATACTCAACTAAAAAGAATGGGTCATAAAAGGTCATGTATTAGGTCTATAATACGTCTATATATATATATATATATAAAAATAGGTCATATACTACTGATACCAAAATAAAATCTACGAGACTTTGTTTGAATTCCAAGTCTGTATTTAGGACCTTCAAGCACTTAGTCAACACTCTGTCACACACCATCACGTCACCATAATCGGTATAGTATCGTGGGCCTAAGAGTACCTAGGAAAATAATTTTTTGCTCGGCATAGTCAAAGTTTTCTGGGCAGGATTTATCTCAGATGGACAGACAGACAGTAGACAGTGTTTCAGCTGCTTTAGTTGGAAAAAGACGTTTATCTCTTAAATGATAGAGTGTTGGTACCTTTTAAACAGGCGATTTGTATATATGTAAAGTATAATGTATATAAGTATATGTATATAATTGCTGCAAAGCACAATTATTAAAATTTTTGAGGGACATGTGTTATACCTTCAGTGAGACATTATGTCCCCCGAGGTGAAATGTTGGCAGGATAATAGCTTGTGTAAATCTGCACATTTTAGCAACGTTTGACTCCTGGAAACAGTGAGCATAAATGAAAGCACCTACAATCTAGATCTGTCTGCCATAGAAAATCTGTAGTGAATCATGAAGGAGAGAATCAACAATCTAAAACTGTTAAGCATCTGAAATCTAGTGTTCAGCAAGAATGGACACAAATTTCTGACCCACAAAAAAAAAAAAAAGAAATTAGCATTGTCCATAGCTTCCAAACTATTAAATGATGCAACACAACAGTAAACATTACACCATCCAAACTTTCCTTTTTATAAATACACAACAAACAGATGCACAAGGTCACAGAGCATTACCAAATTAGAGGGGACATATCACATATTTTTTTAGCCCCTAAATACATGTTTTTGGGCACTTTTAAGTGAAAAGGAATGCAGAAAATGAAAATTTATTCCCTCCTGACATTGCTAATATATGTTAAATTTTTTCTATCACTTTTTTCTTATCTATTACATCACAGTATTTGCTGTTGGTCTGTCAAATAAGGTTCCTTCCTCCCAGTCATCAAATTCATGATTATGATACGTTGACATTTAAAGTAAACTTATCAATAAAATGCTTCTCTGCAGACAGATTAGCATATTGCTGCTATCAAGCTACAAATATGGCAGAAGAGTATAGAGTTAAAACTTCCTGTAACCTGGAGGGGGGCGGGGCTTGACATGCTTCATTCACATTTAAACATTCACATTCACATTAAAACGAGTCGCTCTAAAGACACACCTCAGAACAAAGTTATAAGGTGTGTTTGCAGCGATAAACTTTAATTTAGACAAAGCATTACAGTTCTACTTTATATAGACAATAAACATAATTATTTACATGTTAAAAGGAAGGATTACAAGCATGATATATCTCCTTTAAAGCTCACCACATCACATAAGAAAAATATGGAAATCTTGTTTGTTTCAGATGAAAGAAAATCTAAACATGGGACTAATAACCATCAGTTTTCATATTGAACGTGCTGCAGCCTACTTGTCCCAGCATCACAATATAGAGGGCCAGTTAACCTACTGAAAAACTTCAGTAAAATACAGTAAGTGCAGAATTTATTAGCAAAATGTTCCCCATGTGGTCTGAAGCCATGAAATGAACAAAAATAAAACACAGCATCACAGACCAGACTCCACAAAACCCAGTGGATTTCCTGATCTTTAATGCAAAACGTGCATATCGCAAAGAGTCCTGTAATTTGCAGGCCTTTACACCATACGCTGACTGCTACTTAGATTACCTGGGAAAGACAAGCAAATAAGTGAGGGTTTCGCCTCAAACAGGAAAGAGGTGCTGAGAGGTAAGACAGCACTCAGTGTACCATTAGTACTGGAGATAGTTGGGTGTACTGAGCAAGTGGTCCGACAAATCCTCTTCTCTTGAAAACATAAGCAGTCATTATGGTGTCCCTGTATTTTGCTCCTGTCAACCCAACATTTTGACATAAGGGACAGCATGAGAGAACAGCTGAGTGCACCTGAAACACGGAGCACTGGGAGCACATAAAAATACAAATAACAGCTGTCAGCAGCATTCAAATGGATGCTCAGCCCTGAAAGACATGCAAAGCACACACACACACACATAAAAAAGACCTAATCTTTACACTCTGTCCGTCAGAAGATTTAAAAATTTTGCAGTATAACGTGTACACGTAGGTTTTGCGTTTCATTATTGAGAAAACGATTCTGTTATCCTCTGAGGCCTGTGTGCAACCGGACGGGTGTGGTTCTTTCTTTGTGAACACATTCAAGTGCAACACCCAGCTGGCTGAAGCTTTGTCAGAGGTCATGCTCCACTGTAACGAGAGTAAAGACTGAAACATGGCATCATTGTCATGTCAGATGACCACAGCCTTTGTGGTCACTGTGTGGAGAAAACTTGGAGGTCACTCATGTAGTTACCAAAAAAAAAAGCTGAAGATGCACTGATGCCTCAAAATGTTGAAAATACTAAATATTTACCTGGAAGGCATGAATCTTAAACAAAAACAGCCATGATCCCTTCATGTTTCCTGGGTGTATTTACACGCTAATGCAAACAGTGCTCCCAGTGACACAGCTATCATTCTCTAACTGAGCCATGCTTTCTGTGCAAATGGCAGATTTAGACATGTAACTCTTCTACGTCATCCAGATGGGCTGAATTAAGCCCTCAGAGCAGGATGTGACCACTGTGGCCCTCTTAAGAAAAACACACTCACTTTAAAGTAAAACACACCAAGTCAAAATTTCCTTTGCAGTCTCTATCGGAAATGTGTTTCTCATGTTGAGAACCTTCCCCCCCCCCCGTTGATTTGCTTTTCAGGGTGTTGAGTCTTGCCCAAGGTTAGTGCTGGTGATACCATCGCTTAGGGAAAAGGTCAAATTTTACAAGCAGCCAGAGCAGAAGAAAAATGTGGCTCTCCTGTCATTTTTCAGGTAACATTAGACAACACAAATTCTGCACAGCACCGGTGAAGGCTTTGGAACCAACAACCCATTCAATGAGTATGTGTCCAAATGCTTAAGTGGGGCAGTATGTTGTAAGGTTGCATTTTCAACTAGCAGTCTTCTAAACTAGGTACGACTTGCAAAATTAAACTGGTGTAAGTCTGTGTTCGCATCAGATGAAATACCAAATAGGAAAAGTAAATAATGCTGGTAAATATTGGAGGCCACCTTCTATTTCCACCACAGAAGTTGTAGTCCATAACCGGGACCAGAGTTTGCTTCACATTGACACCTCCCCAAACAAAGCAGACTTTCCAGGCTAATGAACTCCAACTCAATTCAGAATGGTTGGTTTGAATGCTTCCTAATCAGAGATACGTCTCCTAACTTTGTATGAGGGACAATTTTCACATTTTAGAGTAGATATTTTATTTACTAATAGAAAAAAATTCATCGGTACAGGCAACTGTTTTTATTTAATTAGCATCTGCTACCAATGCGTTTATACCTCTACAAAGTAGCATCAATTTACCAAACTTTTAAACTGCCAGGACAAATGAATTCACTCCTCTCACAGTTGTTAACCTATTAAACAACCTATTAAACCTAAAGTGTATTTTTATTACCAGCCTGTAAACATGTTTATTTCTGCTAAGAAGTTTGTCTTTTTCGTTGTCTTAGTTAGCAAAATGTTTTTTATACTGTCTGTCTATTAGGAATAACATCGTTGCCGTTAGGCTAACCTAGCATAGCTTTAGCTACAGCTTTGAAATCCTCCAGTTTAGAGTACAGAACATTAATCACTTAGTCAGCTGCGGAGAAGGTTTTTTCAGAGCAGGGCCATAAAGTAAAAACGATTAACATTACAGTCTGTCTTTAACAACCGTCATAATATCTTTCAGTCGGTTTATTTGTTAGAATAATACTAGAACGTGATGTCGGCATCAGCGTTATGTTGCGTAAATATCCGGGAGTACAGTATTTTAGTGTTACAACAAAAACTGTGACCAAGCAGGGGGCACTAAGTTATATTTCTCTACATAAAACGTCTTAGGGACAAGACTTCAAAACTTGTATAAAACTAAAAAGGAGAATCAAAGATTGAACTGAATCTGAGTTCATCACTTATGTCACTCTGACACACCTGCCTAATGTAGCCAGACAAAATAGTGTGTTTCTAATCACTATCAGTATCTGTGACTTTACTGTCCGTTTATTATGATTAGAGTTAATCATAGAGTTAGTTTACCTTCTGACAAAATAAAGTTTTGTCAGAAGAAGTTTTGTCATCTTGTTATAAATCTTTTTCTAGACCTCGTGCATCTAGTAAAACTTCGAACTAACGTGTTCTGGCAGATGCAGGTTGGAGGAAAAAGTCGATTACTGAAAAAATAATGCAGTTAGTATTATAGTATTATTATACTACAAACCCATTACTCCCAACACCGCTCACCACAGATTCATAAACAGAACCAACAACCAAATTACTTCATTATAAATTCAACTGCAAACTGTAGATATATTCTCCAACATAAAGTCATGCCAGAGCAACAAGACAAGAAAAAGGATGAGTAGGTAACCATGGAAACGCTAGCTAACACCAAACAGCTGCAGGGGGGTTAGTGTTAGTATGTAATCCCACCAAACATTAACAAGAGAGTAAGGTTCAGAAAAAATGTAAAGTTTTAACATAAAAGCGGCAAACTGCTTAATATGCTGCCACTCCATCATCATCTCCTTATGCCCCGTAGAATACTTATCTGATGTAAATAAAACCTGGGATTTTATGTCCCTATTGCTGACTTCCCACTAAATCGGCCACCAACATCAACCCAATTTTCTCTGTAGTCCCTCAGTGGGATCGGTTGTATCCATCCATAATGGCTGGTGTTTGAAGAGGAAGAAAAATACAAAGAACCATATTCAGTTACTCAGACTCTTTACCACAAGCTCACACACAAATAGAGGCCTAAACCAAGTCAAACCCAAACAAA
>JBAMIG010000013.1:22152317-22164519 GCA_037177335.1 Kiunga ballochi | reverse complement strand
TAAAGAATTCTGATTATCAAGAGGATCTCTGTATATACATATATACCTGAAGATCTTCTTGACAGAGCAAATTTGCTAAGCACAGTATAGCAGCCAGACCACCATTCTGGCTGCTGGGATGCTGGACAAAACAAGTAAAAAAAAAAAGAATAAAAAAAAAAAAAAAAGAAGTATCTGCTTCTGCCTAAGTGGTGTGATGGATTGATGGATTTGGCGGCTGTGGCGCATGTAGTAGAACGGGCCATTTTCTAACCAGCAAGCTAGTGGTTCAAGTCCTGGCTTGGGCGTCCTCATTTCAAAGTGTCCTTGAGCAAGAAACTGAACCTCCAGTTGCTCCTGATGGTGCATCATCAGTGTGTGAATGTGTGAGTGAATGGTGTGTTGAAGCTCTTTGAGTACACTGAAGTGTAGAAAAGCATTATACAAGTTCAAGGCAATGGCTGTGTGCAATTCTCAGTTATTCTTTACCAGTAACACATACAGCCATATACTGGTAGATCTGAGCTAATTTCAAAGTGTTTAAATGAATATGAAACAAACCTTGTGTTGCGTACTCATTTTATTATGTGCTGTTTTGGAGCAGGAAGCTAAAGAGTTGGCAAAGAGCTAAAAGGGTTATGAGATGATTACCCCAGCTAAAGACGTTATGTTTTTACCAGCATTTGTTTCTTCTTTTGTTTGTCTGTTTGTTTACAACATAACTCCAAAAGGTATGAACGGATTTTGATTAAATTTTCAGGAAATGTCTGATCTGGGACAAGGAACAGATGATTAAAATTTGGAGGTGATCCAGATCACCATCTGGTGAGATAAAGCTGTTTTCAGTATTTCTGAAAAATGTTCCTATTGCTAAGGGTTGGTTTATTTATGACTAAGAAATTCATTAAAATTAATAAATTGAAGGTAGGACTAATATTTTGGGGTGTAAGTCACAATAAGCGGGGGGAACGTTGTGGCTTGGCAGAGGTCTTTTCTCTACGAGGGTTTTTCTAAGATCAGAGATACTCTGACTACAAATAGCCTCAAAAGAAAACAGAAAAACAAGCATTTAGAAAACAGCAATTCTTTGAGCTGCAACTAAGTCTTGAGCACAAAATGCTGGCTAACCAGCCAGAGGGGGACCAAGATGTATCACATTACATCCAACAGCTGAAATCTGTGGGAGGTGGGAGTGTCGAGTATGGGGGCCACTAAACAGCTGAAGGGACCCTCCAGTCGGGATTGAGAACATGTTTAACAATCACAGAGCTGCCTGTACAATAAAAAAACGCTCAGTACAATCACCACTTCACACGCAACGCAGCAGTATTTATCTCTGAAAACAAATAAATGTCTGAGCAGAAGCCTGTCTATGGAAAGTGAGTCCAACATCAAACATCTGCATCAAATAGCAGCAGATCCACTATTTGTAAGATTCCTGTGACAGAGCCAGCTTAGCTAAATACTTCTATTTAGTTAATTAGATCTGGGTCTACTATGAATATGAGAAGGTTTGGAGATTGCACGAGTAGCACAAACATGGTGACTGTGTCAACAGTCGTGTCAGATAGCAGCTAGGATGCCTGTGAAGCATGAATGAAGCTGCTGGTTTCAATAGGGAGAGACAGGTGTGATATCAACTGATGCAGATTACTGCTCATTGGATCAGGAAATGCACCAGTAATAGCAAAATAATTGTTTTGATTGATTTGGACTGGTAAAATAAGCAGTTTAAAGTGAAAGATGAGAGATTGTGTAAATTTAGGCTCAAATAAATGTAGGCAGTTTAAAGAGATGGGTAATAAAATGTGCAGAGGCCAAAAGATGACTCCTCTAAGATTTTTATTGCAAAGCTTCAAGTCATCTAAGTGGTCTGCTCTGTACTGACCACCTGAACTATCTTTAGCCCCTGCTGGCAAGTGAATGGAAGTGCCTGACTTATCCTCACTGCTGTCATCAAGGCAGACAGTATTTTTAGGGGACAGCAGCAGCTGCAAAAGCATTTAACAGTATTCCATGAACAATGACACTTGGGGTGCCTTAGGCCTGAATAACACAGAGATTGGGGGACCACTCTGAAGCTGGTGTGGACGTGTTGTTTTCTATTCCTTTCTGGGTGGAGAAAGGTCTGCTAGGATGGACTGGAGAGGATCTTTGGATCTTTGGGGATAGCATGTGTTTGAATGCGAAGCCAACTTGGGACACTGCTGAGCCTTCAGGAAACGGGTAGCATTGCTCCTTAACTCGGACTGCGATTGCAAGCTCGGAATGCATGTTGATGATCGTTCCTGGCGACTGAAGCGAGGTAGGGCATGCGAGGGGTGCACAGCTTCACAAGGGGCAAGGGTCATTCCAATTAAATCAGACAAGTAAACACAGGGGTTAATCTCCTCTCTTCAAACCTCCGGAGGGACTACTGAAGATGCTTGAAGTACAATGTCTGAACTGTGTAATGACATATCTATCAATGCTAACTCTAGTTTTTACCAGCACATGAAAGGCAAACATTTAAGAACAAGTTTTTTTCATGACAGGATATATGTATAGAAATTTCTGGCTAATTACACGCTTAGGGGAAAGGAAAGAGACATTTGCATTTATCAGGGGAACATGGACATTTAGTTAAAGGAAAAAAATAAATACATGATTTGCATTCAGCTAAGCTACTGAGTGCTCAGATGATGGGGATGTATGGCTGCAGATTTCTTTGTATTCATATTTGGCAGCTGATTTTCAGTCTTTGCTCCTGAAAGGATGCAACTCATCATCATCATGCAACATCAGCAACACTCCTCCATCTTGCTGGTACCTGACTTTAAGTTTCTATTTCCATTTGTAATCCAGGCGCATGTCATATAACTGCTGTATCAGGAGCCACAGATTCTTCTTTTATCTTCTAAAAGATATGCATCAGCAAGAGCTTCTGCCCAAAATTTTCACATCAATTTTCTGTTTCTGCCCTCATGATAAAGTGAGATATGGGGGAACGGGCCAATGACTGGCTTAGTTTTGTGTTCTTTTACTTTTTATCCTCAGCTTTGTTGTCACTTCCCCTTTAAGCATATTTTTATGACTTCAGTTCTTCCCAACATAGCAGAAATGTCTGCGCAGTACTTAGACTTTATTACTGAATATTTGGCACGTTTTAGATCCCCATAAATGTTATTTTAAGACTAGACATTTCCTTTTAAGCTAAAGTAATTTTTAACTATTTAGATTGATGTTATGAAACTTGAAAAATTTGTAGACTGAAGTTAATCTGACCTCAGTAATCAAAGATATAAATGTTTAATCTCTGATAAGGATTAAAACAAAAAGGATTTAGAGATGATGAATTAAAGAACACACATATATATATATATATAAATATAAGTATAAAAATAATGAATGAAAGATTGTTTATGTTTTTAATTTTTACATTTCTTTTTTCGTTTTTTGAGGATCAAAATA
This sequence comes from Kiunga ballochi, assembly GCA_037177335.1. NCBI lineage: Eukaryota > Metazoa > Chordata > Actinopteri > Atheriniformes > Pseudomugilidae > Kiunga > Kiunga ballochi. Next base: position 22,161,090 of record JBAMIG010000013.1, on the reverse strand, counting down.
TCGGTATTGGTAATATCTGTATTGGAAATTAAGAGATTGATTAAAATGGGAATTTTAGATAAAGGTAAAAACAATATCAACTGTCATTGTTTAATTATTTATTTGGTTAAATATTGTGTTTTTTTTATCAAAAACTATCTGTCACACATGCCCGACAAAAGAAACAGAAAAAACACACATAAGTCTAAATGTATTTGAGTGGAAAAAATTTATATTTTTCTCAGTTAAATTACGAAAACAGTACATGATTATGTCATTAGGATTTAAGTGTATTAAGCTAATAACACAACATAAACACCATTACTAGTGATGTGTGATTAAGTTTCAGTAAAGCGTATGCAGAAAAGCAAACCTTGTGAGATATTTGTATAGGTTCTTCATCATCTATGTCCTCCTGATCGAGGTAACTGGACATCTATTGAACATTTCTGCTCTTATCCGAAAGGCCTCTGATAATCTTGTAAGCTGTAATGATGAGGGAATGAGCTTGTAAAATGCATTAATCACATTTGTTAATCATCTTGTAGACTTGGAGCTTTCCTTCATCTAATGTCAAACTTTCAATGGAACCCAAGTTCATATAATCTTTTACCCTTTGAAAGCCATCTAATACCAACTGGGGACAAAAGTCTTTATTTATTCTAATTAAAAAAAACAAATAAGCAATTTATTACCGCGTGATATGTCAAAAATATTGTGGTATAGTTTTCTGCTCACTGGAGTCCATTAGAAAGCAGAAGACAAGTATCAGGTCTTGCTTGGTTTGCTGGTTTTGAACAAACTTTTCTACCTTAAAGTGACACAAAAGGTCACAGAGTGTAGACTATATATCAAATATGGTACTGTTGACTTTGCAAGGTAAAAGGACAAGATCGAGAATAAGTACCGGAGAATTTCCAGAGATGTAAAATGAAAACCATTTACAGACTAATGATCATTTCAGTAGCTTCATCTTTACAGTAAGTTCTCCTTAGTGGCCAGGTTGTGAGTTTGGGCTGGTGTTTGTTTGAGCCTGCAGGTTTTTTAGTCTTCTTTGTGATACCTGACACACACTCCCTCTCGGGTCTTTATTTAGGGATTACTATATTAAGCACTTTCCCATTGAAATACAGCACCAGCTGTACTGGCTATGTGTTGTGGCTGCTGCTACAGTGGGAATGTGCTGTTCCGCCTCTCCCTGCGAAGCTGCGTTTTTCTCTCAAAGACACATCTAATTCAATTAGTCCTAATAATCACAGCATCTGTTTGCGTTCAACACGTGCACTCAAAGTAGGGGGATTTGAAAGTGTTGGAATGATAATAATAAGATCATTTCCTTGCAGAAATCTGAGAATCATAAATGCACAATTGATGGGTGAATCATTTCTTACCTACGAGGACAGAAACTGATCATTATACTTTAATTTTTGTCAATTAATCTAAAGTACATAGACTGCTTCATATCAAATTAACCCCTTCTTAATGTCTTTGCTTAGAAACTTGCAGTTCAGAAGTTGGACGGCTTTTCCACGGTGAATAGCCTCTTGTTACTTCGCTGGACTACTTGAGGAGAGAGGAAGCTTTCTGAGAAGCAGACATGGATGTCTTTGGTGGTGCACCTCGTTTCTTGGCCTACCCCAGACCCGTAGTGGTACAAAGTGGGACTGATGCAGTCTTAAAGTGTCAAATCGGTGGGGATCCAAGACCTGCCGTCATCTGGGAGAGAAACAATGAAAAGATTGACCCACAAGGACGATACAGGGTCTTTGAGGATGGCAATGTTTACAACCTCATCCTTTCAGCTGTCACAGTAGAGGATAGTGGCCAATACATATGCAAAGCAAAGAACAGCATTGGGGAAACATATGCAGCAGCAACGCTGAAGGTGGAAGGTGAGGCGCAAGAAATGGAGCTGCGAGAAGAGAATAAGCCACGATTCCTCATCAAACCCCTTTCCACTCGTGTTGGCCGAGGGGAGGATGCCGTCTTCTCCTGCAAGCTTTGGGGAAGTCCACGGCCAGAGGTAGTTTGGGAAAAGGATGGCAGAAAGCTCAACGAGATATTTGAGAGCACACATTTCAGTGTGAGCTACCAGGATGGAGGATGGTTCACGCTCAAAATCTTTAAGACTCGGGCTCCAGATGGAGGAGTGTATACGTGCAAAGCTCGGAATGAGTTTGGGGAAGCGCTGGCAGGAACTGTGTTGCTTGTTGATGCAGGGCCAGGACATGAAGAGGAGGGAAACCGGAATGGCTACACAAATGGCCACTGGAAAACCCACCAGGGAAAACAGAGGAGCGGAAGACAAGTGCCAAATCGACTAAAAGACGACTCCATGACCAAGTCAACAAAAGTTAAAATGTTTGCAGTGACTGAAGGAAAACATGCCAAATTCCGCTGCTTTGTGACTGGGAAACCCAAGCCAGAGATCATCTGGAGGAAAGATGGCAGACTCATATTGTCTGGAAGGCGTTACTTGTTATATGAGGACAGAGAGGGATACTTCACGCTTAAAGTTCTGTATTGTAAGCAAAAGGATAATGGAGTGTATGTCTGTGCTGCATCTAACACTGCAGGGCAAACCCTCAGTGCTGTACACCTCTCTGTTAAGGGTAAGTCTAAATAAGTTTCAGCGGTTCCAGATTTTTTCATTACTGTGCAAATGTGAAGAAAAAAGTCAATGCAGATGCGGTTTGAGCCTGTGATGCCTGCTTTTCCGTGAGTAAAAGAGTGAGTAGGGAATGCTGCGTTCCTGGATCAAATTTCAGTCAATTTGATACTGGGTTGATGTCAGTGAGATATATAAGCTCACTGAGATCATTTATTGGAGAAAGTCCAAAGAGGGATGGGGAGTTGAATTTTATAGATGTGTTACAGCTATATTATGTCAGGCCTCGCCATGAAAACCTTACAAATATGAACTTATAAAATCATCTAAAGTATATTCCTAATACAGGATCTGCTTCAGTAAGTCTTACTCTTGGATATCACAGATGTCTAAATTTGGACTTTATTGAGCGGGGGTCTTTGCCTCAACTGTCCACTTGGATCATCACAGTATGATCTGTAATTTTGGGTCAACTTGGGCATTCATTAAATTCATTAGTGAATGAAAATTTGACTCAGAATATTTAGAACAAACATTAATTTATAAGCCTTAATTTGATTTAAGAAGCACAATGATGTCTGCAAAGTCACTTACCTTGTGAAAGATCTTGGGGTGGGTGTCCATGTGGCGTCCTTCAGAGGGGGATCATATTTCTAATGGGGGCCAGGAAAGTTTAAACTCATGGCACCATCAAAGTATAACAGTTTTAAGTAATACATTGAGAAGATTACATTTATGCAATCAATAGTCATCGATTAAACATTTAACAGTTCACTATGAAGGCCATTTAAGCTGATGATATCAGTAGATTATTGTGTCTAAATGGTCTTAAAAATTAGAAAGATGTTAAGATGAAGAGGTTTGGACACATTAATACATACTGTCTACATTCTGTTGCTTACTACTATCCAGTACTGTCTGAAGGTATCAGTTACAAATAGTTTATTCCCTATCTAGCACCCTAATGTGTTTATAACCTTTCCATTCCTCAACTAAATAAGTCTCTTGTCCCATGATTTTTCCCATCTTGTTTGTATAGCTGGAATTTACTCTGAATCATGTTTCAGTTTGAATCATTACTTTGAGGACATGCATGATTTGTGAGTTTTCACAGGCTCAAATTGCTTAAACTATGTGCACTAATAAAGTGCTACTAATGTCTTTCTATAGATAGAATGATACATGAGTATCTCTATTTCTTTCCTTTTTAACAACCATTGGATAAGTTGTTTTATTTTAATCTAAGAGATGCTCTTTTTCTTCTTTGATCCCAGAGCCACCGGTACAGTTCAAACAGCCCCTCATTGATCTAGAAGTATGGGAACGAGATTTAGCTGTTCTTGAGTGTGAAGTTCCAGAAGACTCTGTTCCCATCACATGGTATCTGGAGGACAGACGACTGCAGCCAGGGGCCAAATATGGAATGGAGGAGTGGGGAACAAAACGACGACTTACTATCCGTGACATTGGAGTTGATGACGATGGGATTTACCTCTGTGAGATGCCCGATGGGGGTAGAAGTATAGCGGAGGTAGCTGTAAAAGGTAAATCCGGTTCTAATGGCAGACATGCGTTCACGATTCAACTTAATTAATTATCTTCTGTTGATGGAAAACTTTATTTAATGTTTGTTTAAGCACATTTTCCCATTTGGAAATGACTTTTTCTTTCCCTGCCAATAACTCAAAACTGCTGAAAGGGGTTCTTGCTCATTTATGCTGGTAAAACAAAACTGTCCTTAGAAAAGTCCCGAAACTATCGAGTAAAAAGGACACAAAACAGCAAACACAAAAAAGAGACTCCATGGAGTCTCTGGTGAGACAGAAACACACACACACTGCAGTGGTTTATGGGGACACCATGAGATAAAAAATGACAAAGACAAACTTGTTATTAAGCTTAATGGGGTTCAAATTATTTGAGCTGAACAGATTTTTTTCACAGGAAACACACCGATTGGAAACTTCTAGATCAATACAGATATATAATTCCATAAAGCATATGAAGATATTTTATTTTCTTATGTGTAAAAATGGTATTGTTCTGTTGATCGTACAAAGCCTGTATTGTGTTGACTTTCTTTGCCATGCTCGTATGCGTACAGCCTCACGTTTTGTGTTTTTAGAAGTGTATGTGTATACCCCTAACATCGGATCTTTGAAAACTGTGATAAGTAACTGGTGGGGGGAGTGTAGGAACCACTTTAACCAGTGAGGTCACAGAGTAGAAAGTGGTAAAACAGATGGGAATTATAGCAGACAAGCTTGTTTACCTAGTCGGAAATTAGCTATATTTTCACAATCTATCATTGCACAGGGGCAAATATCCTTATCACAATAACTGAATAACAAATAATTGCTTTTTTTTTCTAAAACTTTTGCAGATCTATACAGTTATAATGCCCCAAGTGGGATAATTCGGTAACAACTGCAGTACACAAGCAAGTGGCTTACTGTGAGTGAACAGACTACAATTGCTTCTGTGAACGTGAGGTTATAACAAAAGAGTATTGTTGGGTTATCTCAGAAGCGATCAGATGTACACCCTGGACAGGTTACCAGTCCTTTACAGGGTCTTACTTCAGGAAACCACAACATTTATGTTGTTTTGCAGGTACAATTTTGCGGAAGCTTCCAAGAAAAGTGGATGTCCTGGAAGGTGAAAATGCTGCCTTTTGTGTTGAAGTGGAAAAGGAAGAGATGGACATACATTGGTACAAAGATGGTGTAGAGCTGCGTGAGACCCATCAGACCATTCTTAAGTCTTTCGGCCGAACTCACATCCTGGTATTTGTCAATACAATGCCCCAAGACTCTGGCCTTGTTACCTTCCTTGTGGGAAGATCCAAAACCTCCTCTCAGTTACGAGTGAAAGGTGGGAAGATTCCTCAGATTGGCATGAAAACAAATTAAAGCTCTATTAAGATTCAAATAAACACATCCACATAACGTGCCTTCGTTTCAGCCGCCAGACATTGCCCTCCTAGTTGTCCAGTGGGAGTTCAGATCAACACAGAGCGTGCTAATGCAGCTCTTCTCTCATGGGTTCCTGCTCCGGACTCTCGAAAGAACCCCCCATCTGGATATGTGCTTGAGCGACAGGAAGTAGGCACTGGCTCACAAGAGTGGCTTCAGTGTCTGACCACTGACTCGGCAACATCTGTGGAGATCCTTGGTGACAGCGTTCCATGTGAAGCTGATTATCGTTTTCGCATTTGCAGCGTGAATAAATATGGAAAAAGCATCAATGTTGAGTTTCCCAGAACTGTCCATTTAGGTAACTTCCACTATAATGATAGTAAGCTGTGTTGAATTGATAACTGGTAACTAATCAACCATTACATGATATTTCCTCACCAGTTCCTGTGGCCAGAATACAAGCTCCTCTACAGGATGCCTTGGTGCCAGAGGGGCAAGATGCCCTCTTCTCCATTGAACTTTCTTCTTCAGTTATTGGTACGTGGTTCTTAAATGGCACTCAGATCCAGGAAGATGAGCGCTATTCAACGCGCCGTTCAAGAACACACCAATCTCTTCGCATTCGAGGAGTACGTGATACAGATAATGGAGCTGAGATCACGTTCATTGCTTACGGCATCCGAGATTCTGCAGCTCTGTATATCCAAGGTATATTTCCTGTCCATTTGATCATACAGTATGTAAAACATTCTTCTTTGTTCATTCATTAATCTCTATAAAATTTGCAGCTCCGCTGGTCAAGTTTTCACCACTGTCTGAAATGGACAGAAATAAATTTGTTGAAATCGGAAACCCCATTGTGCTCTACTGTGAGCTGTCTGACCCCGCGGCTCCAGTACACTGGTACAAGAATGGAGTCGAGCTACAGACGATTGAGGGTCTTCATATCCAGTCAGAAGGCACCATGAGACGAATCGTCATCCAATCAGCTGAGTTCTCCCATTCAGGCGTGTACTGCTGTGATGCCATTGATGATGTCATAAGGTTCAATGTGGAAGTGGAGGGTGAGTTGCTTGAGTGTTCTAGTTGTGTTTTCCATTGAGACTAATCCTCTTTGTGTTACTTGTGTGTACTTTTCTGTCTGTTTTTGTACAATAAAAAAGATTCATGCACTTCTTTTATGAAAACACAAGTTTGACAACTTAATGATCCATTGCAATATTTAAATATCCATAGTGCCACCTGTGAGGTTTTCAGCTGTTCCAGTTGCTGAGAGGAACAAAACAATCCAAGCAGGCTGCCCAGTTGTTTTACAATGTGAGCTCTCAGATCCCTCTGCCCAGGTGCACTGGTACAAAGATGGGTCAAAACTCCATCCTCAAAGTGGAGTAAATATTATAACAGATGGCTTGGTGAGGAAAGTGGTTGTCCAGTCAGCAGAAGTTGCCCACGCTGGCTTGTACTGCTGCAAGACAAAGGGTGACAGCATCATATTCAGTGTGGACATCAAAGGTGATTTGTTTACCTTACATCATGTCAAACATTAACTAGCTCCATACTTAGCAAAGAAGCTAACTCTTATGACACTCTTGTGTGTTTGTCTGGCGCTTTGTTGCCTCTCTTCTCGGCACTAATTAAGTGTGCAGCTAAGTTTTCACAAGACTACAGCATGAAAGCAATTTATCTGTCATTAAATGGATTGTAATGATCTAAATGATTGGCATGAGGTTGATTTAAGGTTTACATAAAATCTAAACATATCTATAGCTCCACCTGTGAAGTTCTCAGCTATCCCCGAAGACATGAAGACCAAGTCGATTGAAGCCGGCTGCCCTATAGTTCTGCAATGTGTGGTGTTGGATCCTGATGCCCAAGTATGCTGGTTTAAGGATGAAACACAACTCGTTCCAAGCCCTGGAATGGAAATCCACTCAGTGGGCAACACAAGGACATTAGTTATTCAGTCTGCGGAGCTGTGCCACTCTGGTTTGTACAGATGCACCACACAGGATGATATCGTGGACTTTCAAGTGGAGATTAAAGGTGACTTTACTCTTCTTTTCTTAAGTGCTCATTTCTTAACCTCACCCTTCTTTTATGTGCCACTAACAATCCCTGCTTCCACTATGTGGTTTAAAGAACTGTTTCATGCACATTACCTTAAAGAAGTGTTCAGCAATGACTATTCACTCATTTTGTGATTGCTGTGGCTCCCACCAAACCTAAAAGTCTCCAGAGCCCTTTTATTATCTTCTGCTCAGAAGTAATATTTTCGTAAGCTTTCATTTCCACTGCCCTAAGTTGTCCTGAATTCCCAATACTAGCTCTACCAGTGGCCTACTCTCCTATCTTTGATGCTGAGAGAGCCAGTTCATTTGAAGAGGGCAAACCTTTGATGCTGGAAGTTAAGGTTGCAGACTCCACAGTGCCTGTCTGCTGGTATAAAGATGGTAAAAAGCTCTGCCTGCAAAAGGGTTGGGAAATACAGAATACTGGGACATCGAGCAGGCTCATTATACCATCTGCTGAGCTCTTGCACTCAGGGCTGTACAGCTGTGAAACCGGTGACGACACTATCTACTTCACAGTGGATATAAAAGGTGACTTTTTTCTTAAATCTAAATTGCTTTACTTATAAAGTCATTCTTAGAGCTTTTTGGAGACTACATGCAACTAATGCATAAAATGTGCCAATATTGTGGTGCTTTGTGTGATGGTGAAACTGTCTTAATCCATAGTAAAAATGAATCCCCAATTACAAAATAAATAGAAATATATGAAATGATGCTCTTGACTCAGTATTTATAAATAAATATTGGATAGGTTCTTGTTTTGGGAAGCTGAAGCTGTAACCCCTTTCTTCAGAAAGTAAATTATGACTCATCGTCTTTAGCTCCAGCGTTGCCATTGTCGCCCTCACCGGGGGTTGTGGAGATGCAGTCACTTGAAACAACATGTCCCCCTGAAGCAGTCCATGAAACCTCAGACCCTGTTCTCCAAGAGTCAGAGCAGAGGGAGAAAAACTCCTATTTTAATAGAGAGCCTGCTTTTGACATTGGGGGCATTAAGGAGACGCTTGTTATTGAACCAACTCATCCTTCAAACTCTGGAGCATACTACTGTGCAACAGCAGATGATGTTGCCCAATTAATAGTAAAAAATCAAGGTGATCTTTTGCATATGTGTTTTCTATGTGCAGTTGACTAACTCTTTCTTGTTTAAGCTCTTCCTGCATGTCTTTCACAGTTTCTCTTTAAAACTAGATTCC
>JBAMIG010000013.1:22141662-22152298 GCA_037177335.1 Kiunga ballochi | reverse complement strand
AGGACTATGTGCACTGAAATTGTCCCCCAATGGTTGTTTGTAGTGTCACCTCCAACAAATCTGCTTGACCCCGAAGAGAAGACCAGGTCTGATGAAGCATTTTGCCCAATTGTTCAGCAGTTTGAGATTTCAGATCCCATTGCCAAAGCCTGTTGGTACAAAGATGGAACCCAGATATATCCAAAAAGGGAAGTTGACATCGAATCCCAGAGCAGCAGCCAAATCTTGCCATTCCAGTCGCAATACGTGTCAGGCGATAGCAGGTTTGGTTGTGACACGCCCAGTGACGCACAGTTGAATGAGGACATGAAAGGTGTATATCAGCATATTTAAAAAGAATTTAGTTGCATTCGAAAGGCTCTCATCCAGCTCACTGTTTTCTCTTTGGCTTTGTCCGAACAGCAGGGCAGTGTCACTATGGTGATGAGATTGGTGAGGTAGCTGATGCTTCAGCCCAAAACACTGTGGATGTCGAAGGTGATTTGATATTTCAACATCAGTCATCCATGTTAACCCAGCACATAAATGCCACTAACAGTAGTGGTGTAATTCACTGTTAGCTCGATCATCTGAGCCATCTGTAAATCTTTTTGTTTTGTTTTTCCTTTAGAAAATTGCTTTGTATCACATTGTCATCCCTGGTCTCAGGTCATTTTACTGTGTATTTTTTGGCTTATAATCATATGTGGTTGTTTTCGTAGATGTGTAGCTGCTGGTCACACTAACCTTATTTGTTGTGTCTGTTGATTGATTCTTCATTTTAACAGCCATCTTTGCTTGTAACTTGCAACTCTTTATGTCCATCTTACGTCTTATTCATCTTCAGATCTTCTCATTCTCATTGCTGCCCTGAACCTCTCCCCGTTGCAATGACAATGAACTCTTATCCTAAGGGATTTGGTAATGTGCCTTTTAGGTTTTGAGGCATTAGTTCACAGATTGATGGTAAGACAAGTAGGGTTAAATATTGGAACTCCCTTTTAGACCAATCCTGGTCGACCTTCTTGTTTGTCTTTGCAATGGATTTTCCCATAACTCCATGCTAACAAACACTTCTGTAAATTCTGTTATGAGAAGACGTTTTGAGACAACCAACAACTGAAAACTTCTCTCTGTGTACATCACAATGCTTATAGCTACATCGCCAAGGCTCTTCTCCGACCAAGAAAGGAACAAGTCCACAGAAGAGGCTAATTCTGATCAGGCGATCCAGATGTCATCCAAATGCAATTCTGGCCGCTTCGCTGACATGGGAGGAGACCATGAAGACCATGCCAGGCTTATGCCAGCTTCTCACGCGGCGTATGATTTCATGACTGACTGTATTTCGACAATACGGCTGAAGGAGTTTGATGACAACCAGAAAATAAATAATGCCCAACCTCTACTGGGCTTTCACTTTATAAAGCAAACAGTGCAAACTCACACACCGCATGACACTGTGCAGTCCACAGAAGTACAAGGTGAGGAATTTATTCACTACATGCAGCATCCAGATGTCATGTCCGAAGAACATCCAAATTCTCTGGAGACAACTGGACTCACAGATGAGTCTTATGACTTTTCACAAACCTCATCTAACTCAGAGGAATCTACTCACAAGATGTTGACCGTTCAGCCAGAGCAGCTAGGTGACCCTCACCAGACTTCAGCCACAACCCCAGAGCACCCCACTAACGCTTCACAGAGTTCAACAATCAGCCCAGAGAAGCTTTATGATCCCTCCAAAGACGCAACTCCTCAGTCAAAGAAATCATTTGATGACCCAGAAGAGTCCTTTATATCCTTACAGACTGCTACTGTCCTATCAGAGGACCACCTTGGTCCCCTTTCAGAAAAACCTTTAGGTTCCTTACAAATGGAAAATGTCCTCTCAGTGAGGCCGTACAGCTCTTCATGGACAGCAACCAACCAATCAGAGAAGTCAAACAGACCCACCCAGACATCGACTGTCTTGTCAGGGAAGGTCTTTAATTTTGCAGATGCAGAGTCCCTTGAACCACGTGATAGTAAAGAGCTAGAAAATTCCCTGGTAGAGCATCTGAACTTGTCTTGTCTGGATAACCCCTGTCACACAGGACAAAGAGCATATCATCCCTCAGAGCCGCTAAGTCTGTCCACTCAGGATACAACAGATCAAGCTGAGCATCAGGACTCAGTGGAGACAGCAGAAGACCAAGAGGAAAGCAGAGTTAACTATGCTCAGAGCACATCCACGGAAAATGCAGAGCTTTACTTTAACAAGCAAACAACTATCCGATCAGAGGACGTCTATCTGTCAAGGACATGTGACAGTCACTGGAGTGACAGAGTCACTGCAGATAAGGTGGCTGTTGAAGGAGATTTAAACGGTTAGCATTATGAAAAAAAACTGGACGGGCACAATGTTGACATTGTGTAAAATGAAAGATTGCTTTTTAGCAATCCTTGACATTTTATCAATTTTTACATTAACTCATCAGATTTTTATCCTTGCTAAAACTACTCTAGCAGTAAAAGTAAAACTCAGCTTTGGTGGTCTGGAAGGAAAACACAGACCAAAAACAACTGAAATATATTAGTTTCAATCTTAACTCGAGTGCCCAGTTATATATTTAGTCTTACTGAAGATACTTTGGGTTAAAATGACTACTAACTGAGGAAACATTTATGTGATTTATTTTTTCTGTTGGCATGACTAATCTTGATTTTAGATGTTGTTCTTTGATGTTTTTAAGGAATCCTGTTTGTTTTAGTCAGTAGTAGTGATAAAACTATCTTTTGATGTTACCTCAAGCAACCCGAACTCCGCCTGTGAGAATTACAACACTTTGTGAAGCTGAGAGGAACAAGTCTGTTGAAGTTGGTGAACCCATAGTGCTACAGTGTGTGATATCAGATCCTAACGCTGAAGTAACTTGGTTCAAGGATGGAAGAAAACTACATGAAGCAGCTGGCCAAGATATGCTGGCAGAGGGCTCCATGAGAAAACTGGCTCTCCAGTCAGCGGTGCTGTCTCATGCTGGGATTTACAGCTGCAGGACAGCAGATGATGCAACACAGTTTAACGTGGATATTAAAGGTGAAACATGATGTTTTATTGGGTTGCCATTTAGTCATGGACTTTAAGCATGATAAGGTTAACAGCAAACAAAGTCTATCTATATTGGTTCTTATTAGCACTCTTTAGTCATTAACTGTTTAGTTTTACATGCAAATAACACACAAAAATACTAATCAGGTCTTTATCTAGTTTTCAATGGTCAAAACTCCATGACATACTACACATCACAATTTATGTAACCGAAACCATGTCAGGATGCAGAAGTATCATGTGAAATACTAAGTACATGATTCCGTTTAGAGCTTTTAGAGTTTCCTGTAATGCAGAAAACATGTTTATATGTTTCTCACATGGTTGTGGAGGATTTACCCTACTTTATAGTGATTATTTAGTTCTTAGGGGTTTCTGAGCATTTGTACGTGTGCACCTTTCCAGAGTCCATCCCAGCATGGTTGCAGTCGAGACTTTGACCAGATCAGGGAAAGACTTTGACTATTTACTTTAGGGCCATTCTATCATGCTTTGCTATGGAGCAGCCCAGCAGACAAGGGTCATTTCTTTCCTTCCCTCGCAATAAATTTGGTGTTCTTGCAGTAAAGGACTGTTTGACAGACACTGATTCCTGTGTCCAGGAGATAGTGCACAGTCTGTGAAGGATGTTTTTGAAGTATATCATAGTGCATTATTGGATTAATTACAAGTGCAGACCCAGAGGTTTGCTGTAATCAGGAACATGTTGAGGCTTTATTGATGCTTGTGTTTAGACTGTAATTGATTGACAGCGGTGCTGTCTCATGCTGGGATTTACAGCTGTACGACAACACATGATGCAATACAGTTTAACGAAGGTGAAACATGATGTTTTCTTGGGTTGCCATTTAGTCACGGACTTTATGCACGATAAGGTAAACAGCAAACAAAAACTTTTAATCTCCATCCATTTATAACTGAATTACATAATTATATTTATATATACATATATATACATATGCATCTTTTGTCAGCACTCTTTAGAATAGGGGTGCACAAAGTCAGTCCTTGAGGGCCACAATCCTGCAGGTTTTCTCTGAGCTTGATTGACTTTTGTGTTTGTTTAATGGAAGCCAGGTGTATCAGAACAGGGATACATCAAAAATCTTCAGGACAGCGGCCCATAAGGACCGACTTTGCTTTAGAAGCATTATTTGATGGCAGTGACACATTGTTGATATCAGCTGTTTCTCTCTGCAGATCTGCCAGGCAAAGCAAATAGCTGCCGAATAACAGCTGATGTAAGACATGATAAGGGTGCAGACAGTGTATTTCTTCATTATAAGCAACCTTGCTGTATTTCTTTATTGTGTAGTATTGTGTTTTGTGAGGTTTTTGTTATTGTGAAGTATTGTGAGGTTACGCAGAAGGTAAAAAAAACGCACTCATGTCCCCCGTGGCACTCCGTAATTTATTACTGTATTTGGAATCAATTATAATGTATTGGGATTGTATGATCCAATCCTCTCCAAGCTTTAGCAGTCAGACAGCTATGCCATTGCATTTTGCTCAAAAACACTTTGGTATCCAGAGAAATTGGTGGTCTGTGACTGCAAAGTGCCCAAGTCCCCTACCCCTACATCAGCAGCCTTTACAACTGATAGTTTGTGCAGCTATGCTATGTGAGAGCTGGTAAAGACCACACGTTTCCTTAGAAGAATTTAACGCAGGTGTTTTTTAGACTGTAAGGCTGCATTGTATGTGTAGTTTGGATAAAGTAATTAGCTACTTATTACAGTAATGTCATCCTGTACTCATCCAGTCAGCAATGACCTTATCACAGTTTAAATGCTTTTATTGAATGTTTGTCTTTAAAGTTTTTACTTCACTTGTTCAAAGTAGTAAGTTAACTGGATTTTTCAATAACAGTGTATTTCATTGATCGGTTTCATGTTAAATTTGATCCTGTAGCTCCTCCTCTGACATTTGCCGGTTTATCTGAGACGAAGCAGAAAATGACAGTGATGACTGGCTCCCCTATTGCTCTGCAATGTGAGCTATCAGACCCCGCAGGACAAGTCAGTTGGTACAAGGATGGAACAAAGCTCCTACCTGAAAGTGGAGTAGACATCCAGTCGCAGGGGAACTTAAGAAGTCTAGTAGTCTCATCCGCCAAGCGAGTTCACACTGGAGTGTACCGCTGTGAGTCAAAGGATGACGACATCCAGTTCTCTGTGGAAGTAAAAGGTGATGCCCAAAAGCATGCTTGCGTTGTTGCTGTCTTGATTTGCACTAATAAAAGATGATTGTGGTCATTATTTTCTCATCACCTATCAGGAACTATTCCTTCTACTGCCTCTTTAATACACATCATTTCTCTCATAACTCAAACAGGACCTCTTGTATTAGTACACTAAAATCTCCTCCCTCTCACACCTGATTATGAAGCCCAATTAATAACTAAACTAAATGAAAATCTTTTAATGATGAACATTTTGTGTTATTTAATTTACTGAACTCTAATAATCCTGATGATGCCACTTTACAAAGCTGAGAGCACAAGTATTGTGTTTCTCATTGTCATTAATGTAACTAAATACTTTCTGTACCGTAAACAAACCGCTGCATTGTTTGTTTCTTAGCTGTGCTGTGACTTTACGTCACATGACAACTCTTCAGTCTCCTTCATTGTGTTTGTAATGTCCTCAGCTGTGTCAGTTGCTTGCTGTTTTATCTAACGCACCGTTTGGGGGGACATTCATCTCCTGCTTGCTGTGCAGATTGTATTAAGGTGAAAATTACTTTTATAAGTTAGACTCAACGTGTAATAAGACACTCTTTTTTGCAATGTAGCACCACCTGTGAAGTTCTCGGAGCTGCAAGAGGAAGACAGGAAAAAGACCGTTCAAGAAGGCCGTCCTCTTGTCCTCAGCTGTGAGCTCACCCATGAGCCCTCTGCTCATGTCGACTGGTATAAAGACGGGATCAAACTCCTGCCTCAGAAAAATGTGGAAATGCAGTCACATGGTCTGAAAAGAACCTTAGTGATCCCCTCAGCTGAAAACATACATGCTGGTGTTTACCAATGTTCCACCTCAGATGACACCATCAGCTTTAAGGTGGACATAAAAGGTGATTTATTCCTAACTTTGCTTTCTGCTCATGTCTGCTTATACTTGTGTCTTCTTCTCTGGTTTGCTCTGAATGATTATGAGAAAGTGATTGTGGCCTGATTGTGTGTTAGCTGCTGGTGAATTCCCCTCTCATCTTATGCAACCCCTTGTTATTCTCCTCTTTTAGGCCGAACAACACAGATCATGGCAGTCCCAATGTCAGAAAAGAACAGGCTGATTAGAGTAGGTTGTCCAATTATGCTTCAGTGTGAGGTCTCAGACCCTGCCACTCAAGTTTCCTGGTTTAAAGATGCTGAGGAGCTTTTTTGCAAAACAGGCCTTGATATGAGACGAGATGGCCGACTCAGAAAGTTAATGATCCATTCGGCTAAGATCTCTGACTCTGGCATCTACAGCTGTAGCTTCGACAGTGATGTTGTGACGTTCCATGTGGACGTTGAAGGTGACTTTCTTGTATTCACTTCTTTATATTTTAACATGTTTCTTATTAATTGTAACTATTTGAGATGATCAAACCAGTCACTATTACCTAAATTCCTAAAATAGTAAACTGATAAACAAGAAAACAGATTTTTTTAGTATTGCCAAAATAAAAAAACAAGAAAGAGAAAATATGCTCAACATTTCTCAGATGATATTCTGTCAGCGTAACAAAAGTGTTTTTCAAATACCCCCAGCTTCTCCTGTGAGGTTTTCCTCGCTACCAGAGCTAGCAAGAAACAAATTTGTTGAAGCAGGCTGCCCAGTTAAGCTGCAGTGTGAAGTCTCAGAACAAACCGCGCAAGTCTATTGGCACAAAGATGGAGATCAGCTTCCTCCAACCAGTGAATACCAAATCCAAGCCGATGAAAAACTGAGAGCGCTGGTCATAAAATCAGCAGAAGTCAGACACTCGGGGGTGTACAGCTGTGAGGCTGCAGATGACCATATAGAATTCAAGGTGGATGTTGCAGGTGATCTAAATACTTTTTCCTTGTTTATGAAGTTTCCTCATAATTACTAACTTTAATCAATGCCTGGCTACTAGACTACTTAGATTACAAAACTTTAACATAGTTTAAGAAAACAAGACTAAATCAAAAGTTTCTAACAGAGTCTAATGAAGACTTTCCTTGTACTCAGATTTGATCAAACTGGATGACTTGTAGCCTAATAATTCATGCTGTTGGAAGGAAACAGACACATTCTCCAGGCTGAAAACAGCTTTTTTTTTTTTTTTGCAAATGTTTTTCAGGCCTGTTTACATGATGTTTTGTCACCAAAAACCTTTTGCGTTGTATATTTGAGGAAACAATAAAGCATAACACAAGGAAGTCTACCTGGGCAGACAAATATAAAAAAGAAGAGTCAACTGTGAAACTTTGCACTGATACATTACATGTGTGCATGAGATTTTCATCAGACAGGCGACTCATCTGTCATGTCGTGTCCGCTGTAATATGGTGTGTGGTATCGGGGCATTTTACCTAACGGCAGAAATGTGGCACAAGCAGCAGCTTTCGCTTTTTGAGACCAAATCATTTAAAAGATTTAGTAGCACAAATAGAATCATGGTTTTTGGTGTTGTCCTGCTTTTAATGGGTATAAAAACGGCCTGAGCAAAAGATGATTTGACAAATGTCACCGTCTCGAGAAAATTTCCAGCCTGTCTGGTGTTTCAGGAAAGCCTTTTTTCAGCAAATGTATTTTTAATCTACTAAAAACATTGTTACCGAGAACCTTTGTTACCCAAGTTAAGATAAGTTTACATTTTTATCTGTCTAAGCACCTTTGTGTAAATGGGGCTGACTGTTATGAAAGTACATTTTAATATTCCATCAGTCTGTTTTCCACATGCTATGTTAGCATCTAGCTAACAGACTAGGCATTCAGCTCAGCTTACTGAAAATCCCAGCAAATACATCATAATGTTTATCTATTTGCAAGACTGTGAGTAGGAAGCTTCATACTTACATGTTTGTGAACATTTTAGGGGGCTACACTACATACTAGCAGTATTTTTAACTGTGTTTTGTCTGTGTTTTGACACACTTCACCCTTGACCAAGTAAACCCAAGTGTGTAACTTAGCACATACCAGATCATTTCTGATTACTTTCTGGATACTTTGCAATGAACTGGAATATATCTATAGCATGGGTTTGATTCTCAGCTGTTCCAGAGGCTGAGAGGAGCGAGTCTGTTGAAGCAGGCAGCCTGATCAAACTGCACAGTGAGCTCTCAGACCCAGCCATCCAGACCTGCTGGTATGAGGAGGGAATAGATCTCTTGCCAGAATCGAGTATAAAGATCGAATCAGAGAACAATAAGGGGACGCTGGTCATGAAGTCGGCCACATCTTCCTTCTCTGGGGTATATGGTTGTAAAGCTGACGATGAGTCAGATTTCAACGAGTTCTGTGAGGAAGTGAAAGGTGATACTCTAAGCTTTCTTCTTGGCAAAATCTTCACACTTTTCACTTGTGCAAACCTTCATGGCCTTTAATATTTGATGAAGCAAATCCTGATCATCATCATTTTCATCCTAATATGTTTTTCTAATTGTTCTAATTTCATTACAGCTGCTTTTTATGTCAGTGTTGCTGAGATTAGCATCCTTAGAAATTAGCATGTAGTTTATTTTTCCTAACCAAACCCACGATGAAAGCACTACATGAGTGCAACGCTTCACATCATGTATTCACGTTGCTTTAAAGGAGGATTAACATCCACTGATGATGTGATGAGCTGTTATCTTGATTGTCTTGAGATGGGCATGTTCAAGCTGTGTAAATGTGACCCTACAGCTGCTGCATGCACAAAGCACTAATAGTGATGTCTACTGTGAAGCAACAACTTGTGTTTTTTTTTCTTTATTTGTTTTACACAGCACCACCAGTAACATTTACCGATGTCCCAGAGAAGGACCTTTATCAGAGTGTTGTTGAGAAAGAGAAACTTATTTTGTCGTGTGAAGTATCAAGGGCCGACGGAGTTGTCCAGTGGTACAAAGATGGGACAGAAACACATCCAAACAGTAACGTCACAATGCAAGCTGAGGATACCAAAAGAAGTCTGACTTTACATTCAGCCCAGTTATCTGACTCTGGCACATACACCTGCCGTGCAGGAGACAACATCCTAATCTTCAAGGTTAACATAAGAGGTAATAAAATATCCTTCTAAAAACTAGTTAAAATATCTCTTAACGTTGAATTTCATGTGAATGTAGAACTAATGTTTCTGTGTTTCATTCTGACTCCAAAGAACCTCCTGTGATGATAGTCCATCCCAAAGAGGATGTCCACCTTGACCGTCCTGTCCCAGAGGAAATTATTCTGAGCTGTGAGCTTTCCCGGCCTAATGGTGCTGTCAGCTGGTTTAAAGATGGGCAAAAACTTCAGGAGAGTGAAAACATCAAGCTCAAAGTCGAAGGTCCTTATCGGCGGCTCAAGATTCTTTCTAGTGGAGTCGAAGATTCTGGAGAATACGTCTGTGATACGGCAGATGATTCAATATTCTTTCACCTTAATATTACAGGTAAAGAAAAACAGAAAAAAAACATCTTGATATACAAAACTGTCGTCTGTGCAGTTCTGAATGGTCCCCTCTAAAGCAAAAGTGCTAAAGCTATGGAAAGGAAACAAAAATAAAGGCAAAAATATTGTTCTATGTTGTACAGCGTCTTGCCAAATGCAATCATGGTGATTGTTGGAACTTTAGGCAAAATGTCATGGATGTTAGATATATTCAGAGAAAGAACTGAATATGGTATGAATAAAAAATGTTTCAGGGATGCTTTAAGCAAAACAAACAGTGTTAGCCATATAACCGCCACAAAACAACGTAGCACAATTCTTAATTTCTCAAAGTGAAATGAATGGAAAGCAGAAGGAAATTAATCGTTTCTCATTGATTGTTTTTCCTTGCTTTCTACTCCACACACCTGACTGATGTCTGCAGCTTCAGAAAGATGACATAGTGGGGTGAATTGTGAAAGTTCAGATAGACATGACGAAAGAGCCTCTGGAAACACAACACCTAGGGGTTGTGAAGACATGCATTCAGAGGGCTATTTCAAAACTTTGCCACACTACACAGCTTATACACGACGAGGATGGGATTTGAACCCATGCGTGCTTAGCAGTTCATTGCCTTAACCGCTCGGCCACCTCGTCCGTGCCAGGAGTTGAAAACGTGTGAAAACAAAATTTCGCTTTTAGAGACAGTCATACATTTGAATGGATGGAAGGATGGATGGATGGATGGATGGACAGACGGATGGATGGATGGATGGATGGATGGATGGATCCCAAAGAGAATCTGTTGTAGATGCTTTCAGCATATGCATGTTCTGGACAGACAGATACATTGGATGGATGGATGGAAGGATGGATGGATGGATGGATGGTTGGATGGATGGATGGATGGATGGTTGGATGGATGGATGGATGGATGGATGTGGATGGATGGATGGATGGTTAGATGGATGGATGGATCCCAAAGAGAATC
>JBAMIG010000013.1:22119151-22133879 GCA_037177335.1 Kiunga ballochi | reverse complement strand
ATGGATGGATGGATGGATGGATGGATGGATGGATGGATGGATGGATGGATGGATGGATGGATGGATGGATGGATTAAGAAATAACAATAGTGCCTTTCTGTTCTTATTAGAAAAACACTACCAAAATATTCTGCTTATTAAATAACTCTATGAGTGAGAGGGAAACGGGGCAGTGAATAATTTTCAACTAGAATTTTCTTTTGAGTATTAATAATCTGGTAAACAGCAAAACATGGTGAACTATTGAACTGGACACTATTCTACAAGATGAGGAACTGAATTAGCTGATGTTTTAAAATCTATTTGTATATATTGTTTTCAGGATGGGGTCGAGGTGAAGCCGAACAAAGACTTGCGCATTTATGCAATGGGAAGAAAACGGTTTCTTCAGATTATGAAATGCCACGTCACTGATTCTGCCATTTACACATGTGATGCTGGAGATGCTTCCACATCCTGTGCTGTGGAGGTCTATGGTAAACTTTCCAAACACTACAACATACAAATCAAGGGCCTCTATTTTTTGTTTTTATAAGGGATGTGATTTCATGATATATGCAGGTGAAAGGCTGATTATGGCACAGTGAGAAAAAAGTATACGGTAATAAATCATTGGACTGGTCATTTTTTACTAGCCTGCCACAGTCACACTTCAATCAATACACTGATTTTGAGTAACCAAAATTTCTAGCTAACCATAATATATATATTTTTTTTCTCACCCTGGCTGAAGGACAGACTGAAGGCTACATTGATTCATAATTGTCTCTACAAATGAGAAACTGCATTGCCCTACAGCAGCCAGGATAGCGGGTTAGCATGCTAACTGCTACTGACATTATTCAATATTTAAATATTACATGTAAACTTTTAGAACTAGATTTTAAGTTACATATATTTCTAACATCGAACTTTTTTAGATGTCTTAGTAGACAATGATCTGATAGGTCAAATATAGTTTAATGTCCATGATGCACTTCATTTTAGGTTATTTTAATCGCATGTAGGATACTTTGTCAGGGAATGTAAAAATGGTAAGAAAATTTCATAAAGATTATTTATGTCTACCAAAGAAAAAAAACTTCCATGTATCACATGTTCCAGTTGGTATTAGCATATATGCAGCATAAAAATACTGCTTCAGAGAAGTGTATGCTAATACACTGTTGGGCTCATAGCTTTGAAAAATAAAACATTTTTTTTAGCTTAGCTGGCTTTAAATATATACTGTATCAACCCACATTTATTGTACCAAGCATACAATATAAGCTATCTTTGGGGTTATTATCTAAACCACATTTAAAATTTTGTTTTTCCAAGAATTTACATCTTCTTAGCAACTCTCCTTAGCGCTCACTTTAGCGGTTTCTGCGCAGAATATTGTTTGTAAGAGTTGAATTTAACACCCAACTAAAGCTAACTAAACATTTTTAGCTCTTTTTTTATCCATTGTTAGCCACTCTTTTGTTAGCTTCATCCCAAAGCTTTTTAAAGCTGCTGTTCAGCTGCTTCTGTTTGGAACTATTTTATCTGTGTTTGCTTATGTTTGACAACAAAGCAAACACAAAAAAATATCCACACTGAAAAGGCTGTTAGCTTAGCTGATCTACTCTAATTAGCATTACAGTTAGCTCAACATCTGTATGAGTGTTTAAGAGACTTTTGATACAAGATAAATTCATTTTACATTCAGATGGTAATGGTCTATGGTCATACGTTTATAAGTATGAGCATAAATAGGTTATTATAAATAGGTTATAAATAGGTAAAATATGGTTGTAAAGTAATGGAAACACCATAATATTATTTGTGATGATAAAAAGGCTTTGTTAGGAGTGGTCACAGTCTATAAAGGTATTCAGCGTAAGAACAGCAACAAGATCAAATCTGTTTTACCAAATAAACAAACAAAAAAGTGCTTAGTTTGTTTTTAAGCTAGCGATAACAATCTTATCATGCAACTGTAACCTGGTATGTAAAATCTGCTGAACAACCTTTCTTATTTTATCTCCTGGAGATAAAACTCTAGAGCTACTCTTGAGGCTCATAAAGCACAACACTGCCATCTGTCTACATGTAGGAAGTACTGCAGTACTAAGTTTACGTGGCCCTAAATCACTGACTTCCTCCTATAAAATGAGATAAAATAAAAGTAGTTAGTCTTTATTCTGTCTTTAGAACGGGATCTACTGGTCCTTCAGGGCCTTGAAGACCTGGACATCCAGGAAGATCAGAATGCTGTGTTTGTTTGTGAGATCTCTGTGGAGGATGTTCCTGGTGAATGGTACAAAAATGGGGAGGGGATCCAGCCCACCAGTACCGTCAAGATCCGCCATGAAGGTCAGTTTGAAACCTGACAAACATGACAAGTTTTAAATATTTTTATTGCCTATAAATAACCAGTTAAACAAAAACAAAACGTAGATTTCATACATGGACTGAAAGAAAACATTTTTAGCTTTTTAGCCAGTTATTGTTTGGTATTTAAAAAAACATTTCTGGATTATTTTAAATTTCTTATTTTGTGTCGTTCCAGGGACAAAACATTTTCTTCTTATGTGCAATGTGCGACCGGAGGACTCTGGAGAGATCAAGTTTGTTGCGAGAAACGTTGAATCTGTTGCTTACCTGGAAGTGGAAGGTATTTAGATAATCACCCCACAGATGGTTGTAAAATAATGGAAACACCTTGTTATTATTATATGTTATTTATGGTCCTTATTGGTCCGTTGCTACACTGAGGAGGAACTGGTCCACACGGGGTTTGGAGTAGAGAAGAAGTTGCAGAAGATGCTTTACTGCTTACTTCTAAAACACATTACAAATGCTCCAACACACACCAGACTGAGATGATCTGGTGATTGTGAAAACCACACTAAATGTTTTAGTTTGACAGTTTGGTAATTAATCCAATGATGTGAATCTCCTCTGGCAAAATCAGGATCAAATGTGTTTCTGCATGTCTGTATGTGGATTCATCAGAAAACACAGACGCTTAGATTTTCTTTCATATTTATTTACAATAAGTAGGAAAAGGACATAAACACACACATAATATATAACATCCGGAGGAGTTTACATGTTCTCCTCACGTTTGTGTGGGTTCTCTTTGGGTTCTCCAGATCTTCCCACAGTTAAAACCATATATGTTAGTCTAACTGGTCATTTTCCCCTTATGAGTGAGTGTAAGGTGGTGATGACGTTGTGATGGACTTACCACCTGTCCAGTCTGTACACTAATTGTGTTTTCAGACAGACACTGCTACTGGTTCTATCATACTGGGACCATATTCACATCCGTTTTCCAAAACGGAAGTAGTCAACCTTTACAGTATGAACATAATCAGTTTTATCATCAAATTTGATGATTAAGTCATCATTCTCAATTAAAATACACAATTCTTTCCAAAATAAAAGCAAAATATTCAGATAAGCAAGTGAATTCAGAGGATATTTTGATGGCAACACATTTAGCCTGCCAAATGGTTGCTAGGCAACATTACACTTGCAGCTACATCCGGGTTTCATGCAAATTAAATGAGTCCAGTGTTGATCAACTTCAAGTCGCTGATCTGAAATTAGTTTCAGTGGGTGGCCTGTTGACCTATAGGCATTATATGGTGAAGACCCGGGCAGGGGGAGTGACACTCCTCCAGCAGCTGGGACACTTCACATGTAAGAACACATCCAGATCCAGTTTGGTTTTGTTGGTTTCTTTAATTGTCCCAGTATTCCTTTTTTCTATCTGAAGCCCTGGCATTTAACTTAGACTTTGGGATCTTTGTGACTTTATTGAAACCAGAAGTAATACAACCATCCGGAATTTAATTAAAAGGCTTTATTGACTGATGACATTATGGTAAATACAGTTAAAAATGATATATTTTTTTCCCTGTTGAAAACTTAGCAGGTTCTGTGAAAGGACTAAAACTTGAGGAATCATGAATACTTTTAGTTTAGAGTAACTAAATCTATGAATGATGCTACTTTTATACCTTCACTACCCACAAATCTGTACGTTGAAATCATCTCCCAGAACCCAGAACTACTGATATACTTGTGTTTTGTTTAAAAAAAACTTTTTTTTCCTACTGAGTATAATTTAAAAATCAATAAAAGATAACATTCAAAGAAATAATCAAACCCCAGATCTGAGTTTATGTTGTATTTTAGAAAGCATCACATCCCACTAACACCCTCATGTCATACACATCTAGTCTAAACACAGTGTTTTGGCTGCAAGTTGTTTTTTTAGCTACATAAATGACTTCCTTTCCTGTTCATGATTTCCTTTGTCTTTCATCTCCACACTGCTTCTAACTTTTCCTCCTTTTCAGAGCTTCCTGTGAACATCGTAAAGCCTCTGCAGGATAAAAGCGCCCTTGAGAAGAGCCGTGTGATCCTGGACTGCACGGTGTCGAACCCTCGATGCAGCATTCGCTGGTACAAAAGCAGCAACGTCATCCTGCCCTCTGAACGCTTTGAGATCTGCAGTGAAGGCTGTTATCGTAAACTGATCATCCAGCAGGTGGCGCTAGATGATGAGGGCACCTACAGCGTGCAGGTTGGCGACTACACATGCTCTGCCAAGCTGACAGTGGAGGGTGAGATGATCTCAGCATTTTCCAGTTCACTTGTTTTGAATACTTTGTAGTATTTTTACCATTCAGTCTGGAGTTTGTTGTTTGTTCTCTAGTTTTTCACGTTTTATTGTAAAAATAATCAAAGGTGTCATATTTCCATTCATCCTGCATCTTCCTCGCTCTCTCATGCTCTTACTTCAGGCCAGTCTTTGTTGATGGTGCGAGAGCTGAAAGACGTGGAGGTCATGGCGCCAGATGAAGCCTGCTTTGAGTGTGAGGTGTCAGTCCCTGTTCTCAAATCCCCCGTGTGGAGTCTGAATGGGGAGGCGTTGCAGCCGAGCTCTCGGATACGCCTGGAGAAGATGGGGACGGTCCACAGACTGACCCTCAGGCAAACCTTCCCGGACATGAGCGGCGTGGTGGAGTTTACATCTGGAAAAGCAAAGAGCAGCGCCCAGCTCCGAGTGCTCAGTTAAGGGGAAAGCTTCAATCATTTTTATCCCTTGTGTGTGTGTGTGTGTGTTGCCTTGTGTTTATTTAACAGTACAGTTCAGGATGTGGATATTAATACTATTATTATAGAGGTGCTAACTCAAGTGTTTGGCTTTACAGATCATCTTTCAGAGCAGTGTTAAAATCCCACAACTGAATTTTGGGAGCTTTTTTTTCTTTTTACAGAGTTACTTCTGATCATCAGATAGTGAGACGTTTCTTACTTTCTTCCTGTATGTCTTCTTGTATTTCTCTGATGAATGGTGTGCATGCGTGCTGCTACCATGCTGTCACAGATAAGTGCTGTTTCTCAGCTCAGGATGCTACAGGGCCACTACTGTGTCAGGAATGTGGATGATAAATGTCACTAAGCAACCAAAATGAATCAGAAACAGTGAGTTTGTAAGTCAGAAAGTCGTGTAGTGCTCATTTAGTGGCCATTTTCAAATGTGGAGTCCATCATTTTACACTAAGAATATCCACTAAAACAAAGGCTGATGAGCAAACAGACTCATGATGGCAGAGGACAGGGGAGACCGGCTGCTTCTGTAGCCTCAGGATCTGCACAGGTCCAGTCAAGGACTTACAGAGTGAAATGTAAAGCCAAAATGTTGTGAAACAGCAAATCAACAGCAGAATGACTGTAACAGAAAAAAATGTGCTTGAATACATTTAAAATGCTGTGGTGAGATTTAAAGAAGCCTGATGGACCCAGAAAACAACAACAAAGTGACAGAAATGCTCCTAAAACCAGTATTTTACAGAAACGTGGAGAGCTTTACTGTGTCTGTGGATCATTATTAGCTTGTTGTTATTCTCTGTCAAAAAAGAGAAAATGAAAGAGGTGAGGAAAGAAATGCACCATTTCTCTTTGGTTATATTGCAGTTTATCCAGACTTTGCAGAGATCTGTGCATGAACCAGTGACCTCCAAACTACATGAACTCACACAACAATAAGTAGAGTGGAGCAAACTTTCCTGAAAATATCCCTGCAGAATATGTACGTCAGTGCGACACTACACACCCACAGGATGTATTTATTTAACACCTGAAGGTTATGAAGGCTTTGCTGAGTGTTTTTGCTGTAATGTGTTCATTGTATTTAAAAGCTTTTCTAACAAAAAAAGATGTGATAAAGTTAAAGTTTTGTTTCTTTAATTATCAATAGAAATTTTCTTGTGTGTGTGTAAAAGTCTTTATTTTGGTGTAATTAAAATGTAACCACTAGGTGGAGCTCACAACAAGGTCTTGACTTTCCTCCTTTTTCTAACAAAATATAAATAAGTGCAGAAGAAGAATATTAGTTGTATGTTTTTTTTGTACTATTTTGAAACTAAGCAACCAAAAGGTCAGAACGGAGCAAACAAAGCAAACCTCTGACTTACTCTGAATTGTTCAGGTGACTTGCTAAAGTGAGTTGCATGACTTGGCAGTGCACGTGTAGCACACAGCAATAAATACATGCAATCCTTTTGCCCACAGGGGTCCACATTCTGTAAGTTATATAGACTGTTTATGGTCCCACTCTGTCAGTGGGTATGTAGGTCAGGTCCCACACAGTGTACAGCCACAGAACCCTGTGTGCAGAAGAGGAAACTATTTTTAGTTTTATTATGTTAGCTTTAAACCACTCGGGTTAATTCCATCATCTGACCTACATAGTGAACCTGTGAGGCCTGCATGAGAGAATGCTGGAAATACAGAATAGTACTGGGACGACATCAGAGCGCATAAAACTGGTTGTTTTTGCATCTCTACATAAAGAAGCCATTTCCTAATCTTCCTCTTCTCAATCTTTACAGGTGATCCGTGACGGCACATCCTGCTGGCTTGGACTGAACGTCACATTGATGCTTAAGTTACATGTTCTAAACGTGGGTAAAACCAACCTGTGATAGATTTGTAAAGGTCTCAGTCCCCTCTCATTTCTTTATATATTTGTGAGAGCCACATCCTTTAAACTGACTTTTCCCCCTCGCTGTTTTTTCACTCATTTTCAGAGCACACTCTGTAACTTCTGCCATTTAGCCATCCAGCCATTGTCCCCATTTAACCTGACACGGGGAGGCAGGTTGTAATCCCAGCAGGTTACTGGGATTACTGACACCTTCCACTTTGATAGAATAGCCTTTCACAGAAACATCATTTATTTCCTTTTCAACAGAAAAACCAAAGTCTTGTATAAATATCTTTACTTTGTGTGGCGTGTTTTTAAAGATATATATATATATAAGATAAATATAAGAAAACTGTACAAGTAGAGATTAATTGGATTTAAGTATAACAGATGATCTAACAAAGACTGGATAGAATCAGAAAGATGCGGCTGGATCATCAGTCGATCCATCAGAAAGGGTTTCTATAGCAGCGTGTTTGTTTCTCTTTTATTCATAAGGAGGTGAAACGGGGGGCGTTACACCATATGGACTAAAAATTAGCAGCAACAAGCTGGTAGCAGGATGGATCTTCCCCAGAGCCTGGAGAAAAATAAAGACAGCTTGTCTAACAGGGTTCGGATTGTCAAGAAGTAGTTCAGTAAAAATCACTGCACATACGTCCTGCAAATATAAATAAATAAGAGGTGACTCAAGACTTATGCACAGTAATAAATACAACCAACATATATTTTGCTTGTTAATTTAAAAACAGCTAAAATGATGTAAATAGTGTGTGTGTGTGTGTGTGTGTGTGTGTGTGTGTGTGTGTGTGTGTGTGTGAACTGTAGCCTGGTTGTGGAATCTAAAGCTGGATGTATATTTGTGCTCATAAATACTTGATGAAGATATTAAAATGATTTATTAATGATAAAGTCCACATTAGGATACCATAAAGTCTGACTGCAGTCTCCATCTGTTGTCTGTAAGGAGAGATTTTGATGAATGAGGCAGCAGCTAAATCTCTTTATTGAATATTTACACGTGTGATGTAGTTTGTGTTGCTTTCATGAAGTCTTCCACATTTGTTCCAGGTAAAATCTGGGTTTCTTTTCTTCCAGATACAGTACTTGTTTGTAAGAGGAGCTGGACTGAAAGCTCGTGCTCACTGCAGCTTAACTGTATATCACAGCATGGTTTTGTGTGGCGTTGTGACTTCTGTGTGGCCAGAAAAATAACATATCGGTCACTCAAGCTAAAGTTCATGTCTGCTTTTAACCTTTATCGACTGTATAGACTGTTTTTGTTTTTTAAAGGTTTGATGACAATAGGCTTGTAATGTAAATACATTGGGCCAAAAATAAGGTTATTTATGGCAGCGATGAGTAAAAAGAGAAAACTAGCTTCTCATGGGATTGTTAGCGTAACTTAACGGCTTTGTTGTGTGTTTGTGATGTTTGCCGAGTGGAGGAGGACGTCTCATATTCCATTTTCCATTTGTCTTGTTTTAAGCTCTCCTGTGTTGTGGAATCATTTACTGTGGTGAAAAATGAACTGTTTCAATAAAACATGCTTTATTAATGCAGGGGAAATATCTGCAGTGCTCGTTTCTCAGACTGAACCACACCTTATTTAATGAGTCACAATGTTCATACAGAGTAAAAAAAAAATCCCACAAAGAGAAGTGTGTTTTGTATACTTCTGTTGTCACTAAAACCAACACAAATACTCATGGTGACACAAACACACTCAGATCCACATGTGTGTGCGGACACACACGCACACACTCTTGATCCGGACGAAGGGTCAGTACATTCGTCCTGGAGCGAGTCTGGCAGGAGTCTGCAGGATGAGGTGGAGTTGCAGCCTGATAAGGCAGCGCTGTGGATCTCCATAATGTCTCACATAAACAGCTCAGATTCAAGTTTACCAACAGGAAGCAGCCGAGTGTGCCTAAAAACCAAAGCTCATCCAAAGCCTGCTCTTCCTGCAACATAAAACAGGCCTCACACTGGGTGGGCCGATACAACGAGGACCTCGAAGCGTAGAAGAACAATCATTATATCACTAAAATAAAATATTGATACTTTGTATTTACAAAAAAAAAAACAACAGAAAAAAAGAAAACTCACCTACTCTGCTGCTTCATTGTGTAAAAGGATTTTTGTGGCATTAATGGGACTTTGTGTAACAGATTCACTTAGCTTTAGCATCTGTGTATCAATCATTTTCTGTGACACAAACTTCTCCTTTTCAACACAAATCAGAATAAATACTAATCAACTACAAACATAATCATCTCTAGCATTACATGTTTACAGTATATTTTGTTTAAAGATGCTTAAAAACACACAGTGAGTGCATGGTGTTTGTGTCTGTTATGTAATGTTTCAGTAAGAAAGCAGCTACTGATGCTAAATCCTGCTGCCATCATAATGATGCTGATTTACAGACAGCTATTTGTAGGGCAGCGATCTAGCTTTGCAGCACCATTACAAAGGTCACCGCTGTCACATAACGACAACAACACACTGGCTGCACTGCAAAAACCCTACCCACACACTGTTTAGCCTCCCCCATTTAAAAATAATGGACGGATTCATAATGCATGCTGTGATCATTTGATTACATAAAAGTTTCCTTTGTCTTTTTATATTTTTTTTTGCTCGTTTTTGTTGTTTGTTATTGGGAACTTGTGGTCCTTGTAGTGGGAAGCAGTATGGAGCCTGCAGCTCACCAGCCTCCGTGGCCCCGTGATGAGAGTCGCAGGTGATTTTGGCCATCCAGCTGCCCTGCCGCTGTTAACATGAAGTCCTCTGCTCCTTGACAGTATCGTAGATGTCGTCCATTTTGCTGAGTCTCTCAAAGAAAGGGATGAGATCGAGGAGCTCGGTATCTGACATGTCATCAAACCAGGACGCTACAGGAACCTGCGGGTTGGAAAAGGCAGCAAGCTGAGATATGAGGGGAAATCACATGCATGCTGTGAAAGCGTATTGAACCACACTAGCAAGAAGCCAGACGGGGATGCAGTCTTTCCAACTGGGTAAAGACTTGACGAAAGACCTTAAACATGCAGCTCAAACTCCTAGTAATCTGTCTGGTGCCAACAGAAGCATCATGAGAAATGATCTTGTTATCTCTAAAAGCAGCCATGAAGGAGGGAAACTAGGATAAAAGGGTGAGGTTTGCTAAATGACAGAAACTGGAGGGAAACGAGATAAGAGGCCAGGTGGAAACAGGAATGCTCCACAGTGCTGACAGCAGAAAAGGCCTACATTGATCTAATTGTTCTCTCAGTGTGGGTTTGTCTTTACACACACTGAAACAAAACTGTGTAGGGTCCTGAAATCCTAAAGAACTGTGCCTGAGGACTACTTACCTCTGAACCCTGAGTTTGCTTTAAATCTCTGCTTAAAAACACTCTGACTGTGAACTGAGTATCTGGGTCTGTAGGAATACTTCCAGAGTCACAGTAAAGACAAACTAGACATATCAGTGCTGGTCTTACTGGTGGATAACTAAAGGTGACACATCACAGCAATGGGGAATAACCCAGGTGCCAGAAAGTAGAAGTCCTGCTATGTGTTTGCATCTACCTGTTCATTTAGAACAGGTGTTTTCACTAACAGGCTTATTTATCTGCAGGTGAGCTGTGCTGCTTTGGTGACTGGTCCGAACAGCAGCTACTCAGAACCGACAGGTGAGGGCTCCTAAATAGACAACATCTTTTCCCCCAAATGCAAGTAAGCTTACAAATGAAGATTTAGGTTTGATCTTTATCCCAGACCAGGATGTCCCTCTGCTAAATGCAAGCATCGGCTCCAGCTTCTCTCTGATCCTGAATTTAAATCTTGTCTCGTTATCGTGGTAACGTATAAAACAACCATCGCTGGCTCAAACCTTTGGACTGTGTGGAATTCAGAGAAGTAAATATAAATGACATACTGCGTTCTCGGGGTGGAAGATGTAGGAGACTGGTGAGTTGTCTATGATGATGACCTTGTTGAGGTCTCTTCCTAAACGGCTCAGGTCTTTAACGTAGTTCCCCTTGTGGAAGACGCATGCCTCTCGGAAAAGACGGCTACTGAAGGCCCCGCATTTATCCAACAGGTCCGACACGGGGTCTGCATACTATAAGTTGGGGAAGGATTGGACATAAAATGATGTTAGGTTACCAAATTGTGTAATCCTGATAAGCTTGTATGCAACTGTGTGGTGATACTAAAAGATGCATGTGAGATGCTGCAGAAGCATAAAAACCTAATTAGTGTTTGTTTGCGTGTGCCGATGATTAATGACCCACTGGAAGGATGACTGAGTGAAGGCTAAAACAGTTTATGGCAAATGCTAGAGGTTGAAATGCCAGTGCAACCTACTGACACGTATCATAAATAAATATTTCGGGGGAAGGTCACCCATAAATCGCACATAAAAATGAGCACTGGCCTCCAGGAAATGTAAAAGGGGGTGACTTTGTACTTCCAGGCATAGATTTGTTTGGGGCAACCTTTACTAAGCAGAGCAATTAGAGGACAGAAGTGAGGGAAAACACACCTTGGACAGGCTTGCGGTGAACAAAACGCACTCAAACAACTCTCCCATCCTCTGGAGGAATTCGTCAACATGAGGCCTCTTTAATACATACACCTGGGTGTAGACACACAGAGAGCACATCTCCATTAGCAGCAATCAAATGAGCCAAACACAACCATGACAGGTGTGTGTGTGTGCGTGTGTGTGCATGTGTAACAACACCTAAATGTGACATCAGAGTAAAAATTATACAGATGAGTAAAAGAAAGGAGCAGCTTTTTCTTTCATCTTTGCATAATTCTCTAATTCTACTTCCACCAAAGACGCTGGCAGCCTTGTTTCTGATCCAAGTCATCCCGAATAGGCGTTCCCTGCTTTAACAAGCCTATCCTGGATTACTTGAAACAGACACAGACCCTCAGGAACACCAAAGCTGCTCTGTCTCCTGGAAGAACCAGCGCAACAGACTGCAGTTTAGCCTTATACAGCCTGCAGGGAAGAGTCTCTGCCATTCCCAATGAGCGGGGTATAATGTGCCATACAGACTGAGATTGATGGCCAGTGCTTTCTGAGAAGCCTGCCAGGCTGTCCTTGTTTCGTCAGGTCACGGAAATAGACACCTGCTGCTTGGAGCCATCAACATGGAGGGCTACAACTCTGTCAGGCTGCGAGAACTAAAGTTTATACTATACTATCTTTTATGTTTGGTAGGGGGATTTATAGAGTTCCTAAAACAGGTTTTAACTTAGTAGAAATTGCTGGTAAATATATGATTTCTGCTGCTGAATGAAGTACCATAGTGCATATAAAACAGTACAGTAAAACCTCTGCTATTGTTTAAGTTGTGCATACATGTGAAAAGTTTGCCTTTCCTTTTCTATGTTAGCATAAAATATAAGAACAAATGATCACCTAGGGATGCAAATCGCCCACCTGGTGTAGTGTTCCTTCAATTTCCATTGGAATGATGTAATCTGCATTGTTCATTGGCTGTTGAAGACAAAAAGCAGAAACACATTTCTCAAACCATAACTGCAGGAGGAATCAACCCTCTCTTGTCAGAGCAATCAGAAAGTGACAAGATTTACTGAGGGGGCTCCCAACATTTGAAACAAGCTTCTCAAATGTTGGTATCATGGCGAGCTCGATAAAAGACAGATGACCTAAATTGTGATGCTGTGAGGTAATACATGAAAATAGCAGTGGTAAACAGGTAGTCTAAATAATGCTTTCTTCATTTGACAATTAGCTTTATGGCCATTTCTACACGTCTGCTGCAAACCCCTTTGACCATTTGTTTGAAGTACTGATGATACAGTTGCTAAAATGTTTTCATGGCAGCAGATGTGAATAAAAGCACATTTACACCATCTGCAGATGGCCGTGTGCACATTATATATATAAAAAAAAAGATTTCTAAAAATGTATTTCCATTCTGCATTGTGTTACTTATTGTTACATTGTTGTTTATCTGGATAACATAATTCCACAAAACATTGAATAAAATTTCAGGTCTATACAATAATCCACTATGTGTACCACTTATACCATCAAAGGGTGGGGGGCAGCTGGAACCTATCCCAGCAATCATTGGGTGAGAGGCAGGGTACACCTTGGACTGGTCACCAGTCCGTCACAGAGCCACACAGACCGACAAACGACAGGTAAATTTTTAGTCTATAAACTGTAAACCTTTGAAATAAAAGTTCAAATGTTCAAGTATAATAAGTGACGGATCCCTTCATGCTGCATTCACCGTGTCCGTGTGAGAAGGTGAAAGTGGGAATATGCAGCCTATCTACATTGTGCCCCATAGTAATCACATAATTTTGTAGGGGTGTCCAAATCTTCAGGAAGAAAAAATTAGTGAGCTGAAAATGACCCACAAAAGTAGTGAGCATCGATGGTCACTAGACAGGTTCATATAGACCATAATGCATTGCGAGCCGGAGGTCACAATGGTGAATACGACACAACCATCTTTGTGTCTGACTCGCCAGCAATGTAGTCGGCATAAGGTGCACATTCAGACACAGCCTTTAACCTAACAGAAATATTATAGATATTTCCATGTTTAACTTAAGAAAGATTGTGGTAATAATGCCCACTCAATCCATCCATCCATTTTCTAACCCTCATTCCCAAACAGGGTCGCAGGGGGGCTGGAGCCAACCTCATCTGTTAGCCGGTGAGAGGTGGGGTACATCCTGGACAGGCCACCAGTCCATCACAGGGCAAACACACAGAGACAAACAACCATACACACTCACTTCTATGGAGGATTTAGACTCACCAATCAGCCTATCCCCAAGGTGCATGTCTTTAGACTGTGGAAGGAAGCCGGAGTACCCAGAGAGAACCCACGCCCAGGCTAGCACAGAGAGAACCCACGTTAACATGGAGAGAACACTCGCTAACATGAAGAGAACCCACGCTAACATGAAAAGAACAGAGGCAAACACGGAGAGAACCCACGCTAACACGGGGACAACCCACGCTAACATGGAGAGAAACCAGGCTAACATGGGGAGAACCCACGCTAACACAGAGAGAACCCACATTAACACGGGGAGAACCCACGCTAACACGGGGAGAACCCACGGTAACACGGAAAGAACCCACGCTAACACGGATAGAACCCACGGTAACACGGAGAGAACCCTCGCTAAAACGGAGAGAACCCACAGTAACACGGGGAGAACCCACGCTAACATGGAGAGAACCCACGGTAACACGGGGAGGACCCACGCTAACATGGAGAGAACATGCAAACTCCACACAGAAAGGTTCTATATGAAGTTTTATAATTCACCATGAAATAGTTCTTAAAAGGAGCTTCAGAACCACCTGGACAAAGCCAAACTGCACATAAAGGACATGTAAGGATGTCAGAATTGAAATGGCAGGCAAGTGCTTTCCATTAGTGTTAGCTCCAAGGCTGTTAGCTTACTGTATGCTCTGGTACTGTAGATGGATGGAATTGCTCCATGTTCCTTAATTAGCTGCTCTAAAAACTGCAAATACATAATGTAAATGTGGCTGCTATTCTTTCTCACTAAAGCTTTACTTTCATATTTAAACAAATAGATTCCAATTGATCGGACTTTGATTGGACAATTATGACAATGCAGTTCACCACACTATATCAAAGATAAATGGGTTTATTAGCAGAGGTGGGACAAAGTCATTGTGTAGCAAGTCACAAGTAAGTCCCAAGTCACGACTGGCAAGTCCCGAGTCAA
>JBAMIG010000013.1:22084493-22103006 GCA_037177335.1 Kiunga ballochi | reverse complement strand
TCCAAAGTCACAAGGAGCCACAACAGAAGGATGAAAGAGCCACATGTGGCTCCGGAGCCATGGGTTGCCGACCTATGACCTAGGTGAAGTAATGATTTAGAAAGTTTACATATATTTTATTTTTGTTGAGTTTCTTTTTTTCTTTTATTTATTTTTTTATTTTATTTTTTTATTTATTTATTTTTTTGTTTTTGTTAAGTTTCAAGTGTTTATCTGAATTTGGGATAAGAATAAATGCTCGGTGATGCTCCAGTGAAGCACTGAATCATGTTTTGTCTTACTTCCTTTATTGTTCATAACCTTTGAACACCTGTCAAGCCATTCCCATGCCAGACTCATGAATTTCACAAATAAAAAGCAGAAGATGCAGCAAATACAATCACCCAATAAATAAACAAATATAGCAAAACACATACACAAAGCAGTCACATTCATTTAACCAAAATGAACAACTTTTTAAAAATGTCTTTTCTCTCTGAATCCAATACCACAAGGCACAGCAACACATTCCACAGATTATTACCAGATTTTTAAACAAAATGTGTCAAAACACTATGGTTTGGTAACAAACAACTGTTTAACTGATGGGATAGGTTCATATATTGCACAGATATTTAGAATTTAATGCAACGTTGCACTCCTGCTGATTCTGCATGTTTTTCATTCAGGTTTAATATAAATGCTTGTGGGATTCTGCTGGAAAAAAAGACTGAGCTATTAAGACAAATAAAAGAAATTGCAATAAAAAGCGGTATGTATCTGACCAAAGCATTAAAATCTACAAAACTTCTATGATGCAGTTTTATATCAAGAAACTATTTTTCTTTTAAATGGTTTATTTTTTCTTTTAATTGTGCAAAGTCTGTGCATGTCAATGCATGTGACAACAGCTGGAAAAACTGTCCTAAAAAGTTAGTGTATCTTTAAAGTGAGGGCAGTTTATTTATAGATAAAAAAAAAAAAAGCTGACCCAGCCAATTGTTTACTTTAAAGAGATGAGGACACATTAAGTGATTAAAGTAACACCGTTTACAATCTGCATGTTTCAGGCGATGATGCTCCTGTATTCAGTCTGCAAGCGAACATTTATAGTATAGATATTTAAAAGCTCTTCCAGGTAGCTGTCAACATTTAACCCAAATGTGATCCACATTCAGTTTTGACTGACCTTAACTCAGGAAAAGTGTGGCTGCCTAAACTTACTGATTGATCCATCAGACATCTGTATTTTCTTTGGGATTTCTTTGGCCCCTCAAAGCTGGCTTGATATCAGGGTCTCATCTGACCAATTTCAAAGCTCTGCTGATTTAAGCGAGGCTCTTCATAATCTTTGTTCAACTTTTGTCTTACACATTACTTGCAATTGCCTCAGTTATGTAGAAGATCCTAAATTAATTCCAAAAGTGTGAGCAATCTGGGTTATTACATTTAATTATGTAAAGTAGCTTAAGATATCATGTATATAAAATGTGAAAGCAAAGTAAATGTGAGTTGATTAGTAAATTGACTCATTTATTTGGCTATTATTTCATTATGAGCTGCAAAGTCTTATTTTTTGTTTGAATTTTTATCATGTTAACCTAAGCAACTTGGAAACTGAAGAATAACTTTCCACTTTACAAGTGATTATGTATATCATTAAAATACTAATCTGCTTTCCTTTATCCAAAAGAAAAAGAAAAATGGCCATTTAAAAACTAGGATTTACAAAAACAACAACAAAAAAAGCAACTGCTTTTTCGAAGCTGTACTTAATGCAAATTAAAATGACGCAGCATTAAGGGCACTTGGATGTACCCCGAGTATCACAAGTGGGCATGTTTCCTGCCTAAATCTAACCCAATATCAGTAAAAACATTTAAATAACATCTTCTATTTGCATGTCTAATACCTTTAAAGCTCAGTGAAATCATTATGAACACTGCCATGTAGCTTCAGTATCTCTCACTGGTTTGAGAGGAAAGGTTCAGCTAAGACAGAAGCTAGTTAGCTGGTTGCTAACTTGATTTGTAATGAATGAACCAGTGCAAAGAAGCCCTACAGTGGTACACTTGTGCTTTCCACTTGACTGTTGGAAGAAATAAAAACATGTCAATGGAAGCTCCAAGATAAGGATGTAGTCACAAATCTCAAACACTAATCTCAACTCTGTCCTTGAGAATGAAAAAAGTCACAGCCCAGGTGTTAGCATGAAACACTGGTGGCGCCATGCTATCATAGCACATTGGGGAATTGCCTAAATCTACTCTGCCATTCTAATAGCCCTTGTAGAGAAAACACAGATGCATCTTCTGAACTCCAAATGTGTTTTTCAAAGAAATCAAAAGCAACAAATTTCCTTATTGAACTGCTACAATCTTGACCATCCATGAGCTGCTACCGGAGTGTAAGAACTCAGGTAGCACAGGTTACATTTTGCTAACGAAAGCAATATCAATCAACTATAGGATGCTGTTGATCTGGTGGAACCGATATCACTCAAGAAATTTCACGTCATTTATCTTAATTGAAACATTTGACCAGACTTCCTCAAACTACAAAGGCATCAGTTGTTTTGTAATTTACTTTAGGTGGTGTGGAGTACTTTTCTGTGAGGTTGTGTGTGACGGAATATCTTCTCTGCACTGATAGTTTATCACAGCATTTCTTTTAATCCTTCCATAGTAACATGTCTTGTTTTCTCAGAATAGAGGTACTAATAGAAGAAGCAAATAATCTGAATCATTTGCGAAACTTTGAGGTACGAATGTGAAGACATCTTCCCTTGTGTAAAGACGTTTCACACCACTAGGGGCATTTTTCTCAAAGCTCCCTTCCATGGAAAAGTCATTTGGAACCAGAACATGTCTCTGGCGATCACAGCCACCGCTGGTTTCATGTCTACAATTCTTCTGACCCTAGTTCAACTAAGACCTGCTGGGATCGTCCTGGCCCAAAGCCCTGTCCCCATTTGATGACGGTTGTCTCCTGTCAAGCCCTGCAAGCTGATGCTTGGAAGTCGGCTGTTACTGAGCGACAGGTGTGGCGGGGGACGTTGGCCCAGCTGGGGCGGCAGGGCTGGTGGGAGTTTGTGGCGAGCTCTGGTAGGAACGAAGTAGGACTTTGTGCTTGGTGGCTGCTTCCTGTCGCCTGCGCTGCTGGTCGGCCAAGAATTCCTTGAGACGAGTAGTTGTGAAGGTAAGAGTCTGCCGACGAAGGCGCATCAGGTATGCGTCTTGAAGCCAGGAGTTATTGAAGCAGTCCTTGATGGATGGACGAGCCCTGTTGAAGGAAATGTCCCAAATAATCAAGGGTTGTTAAAGCTTGATATATTATCTTTACAGATTAATTAGTCCTTTTCCACTGCAACGTTCATCTTACCAAGGGTAGCTACAGAGGATCTTTTTCAGGAACAGAGAGGCACTTTGGGACACATTCTGGTAGAGTTTAGAGAGGTCAGACTTTGCTGTCTGAATCTTGGCTTCAGTCTCCTGAGGATCATTTTCCATGAAAGGAGACCTGCCACTTAACCTAGAAGTAATGTAGACAATGAAACAATGGAGATCCTTTAAACAACACAAACAATGCTAGTGTTTTGTTCACTGGCTTAAATGGTGAACAATGTTACTACACCAGAAAAATATCCAACACTAAAATGTCCACTTTAATGTCTTTATACAATCATTATACAATTATATAAACAGGGAGGAAAAATTCCAACAAGCCTGACAGTCAATCATTTTTAGTCTGCCATAAATTCTTAAAGTAGTTTACAGGAATTATTCCCCAGACTTATTAAAGGATTTTTACACAGTTCTCTTCTGGTTCTCTATCCAGATGATCCCACATTGCTTCAGTAATGTTGAGGTCTGGGTCAGGGGAGGATTCGTCCCTCCTTTAGACATTTAGATTTTTGGTCCAGGTCCAGTTATGTCACATTCAGCCTCCTTTAATGGTTTATTTATTTAAAAACAGCTTCCTGACAATATTCTTTCCATAGAAAGCATTTCTAATGAGGCTTAAGCCACCAGTAGATGGATGAACTGAGGGTCCAAATGAGTTCAATTTGAAGTCCTTATCCCTTAATTTTTATGGGCCTTACTTTCAGATTCATTTTCTGCTTTGTACAGGTCTTTTGTCTCCTTTGTTCTTCATTTATACACTCTAAATTCTTCTAATTCTGCACATCGTGCTAAGAAAAGCAGGTTTTTCTGTCAGCAACTTTCTAGAAATCTCTTTTCACTAAATGACCATTTTAAATCTGACATAATCCCATTCTGCTGATACAAAAGACAGACATTTTGACAGACAGACATGCTTTGAAATTCAGTTTGAAATGGATTCATTGCTAAGTTGTGTGTTATGTGATGACAAAACACTGATCCCTCATTTAAATTAGGGGCCTATTTTTATCCTCCAATGATTCATAGTTCAGTATTGAGTAAAAGCACATTCTCAAAAGTTCAGGGGCAAGGATTGAACTGGAAATGAGTTGAAAAGCAGTCAAAGCCCTGAAGAAAAGCCACTCATTTTACTCTTTGAAAGACCACAGAAAATCCTGGCTCTATGGAAGAAGCATATAAAGGACTAAGCGGTGGCTTTTGCATCATACTTTATATAAAAACTTCAAGTTTAACATTTTAAATGCAGCAAACCATTTAAAAACATTTCAAACACATTTTTAAATTTATTTCTATTTAAAGAACACTTGCTTGGAGTAAGCAGCGAAAGCATTACTCACATGATGAAAGTCAGTACACCCACACTCCAGATGTCAGCTGGAGGGCCCACAACATCCCCTTTCAACATCTCTGGAGCTACAAGCAAAAGAAAGAAGAATCCATTACCTTATTTAAACTTTTTATTTGCTAGTAAATACATGTTTTTACCGCATGAAAAGTAATGTGTAATCTATTAGTTTATAATAACTTAGACTATATTAAGCTATGCATGGCTTGAAACTTTTTTATCAGGTTATACATACAACACAATATTAAATTTGAGCACACTTTGAGTTCAAATGGCAACTTTGATGAAGTGCATTAAAAAGTCTTACACATGTACTCCAGCGTTCCGATTGGAGGGCTGAATTGTTTGAGGAACAGAGGATTATACGTCTGAGCACTTCCAAAATCAATGATTTTGATGAGGTTCATGTGGGTGACAATGATATTTTCCGGTTTAATGTCCAAGTGAAGGATGCGGCGAGTGTGCAGGTAGTCCAAACCCTGAAGGATCTGCACAATGTAAGTCACCACATCATCCTCAGAGTAACGGAACCTGACAGAGACCAGAAAACAGCTTGAAAGACCTTCTCAAAACTAGAAACTCTTCATGCTTTTCACTATAACTTTAGAGATTTTGTATATATAGAAGCAACTCAGGCCAGGAACTGGATTTCAGAAGCACAAACTCACCTGTCGATGAGACTGTAGAGCAGCTCCTTTCCGCTGCAATATTCTGATATAAGCACCAGGTAGCGAGGTGTGACATATGCTTCATGTAGGGCCATGATCCTGTCGTGATGAAGGGACTTCAGGATATCATACTCTTGAAGGACCCCTTGCTTGCTGTCTGCCTCATATGGAACAATCTTAGCCATGAAAAGGTTGCCTGTGGCATTCTCCCGACATTCCCGGATCACGCCAAACCGACCCCTGTGTGGGAAAGAAACACTGTAAGTCCGGGAAGGGAAAGAACAGAAAATGCTAAATGTTTAGTCAAGTAAATGTATTAACCAAATGGACGACAACTGTGTTGCTGTAGATGCCAAAAAGGTTTGAAAGCAAGAGGATAGAACTAGTAAATATAAGTAAACAAAAGGGGAACAGGCAGGGGGACTTCAGTGGTGGTGAGGGTTTAGACTACAAGCCAAGTAACATCAGAGCTTTTCAGGATGTGGTGAAGGTTTTGAGCACCATCTCTAGTGTTGACCTGATTTTAGCAGATTTTCTCCTGAACAAAACTACACTGTCTTACCATTATGGCAGACATGTCTCTAGTAAGATGTTGCTGGAGATGCACTGGCTTCATGTCTCTATTAGCTAGATTTGGTTTGAGGGAATACTTGATTCTGTTTGGCTGCCAGGTGTCCATTTTAAAGTGATAATGGACACCTGTAAAAGAAGTTCCAGTCAAATAGCCTGATAGTTCTAAATAACGTTAGTTGATAGCCATAGCAACAGAAACTCAGAACATAGGACCACCATTTTTATTTGCGTAAATGCTGTAGGAGTTATGATACTGAAGCTCCTGTTAAAAATGTATAACGCACTTTTGAATCTTGCCTGTAAGTGGACAAGCGTAGTGTTGGGTCTTGTGGTCTAGCATCATCACAACAACATGGTTGAAGAAGTCTATTTTTTCACTTTCTGTTGGTTCTGAATTTTTAAGATGCAAAATATAGTTAAGAAATAATGATCAAAATAATGCGTATGTAACATCCTGAGAGCGGCAACGAGTCTTTATTAAGAGAGGCGGCCGACCGAGCTGCAGGTTCTGTGGGTAGAGTGAGTTACCTTGATAATGCGTCACAGCGTCACAACAAAATACATACAAATAATCCGCTCAGCTGCATTGAGGAATTTACGAGTTTAACAGTAAAAACATTAACGTATCGATAATTTATTTAATATTTTTTTCTTTTATAAGTGACTGTTCAAGGTACGCATTATCGGAAAATAATGGACTTTGCAGATGGTTCACGTCTCCACATTATTCATTATTTTATCATAATGGCCACCTCATCAGTAATTATCCATCTATCCATTTTCTTAACCCCTTGTCCAATTCAGGGTCGCGGGTAGCTGGCGTACCGGGCGAGAGGCAGGGTAGGTCGTCAGTCCATTGCAAGGCAACACAGAGAGGACAACCACTCGCACTTACATTCATTTCAATGGAGAATTTATAATGACCAATTAGCCCAACATGCAAGTCTTTCGATTGCAAAAGGAAAGTTTGTAAAGATTAGTCTTTGAAACCACTTTGTGATCTATTTGCAAATCATTACCTTGCTTTTTCATCCATAAATGTATAAGGTTTCTGAGGAACTCCTTGGCGCAGAGATCCCTCCCCAGGCTTGCCCAGCGGTGTCCTACGTCCAGAGGGCGTGACCCGTCCAGATGGAGTGAGCCGTCCAGAACTACCGTGGCTGTCCCCTCCCTGTACGACTGGTGTCAAGCTCTGCACCACCACAACAGGTGGGGAAATCGTCACAGTCCCAGGAGTCACAGATGGTGATGTTGCAGTTGGGGTTGCAGCAGTTTCAGAGGGAGGGGTGATTCGAGCCGTCATAGATGGAGCATACATAGGCACAGATGAAATCGGTTTCCCAATGACAGGAGCTGCTGGTTGTGTTGGAGAAGGTTGTTTGTTGGTCATGGATGGGAATGCAGGCACAGGGCTCTGAGGCTTTGGGGGAACAACAGGTGGAGGCGTCAGCTTTGCTTGGGGTTTGCTCACGCTGATGCTAATGGATGTCTTGGCTTTGGCTGCTGTGGTCTGTGCAACAGTGGTGGTCTGAACAGGAGCTTGCTCAGCAGGGGTTATGCCAGCAGGCAGTGAAATAGCAGAATGTGTGGCACTGGCCTGCACAGCAGGCATAGCAGTTACTGGTGAGGCAGATTTAGCTGCAGAGGAAGCTGAAGATGATGGAGGGGCAGGTTGAGTATTTGTCACGGATGTGGATTTACTTGGAGCTGGTTTCATGGGAGGCACTTTCATAGATGACATCATTACCACGGGGGCAGAAGCAGTAGTTGCAGGAACAGTCTTAACCACCACAGCTGCACCGCTTTTTTCTGGTTTTAGTTGAAAACAATGAAAGGAAGAAGCATCTAAGAAAACCTGCTACAAACCATGGTGTAGTACATTTAAATAGAATTATCATTATATATAATCTAAAACAATCTATAAAAAAAAACACAACAAAAGCCTAATCTGCCCATTTTTTTGTTTTGTTTTGTTTTGATAAAGAACGTACCTGTGGAATCCAAAGGGATGACCCCTGACAGGTTGCTGTAGGGGCCTTGTCCAGCTTTGTTGACACAGGCCACCCTGAACCTGAAGGAGCCCCCTGCTGGTAAGTCAGTAACATTGTAATAACAGTCTGCCACTCCAGTGGCAACAATCAGCCAGTTGCTTTCACCTGGGGACAGTGGTGCATAAACTGTTAAAATAATTTATTTGTGTACTAACAAAATTAAAGCAACATAAAATAAGCCATAAAATGCACCCTCTGCTTTTCTTTCAAGCGAGTATGTGCATGGGGCCATGGTGTCAGAAGGTCTCCACAGCACCAGGGCTGTGTTGTTGTACTTCTGAGGAATCTCAGGAGTCCCAGGACGATTGGGCAGGCCTGTAAAACCATTATATTGCCATCATCAAATATAAATACTTCTACTAACCTAATTATTACAGCTGTAACTCTATCAGCTGTTAATAGTAATGTATAATAAAGTCATGCATTTCTTTAGGATGAAAATTGCCTTGTTCTTACGTGCAAGAGATATTGTGCAAGAACTGGACATAGAGGCCAGGGGGTTTGTAGCAACACATTCATAGACTCCTGCATCCTTTTTGGTAGTCTGCATGATCATTAGCAGCTGCCGACCGTCAGGGCAGGAAATCATATTCATCCTGGCATCAATTTCCAGCGGCTTCTTATCTGATGACGTACATGCAGACAAACATTTTTTTTCAATGTACAATGTAAAGATCTGTCCAAACACATAAAATCCACTAGAAAATCACTTCACTTCTACTTATAAAAACATTTTCTGTAATTTAAAGTTCTCTTTTATTACTTTGTTTTATATCTCATGCAGTATTTGTTTCTAATCCAAACTCTGCTAACATGGTACCATAAGCCTGTACACATTTAAAAGCAATACACAGCATCTCTCTACATATGTGGAATGAAAAATAATCATTTTAAATCCTGTGAATATTATTCCAATCAACTATTTGTGACACCTGTACTGCTTTACCTTTCAACCAGGTGATGTGTGGGTGGGGGCTTCCTGCTGGCAGGCAGCTTAACGTGACAGGATCACCCTCCAATAAGACATGGTCTCTTAATTTGATGTGGAAAACTGGAGGGAAATCTGGTTTTCAAAAACATCACAGAAGTTCATTCAAAGCTTTTTATTTACTAATGAGTTCATGGATATTAGCATCTATGTAAATTCTCCCCATCAACACTACAGTCAAAATCCTCTTGTGTCTCATGGCTGAGATACATCTCTGCACTAAAACTTACTTTAAATAAACATGTACATACATTTTCACACATGTGTAGTAATCCTATGGGCTCAATATTTGGTCATAAAGATTTTGCATCTCTAAATGAATGCTTGCAAATAATTTTACAATTTGTATTTGTAAATCAAGTTGTGCAAACCCAAAAAAGCAATCTTCCTTAAAAATACAAGTTTGCAAATGTGTACGAAGGGATTTGCATGGCTGTAAAAAGAGTTTGCATTTGTGGAAAAAAATTTTACATTCTTATACAAACATCAAGTTTAGAGATACAAAGCACAAAGCTGTAGGCAAGGGGATTGCGGTTCCAAATTTTGTCCCTGCTTTAACGCCTTTATCTGTTTGGATGTTGACAATCATAACTGTCCAATCAGAGAGCAGATGATGTCCTGTCCTCCAGCAAAGCTAATGTCTGTTAAAGGAGAGTAAACTTTCAAAATAGACGAGGGCACGAGTAATCTGGTGAGATTTAATTCTTCTTTTGTTGTTATTGTGGTGGTACCAAGTGATCAACTTGTGTGAATAATACTGTTTGTTGAACAGTTGGATTACTTTGCTCAAGAAAGAGCGCTTAAATATCCTCAACCCACATTGTACACAGAAATATTAATGCGAGTAAAGACTGGTGGACTATGGAAAATGTCAAAATTACATTGTAATTCCACTGTTACTTTGGATCTTTGCGGAAGCAATACAAAAAATATATTTAGCCAGTTCTTCCAGTGCAACCACAAAAGTGAAAAGGAACTGTCTTTACTAGATATGAGAACTATCAAAAGATTTCTGTGTCATAAAAACACCTTTTATAACTTTCTAGGTTTTCAGAACTTCACTGCCTGCTTAAAAAAAAGAAACCTTTTGTAGTAAAAACTGTTTGCTAATGCTAATTTTTTTCTACAAAACAGGTATTCTTGTCAAAGGGTTGAAAAAAAGTCTGTGTAGAAATACTCCAAGCACACATTTGCACATCACCCCACTTACCAGAAGCCAGTTTGGAGTACTGGCGTGAGCGTAAAGAGCTGTTGTCTCTGGAGA
Organism: Kiunga ballochi; assembly: GCA_037177335.1. Taxonomy (NCBI): domain Eukaryota; kingdom Metazoa; phylum Chordata; class Actinopteri; order Atheriniformes; family Pseudomugilidae; genus Kiunga; species Kiunga ballochi. Next base: position 22,092,734 of record JBAMIG010000013.1, on the reverse strand, counting down.
TTGCTGTTGGTATGTCAGGCTGTGACACTGTCTTATCTCGCCTCCCTCTAGTTAACCCCCATCGATCCCAGCGGGATCTGCGCTCACCTTCTGCACCTTCACATGAAAATAAAGCTCCATTAGTTATTTTGCTTTTAAAGAAGTGTGACCTATAGTAAGAAGAAATATTATTGGTCCATACCCTTTGTGTCTGACTTTAGGCTGGACATAGAGTCTAGAGATTCTGTTGAAGCCCCATTACTGGCCTGAGAAGCCAGCTGATTCTGAGGAATACTGGTGGTCTTCATTGCTCGGCTCTCTGATGTTGATCGACGAAGCATTGCAAGAATGGGTGTCCTCTTTGGTTCCCTTTCCTCTGATGCTCTCCTTTCCTCTGAGAAGCTGCGAATTCTTGTGGAGATCCCAGCCACCGTTGATTCAATCTTTCTGCGCATTGCCAAGACTGGTGATTCATTTGGTTTCTTCAATTCCTTTTCATCATTTTCCCCTGATATATCTCCTCCCCCATCAACTCGCATCATCTCTACATCTTTCTTTTCCTGAGACCCTCTTCTGCCAAGAGTCCAAGAAAGCCTACGTCTTGAAGCAAATGAATCATCTTCTTTTGATGTTTCATCTTTACGCTCTGTTGATGGAGTTCGCTTCAGGCGCATAGAAAGTCTTCTCATGAAGCCTTGGTCCTTCTGAGCTTCTCGGAGATCCTGGACTGACTTGGACTTCTCCTCAAGTCTCCTTGAAGCTAATTCCAATGGAGCACCAATTGGCCCAGGTCTATATATTTCTTCAAATACATCGGAAGAATCTGAAGGAGCAGTTTGTGGTTTATCTTCATTCTTTGACCGTGACAGAAATTTGAGGCTTCTTGAGAGGGAAGATTCACGTTTTTTGAAGCGGGCCTCAAAAACCTCTTCAGAGGTAATATCCTCCAAGTCACCTTCCTTTGATGTCTCGAGCTGGGATGAGGATTGTGTCAAAGTTTTAGGTGGGCTGGGTTCCTTTGTGATAGTTTCTGGTGATGCTATCCTGGAGTACACTGCAGGGTGCTCAGTGGTTGACAATATGACTGGCTTTGACAGACCAGGCTGATCAGATGTGTTTATTTGTGAGGATGCTTCGAGTGATTCTGGAGATAATGTGGATGATGGAAGAACAGTGATGGAAGGGCCTAGGGATGATTCATTTAGAGGCTGAAGTGAAGGAACCATGATGGTCTGCATTATACTTGCATAGGCTGATATCCTCCCATCTGGGAGAACAACTCGGGCAGGAAGGGAAGGTGTTATATATGCTGAGGACACACCTCCTTGTGTCTGGAAAAGTTCCTGTGTTGGTTTCACTATGACTGAGCTTGTGGTTATGGCCATTTGAGAGGTTTTTTCGGGGACACTTGTTTTCTCCTCCACACGCTCAATGGTAGCATCTACATTAGCAGCAACACTGTCAACTCTTCCAGATTCCGCTTTTAAAAACTCTTTTCTTTCTTCTTGCATCTTTTCTCCCTCTTGCTCTTCTTCCATTTTTTCTTCGGGTTCAGCGCTTTGGACCAAAAGAGGAGGTGTAGGAATTCTCTGGCCCATATATTCTGATTCTGCTATTGGTTCCTCTGAGATACTCATGTCCTTCTCTGAAAACCCACTTGTGCTCGATCTCTCATCAAAATTACTATCTGTAGTCAACCCATCAATTTTTTCATTTATAGTCTGGTCAGATTTTATGTCTCTCTCCATTATAAATTCCTCATTCTCTGTTATGGTTGGACTCTCCTGCATGACAGACTCTGGAGTTGGTGGTTTTGGCGAAGGTTCTCTGGGAGTTACTGGACGGGAGTCTAGTTTGATTTGCTCCGTTAGAGCTGACATAGATATAGCCTCCTTCAGCCTTTGCTCCTCAACCTGTGCAACAGGAATCTCTAGAGGAGCTCCTGATCGCCGGTGTAATGGTATAGGTTCGGAATCACCCTGACTGAAAGAAGTACTTTTACGTAAAACTTTAGGTTTGGGAACTTCATCCCGAGGAAATTCGCTCGAGGCAGCTCTGATGAGTGGAGGTGGGCCCAGGCGAGTACGAGAGTAGCGATCTGAACCTATGACCCGTTTTTCATCTCCCATTCCTAATGTTTCAAGCAGAGGTCCTCTTAACCCACTCATCTTGTTGTCTACAGAGCCACCACGAAGCAGTCGCTGTCTCATGAGCTCCAGTTTTAGAGCATAGTCTTCTTGACTTAACTTAGCAGTTCCTGGGCTGGTACTTCTTCTCGGTAACTCCATAGAGACAGCTTTTTTCAGAACCCTCCGGCCATCCTCTTGGTTTTCTTCTCCAGCTCCTTCCTCTGGTGTGATTCGGAGCATTAATGCGCTGTCAGCTGAACCGCCACGCCTTAGCTCTCCCCTTCGTCTTCCTCCCTCTGCTTTGTCAGACTCCATGCTTGACCCTCTTTTCAACGGTTTTCTTGACAGCTCTGACTTTTGGGGCAAATCAGCTAGTGTTTCTTCATCTGAAGAACCCTTTTTATTGTCCTGTGATAATTTTTTTCGAAGGCGGACTTTACCTACTACTTCAACATTTTCTTCATCTAATTCTTTAGTGTCACACTCCATGGCCTCTTGAACAGGTGATCCAGGCCATTTACCTGCCCTGTTCTGTTTTCCTGCATCTACCTCATTGGTCTGAATATCATTCAGTGACATCCTTGATCCAGAAAATTCCATATTTAGTGGCATTGGAATGAAAGGTAACTCATCAATGTCTTCTTCAGAGTCGGAGGATGAAGATGGCAAAGGTGAACCTTCTTTAAGGTGCCTTGGAACTGCGATGGAGATATGACTGGAAGAGTCATTTAACAACTCAGGAATGGATCTCAAAACCATTTTTGATTTATAGCTGATTATAGAACGCTGTAAAAGAGGAAAAAGGAAGCATGTTACCATCTTAAAACATATTCAGCAACTTTTAGAAGAAGTGAAAAGATCTCTCACCTGCCATTTTCTCCGAGACACAAACTTCTTTAGGGCCTCTGTACTTATGGCTTTCCCTTTGTTGAGTATCTGTGCAATAAATATGCACTAAATGTAACTAAATCAATTAAGTATGAAGTGTAATATTATTAAGTAGAACTAACAAGACTATTTAAAACATAGCATTTAATGCTTCAGACTTCTTACCTTGAACCAGGGGTGCCTCAGGCATTCTTGAGTGTCAGGTCTCCTAAAAGAAATATGAAAGTTAAGTTAATTTGTTAAACTTTTCCCTTACTAAATGTGCTCACTGCTGTGCGAGGTTAGATTGATGGTTTGCCTTCAGTCCTCATTAGTATTTTTTTTTTATCAGAAGAGTGTTATGTATAATTTGTTGGAGCTGAGTAATTTGACCAGGCCATAAAACTGATCCACTGTTTTTGTCCTTGTATGTTTGTGACAGAAGGTAATTTATTGATTGAGGTTTTTACCGGACCCACCGACACTTTTTTTAAACAGCTTCCCACCAAAGTTTATCAATTACTAAGCAAACAAGAACCTCTCCTTAAACTACATTACATATCTGGTGTCAGACATTATCCTCTTTTCACATCTGCATGTTAGTACCAATAACAAAGCAGACACCCAGAGCTTATCCCAGCAGTCAATTTGGCAAGTAGCAGGACACAGCCTAGAGAGGTCACCAGTCCATCATAGGGCCAAGTCAGCCACATTCCTTCATATGGAGAATTTAGAATAATTAACTTAACTTGCATGTCTTTGGATGGTGGGAGGAAGCCGAAGTACCCAGAGAGAACCCATGTTAATGCAGGGAGAACATGCAAACTCCACACAGAAAGGACACTGTTCGCATCTCCCCCAGCCAAGGCTCAAACCAGCAACCTTCTTGCAGTGAGGCCACAGTGCTAACCAACTACGCCACCATGCAGCCCCAAAGCAGACAGAGCTACAGATATAACCACTGCTACAATGGTTGAACGATCCATAGATATGAATCCAACTACCATCAAGTACAAAGGGGTAAGAAAGTTAAAACTTTATTGTTCCACATCTATATCTGTTAAGGATCAGTTTTATCAACTAAAGGTTCCTTAGAGAGCACACACTGTATCCAAGCCATTATTCTTTTATGTGTAATGTTAGTGACTATGAGCACTTTCGTTTGGTAAGAAGCTCTACAGGCAAAATTAGCCCTATTTCTTTCTGTAAAACCCTGTAAAAAATCCTGGATCCAGGTGATAATTTGGATCACCCCAGAAGTGTAATCACGTTTTCTTCCATTTCTGCGATTTCCATGAAATTTATTCAAAATCCTTTTGAGTTATGTGTTATCGGACTGAGAGACAAACCAATGCCATTGAAGATAATTCTTCTAAATTTTCTAATATCAGCCTTCAACTTGACTGATTCACACAGAAATACAGTTATTACAAAAGCCTGATTCCTTACCTAAATGGATATTGTGATACAATCTGTTTACTTAATAAAATTTAATTATATGCAAACATAAAACACTTTCCACTTGGTTGAGTTTTATATACGTTTACTAAAAACAGACTGTAGGTTGATTTTGTTCAGTTAGTTTTACTTACAGCCTGTCTGCTACCAGCAGCTTTATGATGAACCCTTTAGCCTCTCTGCAAAGTTCAGCAAACATGCTCTCCTCAAATGCCACGTTGTAGTTCCTGATGTTCAGTACAGAGCTGCGATCATTCTCCCCGGCAAAAGGAGAAATTCCTGTCAGACTGATAACAAAAACTGTTAGATTTGATGAAAGATGGATTTGTAAAGTGGCAATGAAAAGCAAAGATTGTCAGAAATGAACAACCTAACAAAGAAGAGAATAAAATATTTACTCACCACAAGTATGCTAGAACTCCTACAGGCCTAAAGAGAGAATAAAAAAATAAATTAATCATATTATCAATTATTTCAAATGAAATACAAAAAAACGGTTTTGTTAATCACAGACACTCTACCAAATGTCTGTTGCTTTGGAAACGGGGGTCTGATTGATGATTTCTGGTGCAATAAATTCAGGGGTTCCATATTTGCAGTACTGAGCCTCATCTGGCGTGATCTCCACTGCGTTGCCAAAATCACAGATTCTAATCTGATCACTATGGGGGTCAACCATGAGGATATTATCAGGCTGATGAGAGAACCAGAAAATAAGAGTTTATAGTGTTTAGTTTTTGTTTGTTTGTTTTTAAAAAACAGTTGTTTACATTAACAATTAACCTCATTACCTTGATGTCCAGATGTATGATGTTTAGGTGATGAAGGTAGTCCAACCCTTCAAGCAATTGTCTTATACACAAACGCACCTGTTAAACACAAAGTTTAATTTATTAAGTAATTTCTTCATTCAAACTGTTAAAGCTGCCGTTTGTGTGGAGATATATTTGTCTTTTTTTAATGCAAGGAACTGAGCAATCTGTGAGGGGAAAAAGCACATTCAGGTGGCTCGATTAAAATTAGGTGGAAACAACATAAACGGATGTATCCCTCCTGGCTTTTATCAACAATTTATGCTGCTTTTGGTTTAATTAGGCCACTTTAGGCCATTTAATGCCAATTTAACAGGATTCAGTTTACCACGAGTGAAATAAATGACTCATTAATAGCCATTCAAAAAACTTGACAAGCAGGTAAGTTATTCAAAATCAGGTGTGCGGGCTTAGGAAACATCTAAAACATGCAGGATGGGGGTCCTGAGAAACTGCAGCAGAGTAGCTTTGGTGTGGTGGAACAGTAAATACTATTTCTAATATGCAGCAACTGAATGATGCTTCATGTCAATATGGAGCAAAATCTCTAAGAAATGTCTCCAACAGCTTGACACCAAAGAAAGTCCCGTCTAGCACCACCAAAGTAGATCTAATGAAGGTGAAGATGAGTGTATGTTAGAGGAAATTTAATAGGAAGTCATTAAACACGGAACTTACATCAGACTCCATCATTGTGGACTTCCTTGTGAATCTGTCAAGCAGCTCCTCGTGGCATCTTTACACATTAGTTAGGGCTGTTCTGGCACTTTCCAGAAACTGTGCAGATTAATTATTCATCTTAATATAATTATATGTGTTGGAGATTTTGATGTTAAAATCTTTTTTCCTTATATTTCCAGAGAACACTTCTGTCATATCAATTTATCTACAGTGTATTACAACTATACACAAAGGATACATTTCTGTGACGATGACAACTGCATTCTTCCTCTCAAAGGCATCATGAAAGTAAAGGACTCTTTCATGGTCCAGCTTGGACAGCAGGTTCATCTCTCTCAGAGCAGAAACCTTTTTCTTGGCCCGAGTAGAGATGAACTTTGCTGCATACTCCATCTTGTCCGCTTTCTGGGTCACACGTTTCACATATGAAAATGCACCCCTGAAGAAATTTAATTGTAGGTTAATATTTTCGGGATTATTTCTGATCTGACTAAAACATAAAAACAGGCTCACACGCAGATGCTGATTAGATGGCAATATATTTTATTGTAGGCTTATAAATAGTTTACTGTACCTTCCAATCTCCTTGTGAATGTCGTAGTAGTCGGTCAGTCTGCGCATTTTTCTTAGAATAGACCCCTCATCATCCATTGACTCCTCTTTCCTTTTAGCTACAGTATTAGACAAGTGTTGGTAAGATCAGATTATTTGCACAATAACATCCAAACAACTAAAAACGGAGGATTATTGAGGGACATTTTCTTACCTTGGTGAACGGTGAGTTCAGCCTTACAGGAAACAGATCCCGCCAGGTTTCGCGCAGTACAGGTGTACACCCCGGAGTCCTCTGGGTGAGCATTTAGGACCACCAGGGAACATTCATTATCATCGTACACAAATGTGTAGTGACTGCTCTCTGACAGCAGAATATCCCCCTGAAAGAAAATACTGTAGGTTTTCACAGTGGTTCAGAGTTTTCATTTCACTCGTAATGTACTGAGCCTGCATTCAATAGTTTTAAAAAATCATGGCAATAGCATAAAATACTATGAACATTTTGAGTATTTTTTATTAATTTGACCTAAAATATCATTTAAAGTGTAAGTAAAACACATTTAGAGATTTGCATGAAAACATTTTGCAGAGAGTTGTGCTGTTAAATAGATGCTTATTAGGTATTTGTTTAGGATTTTTATGGTGGGTTTAGCGTGGCAATTTCTTTGGGTTTTTGAGGTCAGCGCATTGTCTTTACGCTGAAACGTTATAAACAGACCATGAATGATGCATTAACCTCCATTTGTACGCATCGCAGAAGACAGATAAGCAGACAGACGGTCAACTTTCTCTGCTCCTGCAGAGTTTGGGCCGTTTTTAGGAAGTTTCTCTGTCTATCACTTGACACATAAAAGAGTAATACTACCAGATATTGTGGGATCAGTGTAGACTTGTGTACCTAAAGAACACAGAAGGGTTAGAACAGTGTCCTCAATGTGTGGAGTTTGCATGTTCTCCCTGTATTAATGTGGGTTCTCTTCAGAACCTTCAGAACCGCTTCCTCCCACAGTCCAAAGATGATAGACTGACAGGCTGATTGGTGACTTTAAATTGCCAATTGTTAAGGATTTTGTACTTGTATAGCGTTTTTCTACAATTTAGTGTTCAGTGTCTTGCTCAAGGACACTTTGACATGTGGGTGCCAGAGCCGGGATTTGAATCACTAACTCGCTTGTTAGGGTATTACCTATACTATACTATACAGTCATTTAGCAGATGCTTTTATCCAAAGTGACTTACAAAGGATCATTTTTTAACCATGCATGTCTTGTGGGTGGAAGGAACCCGGCGTACCCGGAGAGAACCCACGCAACATGGGAAAAACATGTAAACTCTACTGGACAAACCTCCCCAGCATAGGCTCGAACCAGTAACCTTCTTGCTGTGAGGCCACACCGCTAACCACTGCACCACCTGAATCAATAACTTGCTGGTTAGGGAATTACCTGCTCTATTAGATGCAACACAGCCGCCCGGTATCAGTATGTTCTTGGTTATTTGTCTATCGCTGCGGCTCAGTTTAAGGTCTGCTCACTTTGAAGTGCAGATTCAGCGACCACATACATCATACTGGCATGTCAAGTGCTGTCCCAATTCAAAGTGTACTTCTGATCCACACTTCAAATGAACGCTTCGTTTAGAGCCAAATTAGATTAAAACAAAGTGTACATGCTATGTATCCTTCGCGGTGTCCAATCACCCAGAAGTCATTGTGCACCAGATAGAACTGTGGGTAATTCTTGTACAGTAGGTGGCGGTAT
>JBAMIG010000013.1:22047491-22070699 GCA_037177335.1 Kiunga ballochi | reverse complement strand
AGCCGGAGTACCCGGAGAGAACCCACGCTAACACGGAGAGAACATGCAAACTCCACACAGAAAGGTTACTGGTTGGACCTTTCCCTAGCAACCTTTTTCCCTAGCAACCTTTTTTCTGTGAAACCATTGTGTTTTACCAACCCTATGAGTTTATTTTTTATTATTATTATTTGTTCAACGGAAGTTACATATGTTGCTAGACCTGACCTGTGAGGACAGGGAAAAGACTGAAAGACAATAGAAAAGAAAATGAAAAACAAATGTAACACAAAGCGAGGGGAGAAAGTCACCACAAAGGAAACACTGCAATCCAACCACAGACAGTTTACCATCCACCACACCTGTCAGTCGGTGTGAATAGGTCCCTGCAGCTTGCACATAAATACTCAAAAAAAAAACAGTACAAAGAAATCATGGTAGTGTTTTGCACAGTATAGCTATATCAAGATAACTGTATGCATATTTGATGTTGCCTGAACTGTTTGTGGAACTCAGAGGTGAACTCTATGCTCTCCACTGCCCTCTAGTGGATGTGTTTCCTAATACATAGGTCTGTGTGGGCAGAGCAAATTTTCACAATGTTTGAAATAAACATACCCACATACATAAAGTCAATAACATGAGGATAAATATGCCATTATTAAAACCACATTTTTTCCATAACATTAAAGATTTGTTAGTATATAAATGCCATATTATTTTGGAATAGCAATTTATTATAATTTGAAGGAGTATCAGCAATACCACTGTGATGCCATGGAACCATCTAGTGAGCCCAACACGCTGATCTACATATCTCCAGACAGTTTCAAGGACTGCTCGGCTGTTTTATGAAGTTTATCAGGCTTGGGAATGAAAAGTTCACCTCAAGACACACAATTTCACAAAAATACACAGGTAAACAAATAGAACAAACACTATTTTGCCATGTGAACACTGTAACATATCATAGTATTTATTTTTATTAAATTCATCATTAAATACCAAGTGGGGTTTATTTCTATTTTTCTATTTCTCTTAATAATGTTTGTGCTGGCACATCAAAAACACGTATGTACTTCTAAGTATATTTCCTATGCCTTTAAAACAAATAGATATATCAAAAAGATTATTTTATAGTTTTGTGGAAGAGGTGGCAAAAAAATATTTCTGTCGTAAACAGATTTCTATAAAGTTAGTACTTTAGGCTGATACCTGTGTATCAGTGGTATAGATTTTATATTTGCACTAGTTTGTGACACATGGAATACATAATGGGGGTCAAACTACTCAGTCTACATGTGCTCTATATTTAGTCAGAGCTGCCACAACTATAAATCCGGTCTGGTTGTCTTTGAAGAGTCCAGTTTTAGTTTGTACATTCATTTAAAACAACTTCATGATATGCTGGCTTTGAACAGCTCAAATAATAGATTTAAAATACATCTGGAATACCTTACTTCCTATATTTCAGTTGTAATTAATTCAGATAAAATGAAGAAAAACACCAAAAACATGGGGGTTACCTTGATAAACAGCCTGGTCCTCAACATCACCACTTTCTTCTTTGGTCTCAAACTGATCACCTTCATCCTCTGTTGTTTCAGAATCTGGAAATAATGAATGAAAAATGTTTTTTAAGAAAAAGCAAGTCCACTAAAATTAGAAAGATTCTTAAATGCATGCATTAAATAATTAACTAAATCCATATTTTGATGTTTTAGAGCACACTGTTCCTATAGGAGCCAAATGACAACCTTTTCTTTGTCAGCAAACTCTTTTATGGTGTTCCACAAAACACAGATGAAAAATCCAGCTTTGATAAAGGACAACACATTATAAGTGGGAAGAGTCATGTTTCCATCTTTTGCTGTAAGTGAAGAAACTTGTGAGCATACTTTTCTTCTTCTGCCGCTACAACTTACTTCCTTACAGGAAGACGGCAAAAGATTACAAGTTCACGCCAAAAGTAACGAGAAAATATCACTAAATTTGTTTGAATACTTTTTAAGTACCTGTTATAACAACCAACTAAATTGAATGAATGTAATGATTCTGGGATTTTATGTCTATATAAAGAACAATGACAGTCTAATGTGCCTGAGTTTTTTTTAGGAATCTGTCTTTATTCTGTGATATCTTAAACCGGTTCCAGCTGTTCAGCCTGAAAGATACGGCTTTTGTTGTCAGACAGAAAAAAATCAGTCATTGGTAGGACTTAAAATAGAAAGCGCTACTGAGTCACAGGCGTTCAGGCGGCTCGCATGAGGTGTTTGCTTCACAGTAGGTGGAATCACTCAAAATGTTCTCTTGCAGTAAGATAAGAATAATTCTGGTCAATACGACAGAAAAATGGAGCTGAGAACAACCACGTATTGGAAACTAAATTAGCTTATTTTCAACTTATTTTTACCTCTATGAAGTTGTACCTAGTGCTTGTGTATTAATATTATTCATTTTTGTAGATAAATAACAAACTCAACACAAATGATCTCTGGCAAATTCATGTAAATAGCCCGTCAGAGTCAGAGTCCCCGTCCCGCAAAGCGATCTACAAAGCCAGTGATATCAAAGGGTTTTGTTTTAAACGGATCCTGAACAAATCCATTGGTTGATTGTAGCGTGGAGTATTCGGATCTCGTGCTATATTTTTATGAAAATTCAAATGCCATGATATCAATTAGTTTAATTCCCTCTAAAATATTAAACTGTTTGCTCTGCATGTAAATAAACAGACACATAAATAAAACCCTTTAGCTATTTTGTATCTTTTTTCTTTTAGTTCTGGAGTTATAATGAATTAACACACAAAATTTGCTACTTCTGGTGCTACACTTTGTTTAGTACAGAACAAATATCCTTTAATAAAAACAAGCCTTACAATATGATGGTACCACCCTCATGCTGTACTATAATGATGTTCTTATCTAAGCTGATCACCTTTCTTAGTGGGTCTACAAGTGTATTTTTATGAGCTCCTGCAATCCTATTTGCTTTCTTTTACCTTTCTGTTTCTGTAGTGGCCATCCTCCTGTAAAGTCCAACTTCATGGTGTTACAAACACTTTAGATCGCAGCAACCTCTGTAAGTTTACTTTTGGATTTTAAGCCATAAGATTGATGTTCTTTCACTGTGTCTTTAAGTCTCGATGGTCAGCCATTACCAAGTTTTTTCTGGTCCTACTTTTGCCCCTCAGGCCACCATCCTCATGTATTTTAAAACCAATTTATTTAAACAGAGGGATAAAATGAGGCACTCAGACTAAAAACAAGGAAACTTAGTAAAACCGATGTATTACTTCTGAAGTATTATATGCTTTCCAATTATAATATACAGTTAGAAACAACACATAGTTTATACTTGCTATAATTTCCAGGTAATTTTACCAGTATGAACTAAAGTGTCCCAAACATAAAATCCCAAAACTCCAAGCTGGACTGTAATAAAGTAGGAAAGACAGGAAGACAGGTGAATACTTTTTAAAGGCTCTACACATCAATGTAGAAGCCTCTAAGTGTACCAAAAAACTGCAGAACTCCCATAAGATATTGTCCAAACTAAGTGTAATCTTTGACACTTGGGCTGTGGAGAACAGCAGCTACCTCTAAGCACTGCAACTGCATCTGCGCTTGTTTCTCACTAAACATCCTGCATTTCTGGCAGCATCTTAGTCCTTAATGTTCCATATATAGTGAAAGTGTTGCAGAACGACAATAAAGAGTCCAAGAAAATGGAAACACCACTTGCCTGATTCCCTTTTTGCTCAGATTGTGTCTCATGGTTACTGCTGGCATTTCCGTGACAGATCTGTTTTGTCTTGGCTTACGCTCAGCAGCAGGGTAATCCCTGATATACACAGGGGGGTCTGAACCATAACCACATCCCTGGGTGAGGAGATTTCCCTTGAAGACATCAGGAATTTATGTGCATAAGATGTGTCAGTTTCTAATAACTGTAACTCTGTTAAGACACGTGTAAAAATCTCAAATAAATGCAAAGAAATATGGAAAAAAGGCACTTTTGTCCATCATGTAACAAGTCAGAGTCTCGGCAGTTCTTCTGGGAAAATCCATTTGTGAAAAGCACAGAGCGTAGACCTCCATCCGCAGGTGGAAATGTCTGTTGAATGCACATCATCCCCTCTGAGGGAGCCCCCCTGTTCACACAATGGCCAGCGACAGTGTGAGCATCTTCCCCCGCTGTGTTCCACCCAGTGCACACCGATAGGCAGAAAAACCAGTGGGAGTAATCCAGCCCTCTTGAGATCAGTGTTCTACAGCATTGGTTGGCTTTTTTCATTTTTCCCTTCCTCCCCATGTGTCTGTGTCTTATTCTTTAACTGGTGCAATGAGCCGATGTGGTGTTGTCGGCAGTGAGGAGGAGAATCGCTGAAAAGGGGACCTCCTCACTCCTCTGCATTGGTAGAATAGTGTTCGCTCTCACAGGAAACGTGTTAGTGGTTGCTTAGACTGACAAGCTGTGTTCACTGCTGCTGTGATATAATATGTGTTCTGTTGTTTAGCATCACGGTTGCAATAATGACTGAGATATTTGCTGTAACAGTGATGTTCTGTAAATGTGACTGCTTAAATGTATAAAATGAGCAATCTTGCAGTGACATATGTGTCACAGCTTTAATAAATCAGTTCATAGAAAGTGGTTTTACTTTAATAAGCTGCAGGAAACACAATTTTATTTCTAATTTCTAATGGTATCTAGTGATAGCTTTGGTTTTTATTCCTAAAATTGAATTACCAGCTCTGTTTAATAGGTACTAGATCATAGTTTTGGAAGTAATACCACAAAGGCACATAGATTAAGACAGTACACGTGTAGGACCTACTGTGTTGAACGAGTTGCATGCAGTGGCGTTGTCGCAGCATATGAAGACACTGTATTTGCTTGGATGAAAAATGCTTGATGCTTTATTTTTGATCACTGAGGGCCACCATCCATTTTGTGCCTGGCAGTTGTTGTTTGTATGCAAATCTTTACCACTAGATGTCATTCATTTTTACACACTACATCTGACATTACATTTGAGTTCACCTAGAATTATGGTAGATAAAAGCTACTGAGAATAGTTTCCTTACCACCAATAAAACAAATCAAAGATAAATCATGATTCGACTGACCCAAGTTGTGGATATGTACATCAACATTTACATTATTTTAGCCTCAGATGGAGTCCATGTTATCACACAGTAGGTCTTGTTGTAACTGAATGCGGTTCTGTAGAGAAACTCTTATCTGTGCATAGAAATAGCAGAGGTGGGACAAAGTCATTGTGTAGCAAGTCGCAAGTAGGTCCCAAGTCACAAGTCCTGAGTCAAGTCCCTAGTCAAGACAAAAAGTCCCGAGTCATGTACAAGTCCTCAATACTGATTTTCAAGTCTCAGCCAAGTCACCATGAGATCTCTATCAAATTATGTTTTTGTTATAAATATTGAAATATTAAGTTTACACAAAATAATACTTTTCTATAATTTCTGCTTTTTGAAATTCAACACTTATGTGTTTACAATAAACATTCCTGTAAAATATGAACAGAATGTTATTTCCATTTATTCAGTTCAGCAGTGGGAGGGAAGCTTCCAGAAAAGTGAATGATGTTAACATGGGAATATCTTTTATCGCTGCTGTAGCATTTATAGTCTGTTAAAACTTATATAGCATGTCTTTGTATTCTGATTAAAGTGGAGTCTGACACACACACACACACACACACACACACAAAAACATGTATTTAGTAGTAGCTACAGGTGTGGGCTCAATGGATTGCTGAGTGCATCATGCTAATGTTCTGTTACTAAGCTAACATTAGCTAGCTAACTTTGACTAGCTAACCTTACTTCCAAGTCAATAACCCAAAGTCAGAGTTAAGTCACAAGTCATTTCAGTGCAAGTCTAAGTCGAATTGCAAGTCATTCATACATTTGTCAAGTCGAGTCTGAAGTCATTAAATTTATTACTCAAGTCTGACTCGAGTCCAAGTCATCTGACTCGAGTCCACACCTCTGACGAAGACACGGAAAACAAATAGTGACTTCATACAACCTTGCTACTAAATAAATAAATATAACTTTAAGCTGCTGAAATAGCCAAACTTTAATCATTTTCAAAACCCCAACCGGTCAGTGACAGTATATGTTTCCTTTCCACAGAGAGCCTGTTTGACTTTGGCATCTATGTGTGCATGATTATTGTCATATATCAATTTGAAACTAAATGTCATTTGGAAATAATGCTTCTGTGGATCATAGTAAATAGAAATCTTCCCATGACAGAAAAAAGTCCCCTGAACTTCTGAAAACAGAAACTTGTGACATGTGTTGCATCAGTCTCACAGCAAAAGGTCAATACTGTAAGCGGGGAAACAAACAGGTCTGGAGTGAACCAAACATGTGAGAAGAGAGAAAAGGAAGCCAGAAATAAAAGAGAAAAGAATAACTTTAAAGTCAAAACCACTTTGTATGACAAAGCAGAGCATCTAGTCTGTTTTAATGTGAGCCACAGTTTATTTTAGTCATCTTTTTTTAGTGCCTAGACGTACCCATCTCATTTTAATAACCCTGCCATCAAGTAGTTTATCATGTTAAAAAATAAACTGTACAGAAAACAGCAAGTGAAAGTAAAGAAGTTACTAAATCCTGGCTTGTGCAGAAGGTAGATATACGCCTTATTCTCTAAATCCTTTGGCCAAAAATCAAAAGCTGACAATAATCACTTTGTGACTCTCTGGGGAGATCTTTATGGTTTTATGTTCATAACCAGTAACATGAAAAGCAATAAGAAATCATAGTTTTTCCCACTAATTCACATTGTAATTAACATACAAGTAAAAATTTTTTTTTTTGTTTTTTTTTACACTTTTTAGAGTAAGATTATAAAACTACTTAGTCAAGGTTTAATTATCAGGTAGCTTCAATCATCCTTATTTAGAAAATAAATCTGTGGTCTGGGAAAAACTGACTAAATGACACATCCTGACATGGTCCCATTTGCAACCCTATTAAAGGCTGACTGTCAGTAATACAGTATTTGTTTACATTATTCTAAAACAAGAATAAAAAAAGTATATAAATTTGAGTTTCTAAAAAATTGGGCTGTTTTATAACCTGTGAAAATGCAGCATTATAATGCCTTTTTTAAACCAATTAAATTAAAAGACTAAAATAAGTCTTTTAAGTTCTCATTATATAATTACCAACTAGCAGACTAAATGTGTTTATAGTCCATTAACTACAAGTCTGACAGGAGACACACCAGCATGACAAGTTTCCAATAACCTCTCCCAGTAGTGATGGGAATAAGCTGGGAGCTGCTGTGCAGTCAGATAAACATGATCAGTCTATTCTTTTTTTTCATGAGTTGTAGCTGTCAGTGTCAGATTCTCCATTATAAATTAGAGCACAAACCCAGACATTGTGTTTCAATTAATGCTGGTCAAAGACCTTACAAAACATTATTAGAAGGAGGACTGATAAAACGTTTTATGCTTAAACAGACATAAACAGACAAATAGCTTTTATAGACTAATCAATGCAAGAAATGCTTGAATGTTAGCTTTTCTTACCAGGTTTGATTGACAGTCCACCTTTTTAAAAGGTTTATTTGTGCAAACATCAGTAAGTTATTGGAAACCAAAGCTTTTGCATTAACTGATCATTGTCCACATGAGAAATGAAAATAAATGCTAAGTCTGCTTAAAATGATCGTTTTCCCCACTGTCTCTGTTTTGTTTTTTTAACTGGAACATTGTTGTGAACAACAATATGTTGTGCATTCAGCTGTGCAAAGGTAGCTGCAGGCCTGGAATAATCAACGCAGGAAAAATCGATTTCAGGACTCGCTTTTAATAAAGAGTCTGTTTGCTCCTCAATGTCTCATCTTAGTTTATAAGACACAGAAGGTTCTTCACCTCTGAGCCACTCAACGCTCAACACGCTGTCATTAATATCAATGCAGGTTTGTTGTGTTGTGTTGCTCTTTTTACGTGAGCAACACTCTGAGGTACAAAACAACTATAAAACACGTGAATTATTCCTACAAATCTAATCTTTCTTTCTTTTCTTTTTTGTTCTTGTTCAGATAAAAGAAAACATTGATTTTTTTCATGTTCCTGTTCAAATATGGTGGCCGTGCAGGGGGTTTCCACTGGTTCCACCTGTTCCCTCACAGTCATGCTCCAGGTGGGGGGGTGTGCAAACACACTGAAAAGGGGCCACTTGGTGGTTACATAGAAAGTACTAAATATAGTCCGTGTCAAACAAGATGAGTACCCTGCAAAGCTTTAGACATGCAGCTCCACTGTTCCCCTCTTTTCATTCACTTTTTCACCCATTTATCTTCATCTTCATTTACAAGTCATCCTGTGTTTACTGTTAACATGCAAATAATTGCCACTGATTGCAAGCTGATTGGTCGAAAAATAATATGCGTCACAGCCTCATTTCATCACATAATTGTAGCAAAAGGTGTTGCCAAACTCCCAGGAGCCCATTAGAATCTCTTGATTTTTGCATGGTCCAAAAAAACCTGTTTGACTCGTGATTTTATGTGAGAGGAAGCCATAATAAATCTACTTTTTCATCCTACACCATTAAAGAGGAAAAAGCAGAAAGAGGCAGCATTGAGTTAAAGTATTTCCCACTAATGAAGATGCGTGACATTGTGCAACATGTTACAATAGAAATTATACGTTTGTGTGTTTAATTGATTCGAATCTCGCCCTTTTCCTGATGAGCGGTGAGAGAGAGCAGGAGGGTCTATAATTAGCAGTGATGTCTTGCTGTGTAACAGGAGAGATGCTGGCCTGCTAACATCACAAAAATCTAAGCCCAGGCACATTCCACTGTATAAATAACTGGGAGAGATGGTGGACACGGGGGGCAGAACAGAGAGACATTTTCAAAGACGAAGAGAGAGAAAGGGTTCAGGCGGTGTCATTGAGTGACGGGACAGCTGGAGACTATGCGCATGGCCAAGCAGCAGGGACTTCAATCCAATCAAAGGTTAAACTGGAGCAGAGGAAAACTTCCCAACATAAAAACCAGCACAGAACTGGTATCATCCTGATTCAGTAACAAGGCTTAAAAGAATCCAGTGTCTTCGTGGTTACAGCAGGGTTGAATCACACAGCTGTGATGAAACAACCCTTTAAAAGCACTTCTCTGTTTTTGTGTATTTCTACATATAAAGGACATGCGACACACTGGTGGGGTGTGGACACAATGGTAAAACTCTGCAAACCACAGCCAGTAGTGCCACTGTATATTATGTAAGATTTACTTTTTGTTTTGTTTGGTCTAAACTAACATAATTTTTTCAAACAATGTTATTTTCTTATTCATAAAATAACTTATTATTACATTAAACGTACTCGTTTGATCGTGTGAATGTGGAAGGTGTGGTGGACATTATTTAGGATAAGAAATGTGCATAAGGAAAGCAGTGCTTTTCATGTTGTTGTCCAGCCTGCAGACATCATCGTCTTTTCAGGACAAAGCATCTTACCTGACCTCACATGAGTCCTTTTTTTCCACTCCATGAATGTGTCAAACATTGCAGATGTTAAGCCAGTAGTTAATACACATGCAGAGTGTTTCTCTCACCACTCTGAGTGGCAAAGAAGTGGAAAATAAAACAATGACAAAGCGCTTCAGCGGATCAGTACTGGAGATGCTGCAACAGCCTTCTTGGTTGGGTATTTCAACTGAGTCTTATATAATCTGTATTTGCACACAGTCGCTGTTTATTAGCACAATATTAATATGAGCATATTAAAAGTGAGTCAGTGCACTTTAATTTATTTTTTTACCTGAATAAATCTGTAAAAAAAAACATGAAAATATTTGATTATTTTTCTCTCCAATCATGTTGGTACAAGTCAGGATTGAAATACAATTAAAATAAACCTTCATCACATAAAACAAACAGTAAAATGTGACAATAAGGGATGAGATGCAGCAAATTAAGCAGCTTGTGTTCTTCCCAAGTTATTACCTCAGATTGTTATTTTGTGTGGGAGGTTGTAGTTGTGACACTGTGGGTAGAATTGTTTTGGTTTGGATTATAATGTATGTTTATTTTATTTTAATCCACATATAACAGCTGAATGGAGCGATGGAGGATTATTTGTCCTAAAAGAGAAAGATGGAGGATGTTTTGCTTCCTAAACGTCTTCCAGCAGTTTTTTTGCTTTGGAGGGTAAATCAGATTTATAGACGGTGAATAATCTGATAATAATCCAGTAAAGTCAACCAGTAAAAGGTTTTCTGACATTACCTTCACCCAGATCCAAGACAGCCAGTACAGCGCTGGTCCGAGCCTCCCCCAGGTGATTGTTGGCGATGCAGGTGTAGAGGCCAGCGTCACTGGGTTTGCAGTCTCTTATCCAAAGACCCCCGTACTCCTGATTGTCCATGTTGAGGAGCTCATCGTTGTGGTACCAGTACAGAGACGGCTGAGGGTCTCCAGTCACAGTCACCTTGAGGCGGATGTCGCAGCCCGTCCCAACGGCAGCATTCCTCATTTTGCGAATGAATAAGGGTGGAGCGGGTGTGGGATGCCCAGGCCGAGGTTCTGACACATTTTGCTCCGGGCTTGCCTTGGACCGTTTCGGGGGGATGATGGGACTCGGGGGTGCTGCCGCTTCATCTGCCCCTTTTTTCAGGCTCATTTGCACATCAGCTTTCCTCATGGCTGACTCGGCCCACCTGTGGATTCTGTGTCTGTCTACCTGGACTGCACGACCGCAGCACTAAACAGATCCTCTGGAGTTTGTTGAACTAAATCCGGATCAGGTCATTGGAGTCTAAGAGCGGGCCTAACAAACAAATCGGTTCTGATCCTCACATTCTTCCTATCATCTATGTAATTTACCTGTGAAATATAATTCCTTAAAGCATATCTGCCACTTCTTTCTGAACTTCTGCTCTCTGGCTTTGCTTGTGTGGAGAGGAAAGATAAAGAGTTGATCAGCAGGTAATCATGCAGTTAGAGGCAGCTTCCACTCTCCCGCTCAGCGGTATTTTTAGGGCAAGACCCACCGGATCATGTTGCATTAACAGCAGCTCCGTTGACTTGTCTCTTGGAAGTGATAGCTCTTCTTTTCCAACTTCTTTCCCTGATGTTCTGACTCCTAGATCACTTGTAAGCTTTCTCAGGACTGTGTAACTTCTTCCCAAAAGCAAAAAGAAAACAAAGTCATCAATGATTTTCCTCTTTACTTCCTATCTCTTTGAGATTTGTTCTTGTTTGGCTTCCGGTTAAATGCAAGCATCATGTCTACCCAGTGAGTTGCGCAGTGACTCCTCCACCCCTTCCATGTCCCATAAGTTAAAGCCCCCCACTCATGATCTCCCCCTACCTCTGCTGGTCAGTCTGGTGGGGGAAATGACGGTCAGAGCCCAGCAAGCCTTACAATGACAGCTGCATGGTCCGTCTGCCTACTCACTGGCGGGCTCCGCCCTTCGTCATTTTTAGCCAGCCTGAGGTCAGTAGAACGTGGTGCAACACTTGGCACTTTGGGGGGTGGCTGGTGTGGGACATTTAATTTGCAAGTCATACACAGAGGCTGATGCTGGGAAAAAAAAAGAAAGTGTGCAAATATTACAAGAAAGAAACTTTAGGATTTCCAGGAAAGCTGGTGTGATGTCACAGAATAATCAGTTTGATGGCCTTTTGCTCTCTATTTATAATAATAAGCAAGGATTTGCTTATTATTATAATTATAAATATCATATTATAAATATCATACCAGGATCTAATATTGTTTTTTTGTTTTTTAACTAGATATATGAAGCCTTGATGGCCATGTCGGAGCAAACAGACCACTTATTTCATCGTAGCTCTATTTCCCTCCAGGAATTCAGCAAATATGAGAATGACTTCATGATGATCTTCTTTTTTTTAAAGAGATCGTTTTTAGAAAAGCCACAAAAATGAGACATATTTTCCATTAAATAGTCTGAAACCAGAAACCAAGACACTTAATGTTGCGAGGATATAGCAACCCTAGGCTATAAAAGGGGACTCTTTTAAAAACAACACCAGTAGAAATTCATAAAAATAGGAAAGTTACTGTCATGTCTTGGAATATGTAAGATGTTGTGTGAGATTAAGGAAGATATTACAGAGTCTGTTTGCTGCATCATTTATGAGTTTGTGAGGTCGGACACAATTCATTTCCTCTGAATGTGTGTTAACTCTGCATCCTTTTTTCTTTTTTTATTTCCATCTAACTTTAAAGAACAATTTAAATAACTGTCAAAACAGGATAAGTGGATTTTCATTTTAAAGAGAAATATAGATAAATAATCCAGCTTTAATGTCTCTCCTATCTCAAACATATGGCTCACACATAAGGTACATTTCTTCAAACTTGCATTGCAAGTATTTGAAAACACAATTTGTTAGCGTAACAAAATGACAATTTAGTTATTTTACCCTAATATAAATTAAACATCAACAAACAGTAACTCAGTTAAATAGTAAATAATTTTAGTCTTTTTAAATAAACCATAGCTATATAATCCTCTCTGGAACGCGCCGCTATGTGCCTGCAATATATGGTAGCTCTGTGTTAACCCTCCTGATTTTTGTAATAGATAACCTTCTGTGTGTACACCAACAAGACCAGTGCTTTACCAGTATAAACCACTGGAACACCAGTGACCTGAAGAAGCTGCTGTAAACTTGAATTTCCCTCTGGAATTAATAAAGTATCTTTATTTCATTTCATTCAATTTAATTTTTATTTCATTTCATAATAATTACTTAAAATGAATAGTTTATGAAGCAATGTATCAGGCTGGTTCCATAATCACAGACTAAATCTGTCTGACTTGATTTAATAAAACACACTTTTATCACAACTATAAATACTTTAAATCACCTAAATTTGTAGTAACTACACTTTTCTATGTTTGTATGTTCCTCCAAAATAATGTTAAAAAAGTGTTGAAAGTAACTATATATATATATATATATATATATAATTTATAATATATAATTGATATACTTCAGTTGTGTAATTGGTGAAACAGTTTGTTTGTTTGTTTACCTCCTACAAATACTCACCCGTGAACTAGCTGTTTTTAGCATAAGTTAGCGGTACTGTAGGAAAACTGTCCAAACCACCATGAGTAAGAAGGATAAAGTGGTTTTAGGTGGTTTACTGTTGTGACAAGACCCCTGGTTTGAGAACTACTGGTTTAGTAAATAGAAACTATTTTTATACAGATTATGAAAAGACAGATTTTCAATATCTGTGTTCCACATAATGTGTATGAACTCTTTTCTGCTATGTTTATGAGCAGCGATGCCCATCAGCTGCAGTTTGAAACAGATCATTTTGTAATTAAGATGAGGAAGACATGCGTCTTTGACCCACAGTGTGCTGTAAGCTTGCTTCTGTGCTCATCACAACTTCTGTTTTTTGGTTGCTGCAAATAACAACCTCACAGTTCATTATTATTATTGTTTATTGTTGGTTGTATGAACATGAATAAGAAGAGAACTGATTTTTATACTTAAATATATTCACAACATCTCCTATACAATGCAAATGAATAAAAGCAGAGGTGTAAAATCTTACAAAAACTGTATAACTTAAAACAAAAGAGAACAAAGCATTGCAAACATGAATAAAGCAGAATGATGGGATATTTCATTCCTACACAATTATTCCCATATTTTACAATAATAAAAAATGCATAAAGGCACAACTGCCCCTCACTGTTAAAAACAAGTAAAGAAAAACTAGCTTCATATTTTATAATGATGGACAATGTAACAACTTAACCTAAAGTTGTTTTTTTTTACAAAAAAAACCTTTACTGAGATGCGCACAAATTTAAGCTAATCTCAAGAAAAATAAGGCAGAAAATATGACAAAAAAAGTATTTAAAAAAATGAAAGTAATAAGCAGAAGTCAACTTGCTCTGTTAATCCAGCATTTGACATCAGTGAACCTGAACAAGTGTCTCTTCACATAATTGTAGACGTTATTTCTGATGACATTGAAGACCTGCTGCTTCTTGTAACCGATGCTCTTTCCATGATGCCGAACTTCGTCAATATCCTGAACAGCTTCCTCCTGAATTTTTCTCCCACAAACGCATACAGCACCGGGTTTACACAGCTGTGAAGCAACCCCAAACTCTGGGTAGCAAACATGGCCTGATCTACTGCCATCCGGTCGTAACACTGGATGAGCACTATCTTTGCCCTGAATAAAGTGTCTGCCATCACTGCGATGTGGTACGGCATCCAGCACAGGAGAAAGGCAACAACCACCAGAACAATCACTCTCATAGCTCGCTGCCTCTGAAAGCCTCCTCTGATGTGAAGGAGGCGTCTGATGGTTATGCCGTAACACGGCAGCATGATGGCCAAGGGGAGGAAAAAGCCAACGGTGTGGCGAAGAACTCTAGTGGCCAGTCGCCAATCTTCACTACTGTTGAGATTGTATTTCTCAGCACACACTATTTGGCTGGAGTTTTGAGAAATAAAAGAAGAGCTAAAGAACCCTGGTAGAGACAGAAACGCTCCAACAAGCCAAACAGCAACGCAGACTCCCCAGCTGACCAGCTGGCGGTTAGCCCTGCGGGCCTCCATCGCCCGCACAATCACCATGTAACGGTCCACACTGATGCAAGTAAGGAAAAGGATACTCGAGTAGAAGCTCAGTTCTTGGAGCACAGTGACAATTTTGCACATGGCATCACCGAATACCCAGCCCTGTGTGACAGAAGTGGCCCAGAATGGGAGCGTAACAGCCAGCAGGATGTCTGCAGCTGCCAAATGGAGGAGATAAAGGTCAGAGGGACACAGCGGCTGCCCTCCATGGCCCAGTACGAGTCCCACCACCAGGTTTCCAGGTATCGCCAGCAGGAAGATGAGGATGTAGAAGAAGCAGACCCCCAGCATCACAGCGTTTGGTAGGATTAAACTGTTGCAGGGCTGCGTGGCTGGATCTGGTATGAAATCCGTTTCATTAGAAAAGCCATTACTAATGTTCAGAGCATCGTAAACAGAGCTAAAGTCATCGATGAATGAGGAAGAGTTTGGATCTGAGGGGGGAAAAAAGTCATTTCAGTAAGAGAAAATAATCATTCTGGGGAAGAAAACCTACAATTCTAACTCAGCATTTTAATAAACCTGATTTAGTTTATTAAAATTGTTAAAAACAAATGATAAAAAACCTATTTTGGATATTAAAAACGCCTCACCGGTCATGGTGATGTCTTCTCTGCGGGAGGCACCTCGTATGTCACAAGGAGAGCAGGAACAAACAATCTATGCGTCCACACTCCTCCCATCAGGCTCCAGCAGGGCGGCGTTCTCCAGCATCATTACTGACTTCTTTTCCTTCCTTGTTTTGTAGCATTGCATTTGTGAAAGCTGGTTTTTTTCATCAGTGGGAAATGTTTTGGTGCTTCTTCCTGGACTAACCAGGCGGCTGTGGCGCATGTAGTATAGCGGGTCATTTCCTAACCAGCTAGTTAGTGGTTCAAGTCCTGGCTCTGTCAAAGTGTCCTTGAGCAAGATGCTGAACCCGTGAATGTGTAGCGCTTTGAGTCCACTGATGTGTAGAAAAGTGCTATAGAAGTACAAAACCATTCACCATTTAATCGGAATCACTGCTGTGTCACACAATGAGCGAAGCTGGAAAGAGAAACCATTTGTTTACAGTGAGATCCAAATAAACTCAGCTAAACAACTATAAAACAGCGTGTTTTAGAAGTATTTAGTCTGATTCCCCAGTTTTCCGTCATGTTTCCTGTTAGTTTGATGTCTCTCTGCAGCATATGATTTGGTTTTACTGCGGCACATGAGAGGAAGTTCCCGCTCAAACCATGTGTCTTTGTTGACACGAGTGCATCACATTTCCTGCCACACTCCTCATGTGTTTCAGCATCACTGTCACAAGAGCCGAGCTTTACGATTGCATAAACATGTTTCAGCAAAATGAGAAGAACGTGGAGGAAGAGACAGAAAATGCTCAATAATATGTCATGATGACATGTTAGATCGTGTTAAACAGAAGAAGCTATGGTTAGCATTTAGCATTTAGCGCCTGATTTACTTGGTAGTTCTTGAGTCAGGCAGGAAGGCAGGGGGAGTTACGTGGTGGTTAAGTCAGACACAGATCAGCTGAGATGTTTTCTTATTAAAAAGAGGAATAAAACCAACATCTGCACCAAACACAGTTGTACACATTCAGCTGAAGCTGTATGGTCAGATGTTTGGCAGCTGCTATAAAGGAACATAATCAGTAACTGTTCTCAAGCCCACCCTTATCAAAGAGCCCATGAGTGGGCTTGTCTCTCTCTCTCTCTGAGTGTGTGTGTGTGTGTGTGTGGTGGGCGTGTTGTAATATCAGGGAAGGTTTGGTTGTTCAGCATATGTCATGTGTAAAACTATTCAAAGTGCTTTCATTAAAAGCATAAATAATGAAGAAGCAAAAGGCAGCAAACCCAGAGACGCTGATGCTTTTATCACTCGCCGTATAGATTATTATGATGCTCTGCTCGCTGGTCTTCCCAAAAAGTGGATTTCAGGCTTACAAACATTACAAAATTCAGCAGCTGGTGTCCTGACTAAGACCAGGGGACGATAACACATTACACCAGTTTTAAGATCACTGCATTGGCTCTCTGTGTGTTTTAGCATCGATTTAATAGAAGTATAGAAGTTATTGAACTGGTTATTAAATGTCTTAATGGTCTTGGGCTTTCTTATCTTTCAGGACTTCTTGTACCCTCGCAGACCCTGCACTAGCATCAGACATCTAGTTAATCAGGAAGTCAGGAAAGAAGAGGCGTCTTTCCAGTTTCACAGCCTTCGTAACGGTTTGCCGGAGGATGTCAGAATATTCAGGTTTTTAAGGCTCAAGGCACATTTTTAGCTTAGCTTTTTATTATTATTTTTTTAGTTTGTTTTTCTTAGTTATTTATTTATCTATTTTATACCCTTTACTATTTCCATTTTTTTAAATCTTAGTTTGGTTCTTTTACTTTTGTGTTTACCTTCTTATTTATTTTAATAATTTTATCACATATTAAATCTCCAGTGTTTCCTGTGGGAAGTCTCTGTACTGGGAACTGTGGTTGGCTGCAGCTGCTGGGCTCTGACTCGTGCACCCTGGGGTTTGGTTCCGACCACATCTCTTCTCCGGGTCCTGGGCTGACTTCCTGCTCCTGGTGCAGATCATGCTTTCTCTGCTGGTGCATCTGTATGTGAGCATACCAGCTATGTTTGTGGACACCAAGTGTGTTGAGGGTATAAATGTGTAGGTATCTGTGTGTGTGTGTGTGAAGCACTTTGAGTTACATTTCTGTATAAAATGTGCTTTATAATAAAGTTTGATTGATTAGTCTGGACTCGGGTCTGGACCAGCTGATGTGGATGAGCTGCAGATGTTCTGTTAAAGGACCGGTGCAGGGATCCAGTCTGCTGGGGATGAATGATGGAGTTTTCAGTACAATGCTTGATAAAACATACATAATTACAGTAATACTAAACAGATACGTTTGTAATCCAAACGGAGCGTGTTTGTTTTGGTCGGGTCACATGAGATGACCTGGAAGTATCTGAGCCATGATGGAAGCTGTGGAAATTATTTAAACACTAAAAGAATACAAATGATCTTCAAAGCTTCGTTTTTACCGTAAGCATAAAAAAAACAGCATCTCGTATGAAAAGAGGGGGGGGGGGTATCACAAAGTATTTCTCTTATTGTACCATCGTGACATGACCGAGATAACCTGTAACAATGTGATGAAGGATAAAGTCCCAATAAAACCTCATCTCTTCATATTTGCAGCGAGTTTATGAAGATCTGTAGTAAATTCACCTTAAAGGCTTAGAAGTAACGTTCTACTGCCTGAAACAAAGCAAATGCTTTTAAAAGGAGCATTTCCTGATTATCTGCAGTGTTTTATAGTCCTGCTACATCTCTGAACACACACATGTATACAGCACCATTAGGTTGAAAATGAGAACGCATCAAACCTACTTATATGTGCATTTAGGCTTACTGTATAGAATAATGAGGTAGCATGTGTCTCCACACACACCTTTATTTACATCTGTATGAGTGCATAAAACAGTTATATCTGTAATGTGTGTATTAAATGTGTTTGCACTGATATGCATGTGTGTGTGTGTGTGTTGTGATGTTTGGTTGCACTGAAAGGACAGCAGGAAGCAGCGGTTTCTGCTGTCTGCTAAATAAAATAAGTGATATTTTCTCCTCCCCCCAAACCCTCATCGTGGTTTCTAACAGAGGTGAATAAATTAAAACGGTTTGGATAAGACTCCCATACAAATATTTCTTATACATTAAAATAAAAGAATAAAGCTTAAAAGCTACCGGCTCTGATGTTGTGGTGCTTGGTGCAACAAAGGACGTGAGGAAACGCGGCGTTTCATTGAACGCAACGCGCTGCTTCATGGGAACACTTTCAGTCCTGGACGGAAACAGCTGTCTCCATCCTGTGTGTCAACCCAATATTAGTCCTTCCCCTTCTGTACAACAGTACCACATCCTGCTTATTGAGGGGAAATACAGCAAACGGGTTAGCTTCCCAGCACTAGAGGGAGCTAACGCTAACATGGACCCTAAACATAGCAGGGTAATGCTGCATTTACTGCCTGCATAAAGTCCTCTTTAAAATAAATAAATGAAGGGGAGTGATTGACACGTTAGGGGCATCATAACAGGAAGTTTCTCACCCTGAAACACACTGAGGAACTTATTCCTTTAACCCAAACCATCTGCGTTCCAACAGACTTCAGAGAAGCAGATATGGCAGCAAGATTCTGCTAAATTTATTTGGTAAACCGTGCTGGTTTCAGTGGTCCCACCGTGATGAAAAAGGTTTAAAAAATAATAGTACACATGATGCAAACTGGGATAACTGGGAGGAGAAAGAAGAGGAGGGAGAAGGTATCAGTACCCATCGTTATAAATTCCAAACCAACATGTTTTTCCTTTAACAGTCACATCGGATACAGTTTGGTTCAGAGGGAAGACCGACCCGGTCAGCTCGGTCCCAGATCATTTTCATTTAAGGCATCATTAACAAAAACAAACGCTTCCTGATTTGAAGGACAGCCAGGCTTCAACATAATTTAATAGAAAGTGCATCCAGTGTTCAAGTAGGGTGTGTAGAAGGAAAGAAGGGGAGATGGATGAGAGGCAGGTAACACTGGCACAACTTCACCTCCGCTGTAGTTCCTGATGGGCTCAGAACGATGAAACACTGATCCGCCTGTACGGAAACTACGCAGCTCGTCCAAGAAAACTTTATTGTGAGAGCCGGTGGTGGTGGAGAGGGGCAGGAGGTCAAAGTCAGGAGCGGGGAAACTGGGAGGGGGGGGGTTCCCAGTGTCGTCTCTTTCTCCACACCAACCTAGCTTCATCTTTTGGCACGTCGTGGGTCCCTGCCGTTGCTAATGGTAACTGAGGTCTTTGTGGCTGCAGGAGGCCCGGCAGCATTAACCACAGGCGCACCGTTGCCAGGAGACCGCCCATTGGGCCGCCCAACGTTCCCAAAGGTCGAGTCACGAGGTGCACCGGGTGGGTTGTTGGCAAAGGGTGGCATGGCGCCGTTACCTGTGGGTTTGAGACATACAGGTCAGTCCTCACAGGAGAAGCTGGACAGTTTGAGACGTCCCGTTATTTATGAACCATAAAACGGGTTGTTATGAAACTCATCTGCTCCTTCACATCATGCATTAGATACAAACTCTGAAAGGTTTTAAGCAGATTGATCCATGATCACCAATAACACACTTACTGTGTAAAGAGGATGATGATGATGAAGATGTTTCAGTGTAGTGTTTTAACATCATTTTCTGTATTATTGATACTTTTTCTTCATGTTTTGATGTAAAATATCACGTGTTCCTGATGAATACATATCTAAACATGAGGATTTTTGGGTTTTACCCACATTAAAAAAAACATTTATAACTAATTTATCTGAAGTCTTTTTCTGCAAAGTCATGTAAATAAAAAGGTTGAAAATGACATTTTGCATCATAACTCTAGAGGAGAAAGCCTTTTAAAAGGAATGTTTCTGAACTGTGTTAGCAGGACGTACACTGACCTGGTGGGGCAGGTGTACCTGAATTCTGATTAGGTGGAGAGTTCCCCCTCTGGTTCTGGTCCGGTTTGCCCTGTTTAGACAATAGAACCATTAACAAACACAAAGTCCCCCTGCTTAAACCAACAGCAGGGTTGTGATCCCATTAAAACCAACAAACAGTAAGAAATGATCTTTTAGAAAACTAAAATGTCACTTTATGCAAAAAAAAGTAGTTGCTGCCAAAATAAAAGTCTGATATGCAAAACTCTGCTTACACACAGGTTCAGTTTCCTTTCACACACACACACACACACAAAGCTCATAAATCTATTTATCGCCATAGTAATGTTTTATTTAGAGCTCTGATGATTAAATGCATATTTATAGAATAAATAAATCAGTTTTAATCATGTCTATAATAATAAATGTTTATTTATAATGATGCAAAGTGATGAGAATGATTCAAGTTTAATGTGGTTTAAATCTATGATCTTATTCACTCTGCAAAGGTCCAAACTTATGTTACTTAAGTTATGCAGCGGTACACACTTTTCTACATCTATTTTTATGAATCCCAAACATTGCTTAGTGAAGTACTTAAACAATTTTCAGGCCTTTTTAATGTGAGCAAGCTTTATAAATGAGGCTCGTGGTGTTAAAACAACCATGATGCACGAATGAAAGCATTTCCGTTCTGCTGAACAGCTGCGCCGCTTATACGGGAAAAATAAGCCCAGTAACATCCAGAACAAAAGCAAACTCATCGTTTACTACATTTCTCTTTGCAGGATCTCTGTGTGTGTGTGGCGCTACAACAAACGGGCCGATGGCTACTCACAGACTTGTTCTGTTGGTTTGCTTGGGCTTGCAGGTCCGGGTTTGGTTCGCT
This sequence comes from Kiunga ballochi, assembly GCA_037177335.1. NCBI lineage: Eukaryota > Metazoa > Chordata > Actinopteri > Atheriniformes > Pseudomugilidae > Kiunga > Kiunga ballochi. Next base: position 22,049,729 of record JBAMIG010000013.1, on the reverse strand, counting down.
GAAGTTGGGCACTTCTGAATACACCATGCAAAACCTAAAGCAACAGGTTTAGGTTATATATATTTATATTTAATTCTACTGGAATTGCAGCTTTAGGGCCTTTGCACTTGTAAACATGCAGATAAACTCACTCTCCAATCTTCTGCAGATCTCCTCCTCTTCCAGTGTAAAGCGTCAGGCAGCCTTTCCATATAGATGCATAGCTGAAAGAGAAAGCAATAAAACCATTACAGAGACATTACCCAAGCAGTTACTGGTCATGCAAGATGCTAAAGCCTACCCTCTGGTGAGCTTGATGATGTCTCCTGGCTGAATGAGACTACCCAGCTCATCCCAAACAGAGATCGCGATGCTCCCACTCTTATCTGCTACTTTGCATGAGCGGACCTCATGGCCATCTTTCGTTTTAGTCACTCGTCCTAAAAACACGAAACAAAACGTATTTATTAAAAGTGGTTTAACTGGTTTTAAGGGGGCGATGAGGAATAAAGACGTAAGTGTGATGGGTTATAAAAAGTTGACACACTTTTGTCTGTATTTCTCTCGCTGCTGCCGGTCCCTTTAAGATAAAAACACGAGTTGATGTGAGGAAGAGGCTGCTGTAGCCTCACAGAACTACTCACCTATCTCCAGAACGATGAATACAATATTCAAGTTTTTCGACCCAGGCTTTACGTCCTTTATCAAAAACAAGGCCTCGTTTGTAGGGGCTGCCATAATTGGATCGGAATAAAAGTGATAAAAGGGCAGCTTTCCCGTCCAGTGACTTTTACCCTGTAGCGCTAATAATGGTTAGCTATAACGTTAGCTGTAGCTTTGCTAACTAATTAGCCTGCGTGCTAAATGCTAAGTTCACAGGTTTATGGTTTAAAAATCTGGCTCAATGGCCGTTTGCTCATCTGTATTCAAAATAATGCGTTTATGACAAAAGAAGCCTTTCAAATGGAAAATAATCGATCATGAAAAGTACTTTTGTGTGATATCACTTTAGTCAACGTACATTAGCTTCCAGTTCACTGCCTGACTTTCATTTCAGGATACGAGTCTTTGCACACTTTGTCTTCTACGAAAAATCGCCATAATGGCAGCTTCACTCATTTGGACAAAACACGAGTAAATGTCGCTTAGTCTTTTCAAGTGCTTTTGAATATATAATCGATAACCAGTTAGAATGACGGAAACAAAACAGTTTATAAAATCTGAAGTGGTTCCCTTATAACATCATCCACTTCAATAGCGGTATTACAGAACTATTTAATGGTGTCTATGTTGTTAATTTAGAGATAATATCCCTCGAGCATTTACATAACTTTTCTTTGCGTTAAGGTTTTCAACCCAATCGACCGCATTTCCTTTGTGTGGCTCTTTTAAGTGTAAAGATGTTAGCTTTGTTAGCGCGCAGTCTGGCCAAATGCTTAGATATGCGACTAATGTGTCTATATCTAACCCCCTTTAACGTTGAAATTAGTCGAAAGGCTTAGTCCTAATCTCCTGGATATAGGTATCTAGAGAAAGCAAAAGCCGAAAATTAAATTTAAACGCTGAGCATTCAGCACAACACACGTTTCCCTCTGCTTCCACAATACCCCAAAAACTACGTCAACCTTTGCTGCCGGTCACTTTTATATGACCCGGCAGTTCCATTATTCAACGGCGGCGAGGGGTACAAATGTCCCTTTCAGTGCTCTCACACGAGCCGAAAGGCACTAAAATCGTAAGGATTTTTTTTAGTTTTATAACTATAATTTATTCAAAAATATAAATATATAATTTCTCTGTGATTTTACAAAAACAATGCAGTTAGAAAAGACAGACATTGGTTTGTACCAAGATCAATTTCATACGTAAAAAACGCGAGAAGACATGGCAACATTGTGAGACTTTGGTGTGTGAAGGGAATCCAGAGATCACTGCACAGATGGTGAAACGTTTTAGTCAATGCCATATGATTTATAAGGCTTTATTTTTTTTCTTTCATTTTTTACGTTAAAGAAATATGAGCACAGTGACCAGGGTGTGCTCTCACTAGGCTGTGTAAGGGTCTATCAAGTTTTAATTTAACTCTTAGACGTTTTGAAGAACAACAGGAAGATTGAATAATCAAAGGGTTCATCTGCGGTGTAAATTTGTCTAAAATAAAAAACAAGAAAGAAAAAGAATGAACGTCACGAACAGGATTCGAACCTGTGCGGGGAAACCCCATTGGATTTCGAGTCCAACGCCTTAACCTCTCGGCCA
>JBAMIG010000013.1:21961306-21973378 GCA_037177335.1 Kiunga ballochi | reverse complement strand
GTCCTGATGCAAACCATGACACACGCTAAATCCTCATTTAAATAGGCGTGTCTCCCACACTTTGCACCCGCTCTCATCAGCAATCTTAGTAGATCACGTACAAACCACGGTCACGCTCCACACGCTAAATTCTAGGTCACACACGCTAATTAGTACACGCTAATTCAGATCTTAGTAGATTCGGCCCACTGTGTATGTGTGTATGAGTGCAGTGTGTATGTGTGCAGTGTGTATGTGTACAGTGTGTATGTGTGTATACTGTATGTGTGCTGTGTGTGTGCATGCATGGACCCAGCTCGAACACTGTAAAGGCACCCTTCAACCTTTCTGGCCTTTGCTCTGTTCTTTGTCTGGATTCTTATTGAATCCCTTTGTACTCTCCACAGAATGGGCCTCAATATGAACACAAGTGGTGGCTTTAAAAAGCCCCTCACTCTTTTCTCAGGAGGTCTAACCCCAGTGTTCACCCACCAAGCGTTCCTGTAGCTCCCTCTTCAAGACAGGCTTTGCTATCTGCTTCTCTTCTTTTCCTTTGATTACATCAACACCGTTAGATGCTATTGATGGTTTGAGAGCATAGATTTTTGTGGGTAATTATAGTTTTACACCACAAATGGATCTAAATGGGTTTTGGTGACACTATATTGATCCCTCTGGGGTAAATTGGTCTTTTTTGTTGCCTGCCTGCAGAGAGCTGCAGAAGGGTGGAGTATTAATGCCAAGACTCTTTTCTTCAGGCTGCAGCATTCTGCCAGCAGAGGTTTCTCCATTTACACCATTCTAAGAATCAGAGCATAGGTTTCTTATCTAGATACACAGGGAAGTAGAAAAATATTCATTTTATTGTTTGTGAATCACAAATGATGACAAATAGCATCAATAGCAGTTTGGGGAGAAAATGGCCTGAAAGTGCAATTTTCTGGTGACCCAACAAAACCTTTCATTAAAACAGAATGCCATGTATTTTCTATGAAATTATAGAATAGTAATCAAGTTTTACAAAAAGAATAAACACATTGGTGCAAAGAGCGTCAGGAGTGGGTATTGTTTAGTGAAGGTGCACAAAATACTGTCACATTCAGCAGCAACACATGTCCTGAGAAGCATCTTTTTCCAGACGCTCTGTCATTCTGCATCCTGGATCCATCCCAGGTTTTAGATTTTTTTTCAAGCACTTTGCTTTCTATGGGTTTGTGCTCAGACGCAGTCATAGCTTCTCCCATTTCCCCACTAAATGATTCAACTTCCTATGCAAAGCCAGACATTTTCATAACCTAAAAGCCTTATTCCTGCCAGCAATAGCACCTCAATGTACGTTTCATCCCTTAAAGACATGCACAATCTGCTCTGACTGGCCGGGTAACGGAACTGTTTAACACGCAATCCTACAGAAATGATTCATGTTAAAAGTATGTAGTGGTGATTATTGATGAGACATTTCAGGAAAAGGTGCAGATATCATATACTGGAAAACCATTACAGGATAAAGAGCCAGCGACTCACATGAGTAGTGAGGAAAAAGTCAACCTTTGGTTACAGCATTTGTTTTCTGCGACTTATCAATGTCAATGACCCGAGAAGAGGAACGCACAGGAAAAATATTGATTAACGTGGACTGTTTGTGTTAAAACACAAACCATGCACTATAAGCACACGTTTAACAGTCACCTCTCTCCAATCAGTGTGATTAGCTGCCAGTGTGTTTGATTAAAACCAGCTGTAGCCTGATTGGAATGACCCGTCATTTTAATCAAACCATCTTATACAACGCCAGTTGTTGGCTGGTGTGTGATGAAAATTACCCACTGCAATTACCTGCCTGATTATTCACCAGAAGCATTCTTATCCAAACACCTTGGGAGTTTTGAAAGATTTAAGAGTTCTTGCCGTTTCCGTTTTACAAGAAGGGACACTAAAATATTAATGATTCTGTTTTAATATTTATATCAACCACTTTTTTTTAAATGAGATGCATTATTGACTTGGCTGGCTTTCTTGTCCGTCGTTTGCTGGCCGTGATATGAGATGTACAACTGTCTTCATTGTAATTCGTGCTAAACATGCTTCAGGCTCTGTTTTCTTTAACGCTTTGTGTGCACACACCGCTGACTGTATTTCATGCAGCAGCGATCATAAGAACGGTCCCTTAGGGGATAAAGAAACTGCCAATAGATCCATTTCCGTGTTTTAGTGGTGTAATAAGGTGGATTTGTGAAAGTGGGTGGCACTGCAAGGAGTGGACTCCAGCTGTTTGGTATTTGCAACACGGCTAAAAAAGCATCATGAAGCCATTCCTTGGCATTACGGTTATTGCACACCAGGGTACATTATCTTTCCATTACATCAAGCAGTTTGATAGAGTCGTACTCCCAGGGCACTTCTAATTTCTAGCGGTACATCTGGGATTTCTTATGAGCACTGCTGTCTTTTTGCTGATACCGGCTGATTGTGTTCAACAGCAAATCAGCAGTGTTGGTTCATTTAAGTTTCGTTCATGCTGTACGAAGCACTGATTCTGGTGCTAGAACGGTTCACCAATTCAGCCTCTATTTAATTGGGTTCTTTGCATACATGTTTTTATGTGCGCCTAAGGGTTTCTCCCCCTTTTTTCTCAAATTTTTTTTAGGCCTACTTTCGTCCCAACGCATACAAGCCAGTCAAAAACTCATTACCTGCATCCGTATCATCTGTGAAAAAAAAGCTTAAATATCTGACAAACGTCATTTCATCACTGAACTAGTTTTTCTTGTGTGAGTCAAAGACATTTTTGGTCTGACATTGCCAAGTCCTGTAAGGATAGTAATTGGATTTCCAGAATAAGTGAAAATCTCCTTTCTCTCCCGGCCCTGCTCTAGTAATTGAGGTTAAATGAAATGGTCAGCCATGCACTAAACCCTCAGTGGGTGTTCGGCAGTGGGTGTGTGCAGTAAAAAGAGAAGAGCTCTGTTTTACATCCTTTGTGCTCAAACTTACATTTAGACAAATACAAGGTACTTTAATTGAAAATGCTGACGGAAAGCAAAAGTGCAACGGTGCCGTCAGAAGATTTGAGTTGAAAATGAGGGATTTTTGCATGTTTGTGCAAACTAACCAAACATCCTCTGCGTCCACGTCGCATTCTGCACCAAACTGGCAAATGTCGCATGTGGAAGTCTCCTTCTGCCCAGTCTCTGCAGACCCTTCTCCTCCTGAAAGTGACAAAACAGAGACAAGGAGAAATATGTGAAGCCTGTTTAAAGCAGAGGAAGTACGAACCTGTAACAAAACCCCGTGACATTGCCCTTCTGACACTGCCGTGTGACCGTGACATATCAGTCTCAGACGACTGAAGTGCATTTACATTCTGTCATATCCCACCGTAATCCCATCGCGGCCATCTCCTTCGTCCTTTTCGCTCTTACCTCGTTCCTGTACCCCTCCTCCACACCCTCACCCGACTCTCATCTATCACTCTCAAATCCCTGCTGATCTTTTGTGAGTCCCTCTTTTATTTCATCGTGCTGATTTTCTCGCGCTATGAGTGCGACAACTCCTTGGCGGCGGTGTGGGTCCTGGCGTCAGGCTTATAGCGGCTTAGGGACCCCACCAGTGCATATCACGCCTCATGAGCGGCCGAGGGGGAGATGGAATAAGGCAAAAAAAAGCAATCTGGCCAATCTAAAATTGCATTCTGCCACCACAGAGGACTCCTTCAGACTCTGCACGCTCTTCTTCTTCTTCCCTCTCGGCCATCTTCTCTATTAGACAAGCTCTATTTTTAAACCCGCTCGGGCCCATGAGAACAACTTTGGAAAAGAAGGAAAAAAGGTGGATGTTGGCATCATTTCCTCATATTATATCTTTTATCTCACTAACACATGAACACGCACAGACAACCACAGAGTTGCCACCGAGCATTGCCCCCTTTAACTTTCCCTTCTGAAACTTTATTTCTCCTGCTCCCCGGTGAGCAGTGGATTGAATTGGAAAAGGACAAAAGTTGTGAGTCTTAACCTGATTTTCAACTCACTCCTCAAGTTGTCTGGCTTATTTCAAGGTCAACGTTAGGAAAGTTAACTTTTTTTGACATTTTGACACATGAAATGTTTCATGCATGACTCTGCACTTCTAGTTTGTTGCTGTCGACTCACATTAATCCAACTTTCTTGATTCTCCATTTCTGTAAAGCAAGGTACAGCATAAAAATGGGAAAAGGTCCTATGAGTTTCTTTTGCCTTGTTTTGTATTTGGTGGGTTTTTATCCCCTTTAAAAGCTGCAGGTGTTAAAGAGCAACCACAGCCATGAGACAGTTTGTCCTCTCAGACGGGACGTTTGCAGCCGTGTGAAAAGCCGGACGTTGTCACAGGAATGGTGAGATAACAAGATGTAAAGCGACCTTGCTGGGCCGCCCACCAGCTGAGCTTAAATGTCAAATTATTTCAGTGAACAGTGAATCAGTGAAGAAGCATACATGTACATATTAAGAGTCTGAACGATGGTAATTTCTGCAGCTTTTACATTTTATTTAACTCATAAGAGCCCAGCAAGACATATATGATACTTATCCTTTCTTAGATACATATATAGCTTTAATTAATTAATTGAGGACTAAATAAATAAAATAGACACAAATATTAATGTATTAAACTTAGGCTCTATTATTGTCTGGAAAATGCATTAAACACAGAAAGAAATGAAAAGAGTCATTTTAACTAACAGCTCAAGTTTTTTTTTATAAAACGTTTACATGTTACAGAAATGTAAACTTTTATAATGTTTGCACAAAACACTATTCATTAATGATTTTAATATGTGACAGTAAGCCAAGGCTGGATCAGCCGATGCCGTTTAGGTCTGATCACAGAGCGAGGCGACCACCTCCTGCTCTACCTGCAGCTTCAAGCTAAACGCTTTTTCACATAAGGAGATCGGGGCAACTAGTAATGGAGATCAAACTTTACCAGGTTTAGAGTTACTCACTAAAAGTCCCCAATATCAGCAGAAAAGTCACTGAATTTTGTAAATAGATTCATGAGCTGGCCTGAAAAACTGCAAAATACAGCATTAAAGCAGCCAAAGTGTATTATGTGCATCAGTGTATCCAGTATACCGAGAAATATTTAATGTATATATATATATATATATATATATATAAATATTCACTAAATATAAACAATAATAATAGAAAGTGTTTTAACTTTAAAAGGTCATACAGTGAGTTATTTGTTGGTAATTACCAGTGACTAACTTAAATTGGTAAAAGTCCCTGTGAATAAAGACATCGCTGCTTGAATTTAACTCACATAAACCAAACTACACAGAGCAATTTAATTACTGGACCAGAGAATTTGTCCTCCAGTGGATTTTTAGGATGTTTTCTTTTGCCAGTTGTGACCTTCCTCATTGATGTGAGTTTCCTTTTACTCTTATTGCACATGTCCATGTGTCTGACATATACTGTACCACCCCAATTTTAAGGTGTTGCAGGCATCATTGCAGGCTTGCCTCTCTAGCCTCTCTGTACTCAGTCAAATGATCAGCTTTGCATAAAGGCATGTGGGCAGGCAAGCATGTAAGCTCTCCCATGGCTCTACTTTCCTACACTGCACACATGAGAAGACGAGGGAGGCAGGGGAAGCTGGTACAAGCTTCTGGATTTCCTGCTCGGATTTCTTACATGCGTACACATGTGAACGCGATTCAAAAACCAGCATTTTCTCCATTTACCCATCTCCCGGCCTTTTTACCGCTTTACAGCGCAGCCAGTGTTCTCTCTATTTACAGCTCAGCAGGAGCAATTACCAAAAGCAACTGGGGATCTGCAGTGTCTTCTGTTCCTCAAAGCCCAGATAGCATTGTGTAGCACTAACACAACATCTCCCCTGTTTCAGTCTGCTAATCCCCAGGATCAGGAAACACGGCTGGGTAATGGCTGAAATGATTAGCTCCTGTACTGCCCCCTTGCCAACTCCTACATCACCTAGTATCGATCCACGCCTGGACCAGACCACTCAACCCTGGCCTCACTTTTATCTCTGACAAATCTTCCGTTTGTTTCTTTTCTCCCAGCCAGTTCAGTTTCAGACACGTAAGAGTAACGTCTGCATTTCAGAGAGGGCCACAGAAATCGACATAAAGAAATAAACTAAGGGAGAAATAAGCTGGATTAGAGATAAAATGACAGGCAAGACGAAAAGGTGGATCAGTCACAAAGGTGCTGTGAACCTTCATCTGGAGTCCATGGGACGTCTTTTATCTCCTACAGCTTGGCCTTGCATACCTTCATACAAATTCAAATGTAATTACAACCAAATGCTTTCCAGTGAATTTAGCATTTAAACCTTTGTCTCCACTGGTTTTGCTAGCATGTGTTCACAATGCTGTCAAAGATAAAGGTTTGCTGCTGGAAAGGAAACCGGCATTGAGCTTGGAGCTTATTTAACTGCAGCAGCTGGCTCAGTGACTGCTGAGAGCATCGCACCGGTCCATTGGTTCAGCTCCTTTAAACTGTGAAATGCATCCAGGAACAGCCACTGTGCACAGTAAACAAGAACTTTGGAGAAGAGCTACTGCAGCATATCTGATGTCTTCCCACAAGAGAGACTGTAAATCAATCTGATGGTGATCTCCAATAAACAATTTATTTACATAAATAGGAGTGGTGTTGCACTCTAAAAGCTGGACTCTTTGGATCTTTTCATGCTTTTCTACAGACACTATTAAAGCTGAAATAATACATCCATTTAATCCGCTTTACTTACTAATTTTTATGAGTGGGAAACAGCCTTTTCCTCATTACTGCTAAAACATTGACCTCTCATTTCAATTCGGTTCACACTAACTATTGCAAATTAAACTCCATATAAACCTGTGGGGATCTTGTTGGTTTCTGTGCAGTTTTAACACCTCAGCATCAGAGAATTAGCAACACAACAGGAAAGCACTAACACTGATCAGCTTGTTGCAACGTTCACGCTGCAGCTCCTCGTGTGAATGCTACTTAGCCTACAACAAAGTGCATGCTGACGTTTCAAACAGCCTTCCAGTCTTTGTAGCAGCAGTTTCCTCCAGCAGGAAGCATCACCAGCCTGGCAGAAGTGTAGTCATTTTGCAGAAGAAAGGACAAATTGCAGGACACAGAAGCTGCTGCTAGAAAGGAAACCTAAGTGTGAGTCTGTTTGACTAAAGAGTGGAAACCTGAATGTTCAAACATGGTTTTGAATTATTGGCTGATTGTTGATATTTATATCATTCTACACTCAAAGCTAAAGATGTGCATCCATTTAATCAGGAGGAAAATAGCAAAGGTACTGTATATGGGAAATACATATTAGTGTAAAAACTAGATTGCCTTCAAACAGAGGCTTCTTCAGCTGTATTAGAGTAAGTACTGCAACAGAAGGTCTTAGCTGACCACAAGAACACATTAACTCTGTACAACACAGCAACAACATAAGTCCAATTTGCAAAATAAGGAAATATTCCGATTACAGAACAAAACTGAGAATAACTTTTCTCAAAGACATCCTTTGAGGGGAGGAGGGGGAACTGGTGAAGAGGCCAGAATGAGTCCTCTGAATGAGGACTCATTTCATTTCATGGCTGAGATGGGAGATGGTGCTGCTGCAGGGATGATTCACCTGTCAAGCTTTTATGGCTGCTGAAGTAATCTCTCATGACATCTGTGCAAGTGTTTGCCTTACGGTACATAAGAGGCTCAGCAGAAAAAGCAGCTACAGTCTTAAAAACTGAACTCAACAGGCCAGATTAAAGTGGCAGCAATGGTGTAAGTATAATGACTTCAAAGCAACCAGCACAGTCTCAGTCCATCCCAGATTTCACAGTGCCCAGACAACCTGACCAATGGTCAGTCATTTTGTAGATAAAAATAGAGAACACATGGACATGTCCAGGTGTGCCAAGCTGATGTACACTCATTGATATTAGCCCGCAGCTGTAACAACTTCCAAAAGAAACTCAAGTATTGACACAAAGCAGGAGGGGGATGTCACACCTGTCTTTAGACACAATAGTTCTCCTACTGTATCATACAACACAATGATAATATATTTAAGCGAATATAAGAGTTCACACACACCAATTTTCACGGACAAAGACACACACTCATACACAGACAAGAGATTTAGGGCACTCTAGTGTGCGGCTATCATACGGATGATGAATGAAGCCCACACACCCTTAGAAAACAGAGCAGGACCACTATAACCTTGGTTGCAAACACACAAGGGAGAGATGTAGAGGAGCGTTGAGGGATGACAGAGATGCAGGCCAATGCATCCTACATGCAGCTGTGTGTAGATGCTAAGAAATATACAGCATTAACCCTGCGTAGCTAATTTTAGCTACTTAAATCAACCTTATACAAAATCCCTTATTTGTTTAACTTGTATAGAAAAGTGTGATTGCCACGTTCTAATACCATCATATGATATTATATAACCGGAGATGCACGTGTGCCAAACACAAGCTGTCAAACTGACAGTAGCTGTTAAGACTTAATGACAAAATGCATTTCATACGGGCAGATTCATATGAAGGCTTCATGTATGACAGCAGCAGAAAGAAACGGCCCCACAACAAAGTTTCTGTTTTTACTGATAGTGAATGAAGCAGGCAAATGATAGAAAAGACCTCTGTGGGAAAACTGCAATCTCCAAATAAATCATGGAGAGCAACTCAACACTGTGACCTTCCATGAAGTTCTTTTAAACATGTGTGCCAAAATTATGGACTATATATAAATACATCCATTATTCCAAAATACTTGTATATCAACAACAAAAGTAATGTACAATGCTTGTTAAATGCATTCCTCTTGGCAGGTGTGATAAATGTTATCATAGGATGCTCACTTCCAGTAAAAGGACATGTGATCCATGAAAGGTGATACAGGAAGCAATGAACATGAGCCAAAGAGCTGATAATGGCATGGCATGATACAGAATCCATCCCACAGTCACAGTGTAACAGCATCGGATACAATCGGTGCACATGGTTTGAACTCTGCCTCATCTAAGATATAATCTCGTAGTTGTGTCGGGTGCTACATTAAAATTGGACCATGCTGACAATTAAACTATGAAACGCATCAATCAAAATGACATTATCAACGGGCCGCTGCCCCAAGTGGCCGACCTGACAGGCTGAGCTGGGCCAGAGCACAGAGGATAGGCAAATGATCCATAAACATAATGGACATCAATATTGAAAAGATGACAGATGAGACTGCCGAATAGAGGCCAGGATTCAATTTCTATTCTTGTTTTTTCTTCTGCTGTAGGAGACCATATCGCTTTTCACAAAGTCATTTGTCAGCCATAAGGCCAATGAGGAGAAGCCAAGCTCCTCCAACATGTGAGCCAAGGGCGGTTGTTCCAGTGACGCAAATGACAAAATGAATCAGGCATGGTACAATAATGACTGATATAAGTAATGATACCATCAAACGCTGTGTGGGTACTGGCACAGAAACACAAAACTTGTGTGGTAGCCCGGTGACATAACAAGAAAGCCAATCGAGTCACATTTTCTAAGGTTTGGATGAGCAGCACTATATTTAAATATTTACATGTCAGAGAGGAAGAAAAATACTTTTCTTACTAGGGGATGTTGATTAATTTACAGGGAGACCAATCTCATCTGAGTTTTGGTTTGAAAAATCAGAACAGACTAATTTACTTCCTGTCAAATTTATCAGACAAAGTTCAAGGTAGTTATTCTCTAGCCTGCTGGAAAAATGAAGACGTTGACATCTCTCTCATTTGGAACAGATTGTACATAATTGTTTACCAGTGCATGGAGCAACAATATGCAACATCCAAGCCTGATGCTGCACTGAGTGCTTTTTACTTCAGTAAATTCTGCTTGGCCAAGTTTGACGTGATGACACCACAACTCAGATAATATCATCACTGAGCTGGATTTTACAATTGGCTGACTCTTATTGCAGCAAACTCCAATCAGAAATTACAGCTTCCAGGGCAGGAGATACTCACATGAACAGCTCTGAGTGCAATATTAGGAGAACAAGAAAGTTGGAAATCCAGATGAAGGCCAGAAGATCTATTTTTTCTCTCCCTACTTCGATGCACATCTAAATATTATAGAAAATATCCTCACAAAATCTTAGCTGATGTAACTCTTAGTCACATTATATTCCATAATGTAAAGAAAGAGCTACCCAACAAACTGTCTACCTAAATAAACTTTTTCTTCGAGTTCCATTTTTAAGGATATTAGCCTTCAACAAAAACAACTTGTTCTGAAAACAACAATCCAGCAAATGAGAACAGAAACCAAAGTGATTTAATGCATAGAGGGAAAAACAAGACACTGGTCAAACGAATGATCTAAATAAAACCAGAAGTACTATGAAGCTGGATTCCCTCTTATCGGGGTAACTTCAGGGTTACCTGGCAGTGTCACAATCCAGAGACTGTACGTTACGAAGTGCAGATTCAGAGACCAGATACGTCATACTGGTCATACTGGTCACACCAGACCCTATTGCAGGCACCACTACAGGATCACGGCAGGCTGGGTCCCCACCACACCCATAGAGCATGGGGGGTATTGTCATTGTTTGTATGTAGTAGATCGAAGTAGCAAATAGTGTGAATAAAGTTTAGTGAGAACCAAAATAATTATGTTAGCGATAATACCCGACGAGATGTCCATTATCAGAAAATAATGAACGACGCAGAGGCGCGAACAATCTGCACAAACTCTATGATTTTCTGATAATGGACACCTTGTCAGACATTATACCACTTATTTTATGGTCACAAACTGAATAAATATTAAATAGATCATTAATACAATTATGTTGTTTTTTTACTCTTAAAATTCTCACAAGCAGCAGCTGAGTGGACGATATAATATCTGTCGTGACGCTGCATTGCTAAGGTAACTCGCTCTAACTACAGAACCCACAGCTCTTAAAACCGACCCGGATGTTATATGCACACTTCTTACGAACTCCTGAACCAAACAATGTATCCTAAAAATAAAAAAAACACCAGAAAGCGGAGAAATAGACCTCTTCACTCATAATGTTGTCTTTACAGTTTGCTGCAGAAACCCACGCTACAATCGTCCAATTACAGGCGAGATTTAGAAGTGCATCACAACATTTGTAAACGGGAGCTTCAGTACTGTAACTCCTGAAGCATAAAACTGTAAACGTGGTCATGCCTTCTGAGTTTCTGTTGCTACAGTCACCAACTAGCGTTTGAGCCAGCGCAATAATTTAGAACAACCAGGCTATTTGATGGAACTTCTTTAACAGGTGTCCATTATCACTTTTTAACGCACACTTAGCAGCCAATCAGAATTATTTACTCCTGCTTTAACTTCCTTTAATGGGTAAACCTGAATTCTCTACATATTCAGTAAATGGGGAAAAGTTTCATTCAGGAGGAACACGTGCATAATAAAACTTTTCATAGCCCACCAAGAAACTAGAAACAGTTCAACTGGTATAACAGTAATTTTCTATTTTAATGACATTATTTTGTTAGATAAAAAGCATCTAACAATAACAATATATAATCTATAACTACAGCCTCCAACTCTGTTGCAGCCCTTATACATTCAATGGGTTGATAATAAAATAGGATTGTGCCTCTAAAACGTGTTTTATTAGTTAGAAAAATAAGATAAGAAACTTTCTTTTTCTTTTTTTTATTATATGACAGTTTGAGCGACTGCTACCTAAAATCTGGCTCCTCTCTTATCTAGGCTGTTCCCTGTTGTTTGATTTCATGCTTGTGTTGTTCTCTGATGAACGTCACTTTGGATAAAAGTGTCTGCTAAATGCCTGTAGAATAGAATAGAATAGAACAGAATAGAACAGAATAGAATAGAACAGAATAGAATAGAATCGAACAGAATAGAACAGAACAGAATAGAATAGAACAGAACAGAATAGAATAGAACAGAATAGAACAGAATAGAATAGAATCGAACAGAATAGAACAGAACAGAATAGAATAGAATAGAACAGAATAGAATAGAATCGAACAGAATAGAACAGAACAGAATAGAATAGAACAGAACAGAATAGAATAGAA
>JBAMIG010000013.1:21925673-21937258 GCA_037177335.1 Kiunga ballochi | reverse complement strand
CCCCACTCGTGAACAAGACCCCGAGATACTTAAACTCCTCCACTTGGGGAAGGATCCTATCTCCCACTCTTAGAGGGAACTCCACCCTTTTCCGGTTGAGAACCATGGTCTCAGATTTGGAGGTGCTGATCCTCATCAGCATCTCCAAATCATTAAAAATGATTATTTATATTTATATCCGTGTTTGACTGTGCGTGTGAACATAGGAAAACAGAGTTTTAGGTTCCTGAACATCACAGGCTGCGACAAGTCATTTATCAACGTCACATGTGCGACTTTTGTTTATGGCGGGCAGCGTCATGAATGCAGTCAGAGGTGTGTTGTTTACTCTTATGCTAACGCTTTGTGATTGTTTGTTTTTATAATCGCAACTGCTTCATTGTGTTGAGGAGCAAAGGAGAAGGAGAGCTCTGAGGTCAGATGTGACAATCTAGTCTTTCTGATTGACTAGCATGGATTCAAGTTATGCAATAGGCTGCTTGCTATGTGTTTGGCATGTTTACAAAAACGTTAGTCCATTCAGACGTGTTAAAGTGGGGTTGCCTCTAAGTCAGTGTTTTTCAACCCTGGTCCTCAAGGAACACCGCACTATGTGTTTTATAGGTAACCCTATTTTACCACACCTGACTCAAATGAATGGGTCATTAGTAGAGTTACAGAGAACTTAACGAGCAGGTTAATGAACCTAAATCAGGTGCGCTGAGGTTGGAAGAAACCAAAACACGCAAGACAGTGTTCCCTGAGGACCGGGGTTGAAAAACACTGCTCTAAGACATGCAGGGCATTGGTACTTGAAGATCAGGGTTGGGAAACACTGATCTACCAGATAGGATCTACTAACATGTACAGCGAGTTGTTCATTAAACTTACAGTAGTTTAAAATAAAACAATGTACTGTCTTACCCTCCAATGCAAACAACATTGCATTATGTTTGTTCCATACATTAATACTAAAGACAAGGGGTTACGAAATGTTGCAATAGGAATGGTTTGTTTTTGTGTTGATTTTAAAATCTTTATCAGTGTTGCTACTCCGACAAATTTTTATAAATGCATTTAGCAAAAGCATATTTGGACTTTTGTTGACTTATCTTTGATATGTCTGAATAGTTCCTCAAGAATGGTGTAATTTCCTTTGGAATATCTTCAACCAAACTCCCTGATAATCCATGCTTTTTACAGGGGGGAAATGGCAGTGTACAAAGCCTGCCTGAAGAAGCAACGGTAACCATGGGGGTGATACTTAATAAATGCTTCATCAAGGTGCATCAGGATACACTGTTAGAGTCGGTCTGATTAGGGACTCGCCTCAGTTGGGGAGTGCAGCATTACTCCGGACTGTGTTCAGGTTGTACTTCCCAAAAAAATTATACTTTTTAAAAACATGTTTTAGTTTCTTCCAGAGTCCTCAGTCAGATTCTCAGAGTAACGGTTCATCAAATTTCTATTAAAACTCTTTCCGAATTCTTCCACATCTGCCCATCTCCTGTCCAGTGCCGCCATTTAGCCCCCATGCATGCTTGTTTTATTTGTGCTTACCATTGATGCTGTGTGCTAAACCCATAATGCACTGGTTTTGTAGTCCGCTTCCTGTAGTTAAACTGCTTAAAATGCATGGAGATCTTCGAATGAGCTTGTTTGTAAGATCCGAATAAGAATTTGCTTGAGCATAACCCAAACAAAGTGGATTTTCCAAGCAAACATACTAAGACCCTCATAAAGAATCTGGTGTAAATGCGTCCTAAAAGTATAACTAGCCACCCAATATACTTTTTTTAGGATAAACTGTCTATATTGGGCTCTAACAATGCTGTGTTCTTGTTACTGTGCAATTTTTGGCATCTTTGTGTAAACTTGTTTAATTTGACAAACTTTGGTCTAAAACTGTCTTAGTGCTGCCCTCTTTGGGTTGAACAGTGGCTACTGCAGTTGACTTTTCCTATTGGCCGAAGCGGTACATCTTGGTACTTACCTACATCACAGACTGCGGCTCTGGTATACAAACGTCTCATGGACACACGCCACCCCTCTGTGTCTGTCGGCCCCATCTATGTATGTGGGGTTTTTAAAATTGGTCTGGGGTGGGGTTAGCCTCTTTCAGGTGGGTTAGTTACACTTTAAGGTAGTTCCTAATCTGAAATGGGGCCTAACCCAGTATCAGACAGGTGACCTATTTAGTTGCACTTTTGATGCCAGTAATTACTAACTAACTCATTATTTGTGACCAAAAATAAAACAAAGTAAAATAGATAAATAAATAAATAAATAAAAACCAAATTTTGCCTTTTTGGGTACTGTACCCTGGATGCTGTGTTTCATTTATAGAATGAACAATGACAACAAAATCTGCTGATTCACTGCAAAAAGGGGGGAAATATTAACATGTTAAGATGACATGTCATTAAATTGTTGATACTAAAGTGTAGCCATTACTGTTTGCACACTGTCAGCTGTATCAGTTATAGGAATGATTTTCACAACACCCACATATGACTAATGCAGCGATAACTCATAATGCGAGCTGGGTGAGGCTCATAATACCATTATGTTACTGTCATATCTGATCACTCTGTCATGATAAAACAGTGTTTGTGTATCTTTCCACCAGAGTCAGCTGACTGACTCATCTTTGGAATCATAAATTTCTGAAAGTTTAGCAACGCAACTTGTCGATGACGACATCTAAGGATTAAACAAGAGAGAAACTGCCAGAATATCTGAGCTTCTGGTACAGCATGTGGGTGTCCATACAGAGATAGAGGCAAATAGCTGTCCATGTGGAGAAAATAGAAGTGGTTGAAAAAAACAACAATAAAAAACAGAGAATAACTACAGTAATATTCTACAAACGATTTTTCTTTTGATATTTACTGGACTTTCTAAATGTAGCTAAGACGACACAGTGCAGAAAGCTTCTGCAGGGGAAAATATCTGATTATGTCTCAATCAACACACTGGATCAGTGCAAAAAGAGGTTCCAGCAATAATGGAAGGTCAACTGTTGCCTCTGTCACTGGGATGTTCAGGCTCCTGCCTCTTTGCTATCTTCTTTTGGTTTCTGTTCCGTCTGGAACCATGGCAACCACGCCACAAGTCATATCTGTTAGCAGGAGGTATAAATAAATTTATTTTTATCGCCACTTCATCTTTTCCTCAATGCCCAGCTTTGATTATGTCAGGAAATCGTGTTTATTTAGAGTAGAAGCTTCTAAGGCAGTGTTGGATTTTCTTGTTCTTCTTCATTCATTTCCTCTGAAAAAAAGTGATTAGGGTTAGATTAGATTAGATTAGATTAGATTAGTCATTAGAGGAAATATTGTCTCATGAATACTTGTCTTTATGCAGCAAAATCCCCACTTTTCCTGTCAGAGGGAGTAGGAAAATACCCATTGGGGTCATCCTTCACAAAAACCCCTAATCCCTAACCCCTAATAAACCCCAACATGTACGTCACAGCAGTGAACTCTATTTACTAATGATAAAAAAGTGGTTTCTGTTGCTTCAGAAGGAGGTCAGGGAAACACAGTTTTCTCTTTTTTATAAACAAACTTGGCAAGAGATGATTGCAAGGAGACATACAAAACCCTTCCCAGGTCTAAAGCTTTGGTTGTCCTTTGTCTCTCTAAAACCATGCAAGACATATTCAATTTCTCCACTGTGCAATTTGATTTAGACAAATGTCTGATTCGGACTGAAGGGGCCATGTGACTGAACTCATGTCCAAAGGGCCTTCTCACTGCACAGTTGACTTGTGTTCTCACTTATCCGATACGGGGGAAAGGGGGGTAGAAAAAGGCAACCACACAAAAAAACCCTCTTTCACAAACACGAATGCACCGTTGCGTGCGTCGCAGCGAGAATCACATATCTTCACATATCGCCTGCAGGGAATGAAACTGGCAACTTCCTGGCTTACCCAAGTTTTATGTGTGTGGATTTATTACTGGCTATTAAAATATATTTGATTTTCACCAGGATGGCTCTCCACTGCTGCCTTCCTCTGCAAGTCCAGCCCACCTTTTACAACCACTTGCTTTAACCTTCTCCCCTGCTCATAAAGCACAAGAAGCTTCTTTCCCCTTTTTCCCAGACCCCCCTCCATTTCCTCTACTGTATCTCTTCATCTGTTTTGACCTCTGCTATGATTCTATCTTTATTAGGAGTGTTTGTGTTTCTCCTCCTCTCATCCTCTCATCCCCGCCCTTGCCTTCCCCTCTGTTTGTCGCTGGTGCACAAACACCCTCTGTCCCCTGAGCTTTTTTTCCTAATTGTATCTTTTCCTCCTGAATGATCAATTGGTCAGATTTATCTGGAAGTTTGAGAATAAGGACAACTCTCCAGCTTCTGCTTTTAACTACACAGAAGTCTCAGAAGGTGAGCATCATAATGAGCTTCCATGAGGATATTCAAGGGGAAATCTTTCTCTCTTCTTTTTTGTCACCTTTTGAGAGGAAAACTTTGTGTTTTAACCTTTTTTCTTACCCTTCTCATCACCGGTTAATAAAGTCATTTCCTACCAGTTCTACTGTATGTGTTTTTTATGATGATGCTGTAACTTCAGAAAATGTCTCAGTTTTTCATGATCCATGTAAGATCCACAGGCTTTGGCAGAGATGTGCAGTTTGTGAAGGACAGCTTTGCTAAAATATTGATGCTCTAATAGAGAATATCTTCACACAATTTCAGTAGTATTGAGGAAAAATGGCTTTTTGACATTGTCAGTTTCTTACACATCTGTGGAGGAATTTGCTTCAGTTTATGGTTACATGTTTTTACAGCATTTTGGTCATGCCAAACCTGTGCTGCATGTTTTCCAACACAAAGCTTTATGGACGGACATCTCTGTTCCAGAGATGTGGGATTTGTTCAGATGATGAACAGAACCAGCTGACGTATCAGCATTTTTCTTTATGAACTGATCAGCGTATGGCTAAACATTATGATGTCATCAATAAGCGACAGATACAACCATACAACAGTAACTTGTTCAGTAAATAGTAAGAGTGTAAAATTAAAATACTGTATAATGCTTCTCTATAGAGAACAAACTTTCTCCAGGAGAGTTTCTTTTATTGTCATTGAATTTAACATCTTAAGTGAAGTTGTTGCATGTACATTCTTGGACATGATCTTTTGTAATATAACTCATATTCCTTCCTAGATTTCTACTCTAATATCACTAATGACACTACGATAACGCATTTTGCACAGCAGCTAATTTTAAAAACTCCTGCCTTTAATAAAATGCTATCATATCCTGAGGATCAGTACATAAATTACATCTGATTTCTGTTTCTGGTTGATTTAAATACATTTAATACCTATGAAACAGTTTAGTTTATGTTCAGTAAATAATGACACATTGTTATATATCCTGTGTTTATTTCTATGGACTATTTAGCTTTCACAATATCCTGATATATTAAACATTATTATTGGAAGAACACTTTCCATTTTCACATAAGTGTTTATAAATACTTTGCTGTGGGCGAGATGGACCTCAATCAGTCCATATATTAGTTGATTGTTTATTGCTATTTAAATATAGCTCTTGTCTTCTATAATGACACTCTTAATCACACCTTTGTACATGAATGTATTGGATTTATTGCAAAAATGTATTTTTATACTTTTCAATGTTTTTTCTAATTTTATTGAAGGAAACATTTATTTGTATACAACATGATCTTAATTACTCTACATTTGCACCTTAAGTACAAAAATGTATACACCGAAACCCATTTAAAATCCTTTTTTTTTTACCCCACTGGAATAAAATATGTTGAAGAAAGCATTGATTTTCTTTATTTATTAATTTATCTTCTTCAATTGAAGCTAGCTGTCTGTAAGGGATTCCCTTTCTAATTATGTTATTTTCAGAAGTTATGCCAAGAATAGGAAACCCATTTTATCTTCTATCGAGAGCTGGAGCTATACCCAATGTGTTCTGCACCTACCATAGGTTTCTAAAGAGCAAATCTGAAATTCATTGGGCATTTTCTATAATCACCATTTTGTCAAAGTCACGTGTGCTGCTGCTACTGGAAATACAGAAATGGGCAAAGAGCTGAAGTTTAGAGGGGATAGGAGATACTCACACTGCCTTCTTGTAGCAGATTTTCCTTATTTCACAATTTCATCGTCATATATTTAATTCAAAATGTTGAACATATTTATTTAATGAGCAGACTCTCCATTGCTGCTGACTCTACAAAATGTTAAGTAAAAGCAGTGAAATTCATAAAAGTGTCTTTTTTCCAAGAAAGTGACGTCATCAAATGCTTAAACATTGCAGATCGGAGGAAAGCTTTAAAAAAGCAGCAGCGGTGTCTCATAGTGTCTCAGTTCATGTGTTTACTCAAATAAAAATTAATATTTACCTATTTTCCCAGTATCTACATTTTAAGCAGATACATGACACAGTTAATGTTAATGTCAAGCAGTCAGTTAGCTAGGTGCCACACCTTTGTCAGTACAGAGGAAATAAGACACGCGTTTCCAATCTGTTATTTATTACTAGATGTTTGAAAAAGAACAGAGGAAACAACAAAATGTCACAGAGTTGGGCCATGTTGAAAAAGATAATCAGCCAGCTGCTAAATAGTAACTAATCTTTGTAGTACAGTATAATGCTAGTACTATCTTTAAATTAGGCTAACAGGTTAGCATTTAGCATTTGATTTTAGCATCAGTCAATTCAATGCTCGTGCGCATTCATGTGTTAACATAAGCAAGTTCTATGATTACAAGTCTCCAGAAAAATGATATTATTTAATATCAGCTGTAAAAATGATCAGATTTCAGTGCCAAACTCAACCCTGTTTAATTGTTTAGCTTGTATTATTTGGATCAAGCAGATCAGGGATTACTGTGTGCGCATATTGCATCTTTGAGAGAGTGATTTTGAGATGTGGACACACCTGCTGCAGAATTACACCATAATCTTACTCACATTGTAAACACTAGAATGGGATGAGGATGACGTTTGCTTTTTCAAGCACATAACAGACACAGTTAGCTTTGATATTAAACAGTTAGTAAGTTAGCTAGCTGTGTCAGGCAAGTGGAGAACAGGCACCGAAAAGCAACCCATTATTCATCAACAGATGAAAAGCAAAGAAACAGTAAAAATGTGCCAGGCTCACTCTTTCATTTCGGCTAGCTGATAATGCTTCAAACAAAACTGGTAACTTGTTTTACTTTTCAGTTGTCCCTGATCCTAGCATCAGTTTAACAACTATCGACTCAAGCCCAAGGGTGCTTAGCTGGTCGATTCTGTTTATTTACGTTATAAGGTTAGGATTATTATTAATATTTTTTTTTAAATGTTGATCCCAGTTGTAATAAAGATAATCCTTCCATAATTATAATTGTTTTCTTGTAATTACCAGAAAGCATATTTTGTGAATTATAATCTGTGCTGTGAACATGTTGTGCTTTGTCACTGACTGAGACTATGTTGTCAGTAGATGGATAACTCTTTTTTGTCATGGAAAAGCTGAACATGATCTTGCTAAGATGATGCAGTTTCAACACCTGTGCTGAGCAATTGTTCTTCAGTTTAATCTTGACACATTCGGTTCACACCTTGTTATCTTCTGTATTTGTGCTGAAAGTGAACTTTTTGCAAGATAAATTACCCCATCTACATTCTGTTGGTCTGTCATTCCTATTTAAAGTATTGTGATATGTTTTATCCAGCAATATTATTATTGTTGTTAATTTGATTTTGTCTATTCTCATTTCTTTCTTCATCTTAACATTTCTTATACCTAATATCATCTCTTTTCAGGCATACATTTAACTTGTTGGATTTGTGTTTCTGATGGCGTACTGTCTCTTCTTGTCTCCTCCTTCTGTAGGATTGTATAATATCCATGCCTCTTTTGTAAATATTCCCATGTAATCATAATGTGGAAAACAAACCTGCAAAAGTCATAATGCCAACTGATGCAATGACTGCTAGCTTAAAAAATACAAATAATATGAATAAATTCTGATCAATTCAATTTGACATAACAAACAGAAATGTCTCATTATTAATTAAATGTGTTTATGTAACTGCTTTTAGAGATGCAACACGCAAGATAATCCACAAAGGTCAATAAATTATTATAAAAGTATTATTCTTTGTTTGACTATTTTAAAGTTAGGTTTGCTTTTAGCACTTAATGATCTGTAATATTTTAAACCTAAAAATAGCTTTTTAAATAGGTCTCACTTTTATGTTCCTGGTCTGTACCTCTGCCTGACCCTCTATTTAGAAATGAGCTAGACTCACCCCTGTTGGTCACATCTAAAATAATGGTGACAAAGTGCAAAGTGTAGTGCGCAACACATTAAGTTCTGATCCGAGTTCAACACGACACAAATAACTGGAAAGTCTTTGCAACTAAATAAAAAATGCAATAAAAACAAGCAATTCAAAGTTAAAAACTATGATCTTAGCAAAGTCGGAAGACTTTTTCCATCCTAATTCTAATGCAAATGATTCATCTTTGCTGGTTGTGTGCTCTCCTCTGTGCTGTTTTAGTGAGGCAAAGACAGTGTTAATGCAAGAGGGACCCTGTAAAAGCTCTGATTCTCTACAGTCTTAAACCATTCAGCTGAATCTCGCAGCCGAATACTGAAAAACAGCCCCAGGATGTGTGATTCTCCCCACACCAGAACACTCAGTTACACACAGCATACATGGCTTTACAAACAAAGCGTGATGGTAATGCTCCTGTCGGTTTGTATAATCTATGTGTGAGCACACCATGAGTTTATTGTATGCATACTCTCATGTTCTGAACATTGTGTTCAGTGGATATGTATATGAAAAATGCATTATTCAGTCTGTTCTACCTCATTTCTGCGTCTCTCCCCCTGTCTCTGCTTAAATAGCCTTCTGTTTCATCTCCTCTGTTATCTATTTTCTGACTTTCCTTGGGCCATTTCTTTGTCCAGCCTCCAGACCCACTCCCTGCTTCTCATTCCTTCCTTCTCTCAGGCTGACCCAGCACCAGCTTCATTTCCGCTCATTCATCTGCCTCGTGCTGCTGCTTTTTCTTGACGGGGGTTGTGGTGGGAGGAATTAATCTCTTTTTTAATCTTTCTCTATCACACACACTTGACAAAGCTCCATGCTCAGTTTTTAATGAAGGAACTGAATGGGTAAACAGAAGGACAGAGAAAGGCGGGCGTAAATATACGAACGTGCACTAATGTCAGTACCGGGTCTTGTTAATCAATTACGCAACAATTCTGAGTCTTAGTGGGAAGACACGTTAATCATCAGCTTGAGTTTTTATGTGATTAGCGACACAGAAAAGTTACACAAGAATAACAAACAATAAGCCTTTTCCATCTTCTCACAATCAGCTCTTACACACTCATCACTCAAGTCGGCTGTTTATCAGTTGCAAAGCTGTTCACGAACAGAAAAAGACACATGCAGGGAAAACAGCTGCTGTTCCTGCTTCTATTCATCCAGGGTGAGAGAGGAAACTGCAACACTTGTACAATTTTAAATGAGTAAGCTAAAGAGGACAAAGTTGGTCCGCACACAAGGAGCGTGAACAGTCTTTTAGAGACATTTCACACACATTTCACCCAGAAAGAAAGTTTGAAAACAAACAAAGTTACAAAAAGAAATGGGATTCACTTTCGCTGTGACTGGCTTGAGGCAAATAAACTGGGCTGTAATGTCAAAACCAGATCATGGTTAGATGATTATGTTTCTGTATGTTACGGACAAACCCACTCCCGGCTTCCTTGCACTCATCACCGGACCGCTGAGCAGCAACACCTGTACTAAACGCCCCCCTATTGGACCTCGGAGCAGCTTTCCTGGACCTTCCCTCCTTTCCTAGCTCCGACGCCACAGCCTGTCATCTGGATTTTCTAGGAATTTCTCACTCCTGTCTGCTTCGTGAAATATTTTGATATGTTCCAAGTTTGTTATTAAACTCCTGGTTGACCTTGATTTATCTCTGTGAGGTCCAATGTTACACAACCCCTTTCTTTGCAGATCTCTTTTTCTCCCAGGAAAAAGAGAATATTGGTCATCTCTAACTAGCAATGAACATGGGGTGGTTGTGGTGCATGTAGTAGAGCGGGTGGTTCAAGTCCCAGCTCAGGCGTCCACATGTCGAAGTGTCCTTGAGCAAGAAACTGAACCTCAGTTGCTCCCGGTGCTGAGTCACTACTGTGTTTGTGTGTGTTTGTGCGAGCACGCTTTGAGTACAGTGAAGTGTAGAAAAGTGCTATTTCAAGACCATTTCACATGGATGTCCATTTCCCTGGATATATTATTTAAACTCTGGGACATTTAAAAGGGATAAATAAAATTTATTTGGAATTGGGGGAAGTATTAAGATAGGTTCAGTCTTTTGGCAACAAACATGTTTGTTTGTAAATAAAAGGAGCATCAGACACATGTTGGCTTTTGCTGATGACACTAGTCTATTTTCTGCTAAAGAATGCTTTGTTATTTATTTGCCTGCATTATTTCCAGGAGGGAAGGGAGGTTGTACATAAAAACAAAATCCGGAGGAAAAAAGTCATTGCACCTTTAGATGATTCTCTCACAATAATTTTCTTCCAAACAAACATCATAATTCACTGCAGCACATTCACTTTGTGAAAGTCCAGCTTTCCTGTAACAAAGTTGTTGCTTTTTTTTCATTTTCAAGCGCTCCCACTTCCTGCTGTATTACCATAGAAACACCAGTGACAAGTAAGCTAGACAAAATAAATAATTGAGGTCATGAAATGTCCTAAAGTCATGTCACTATAGTCTGCAGCTGGTACATGCATTTGCAGCAGGAAGATGAAGCACTTATATTGCTTGACAAGTTAAAAAGCTGAAATGCTTTTTCCTTTTTATTAAGCAGAGAAAAACGCCACTTGGAAGCATAATCAGACAGCAAACAGCACACTGACACTTATGTATTCTGATAAAAAAGGTTGCTATGGTGAAATGTGTGAGCAAACAGTTGCTTCTTTACACATCTGTACGTATGGAGCTAAAGTAGCCCATATTTGTTAGCTTTTATGTTTACATGAGTGCAAACATCCCGAGCCACCATCCATTTCTTCATGCGTTTGCCATACAAATGCGGTTGTTGGCAAAATTATCTATACTTTGTTAACACAACACCTGTTCTTATCTTGGGTTATGTGCCTTGTCGTGCATTTGACTGAAAATGATCAGAAACATTGATTTAGACTAGAGAAAAAGAACTAGATTAGAAAAAAAGGAACATAGTTTTGTGGCTTGAAACCATTTTGGAAGTCTAGACGACTGGGGACAAAATGAAAAAGCCAAAGAGAACACAGCTTGACAGATATGTTGTAGTATTTTTACACTAACATGATTCCCAACGGACTATTAGCTGAAAATGTGACATATCTCTGTATGGTGAGCAGTGAGTCCATAAAAAAGGACAGAAAGCTGCATAAATTGAGGACAAAAGAAAAGCTGTCAGTAGAAGTGTCAGGCCTAAAAAACACACTATACTGGAACCTTCTCACACACTATACTGGAACCTTCTCACACACTATACTGGAACCTTCTCACACACTATACTGGAACCTTCTCA
>JBAMIG010000013.1:21903060-21919104 GCA_037177335.1 Kiunga ballochi | reverse complement strand
TTTTTAGGACACTAATCAAACCTTTTCTTTTAAATCTCTTAAGGTTTGAGGTCGCCCATGTGGACAATGCTGCTGAACTGTTTCAAAATGGCCGCTTTGGAGACCTTGACTGAACTTTGTCTACTAAAACCTGTCTGAATTCATTCTGTTTCACAGATATTGTACTATGTTGTGATATTTAAAGCGCGGCTGCATTGTTCCAAACAGATTGTTGTTTTTTTACTCCTGAATTTGTCCCAGTCTGAAGGTTTTGATGTGCTTGATGTGTTCATTTGGGTTTTCTGTTTTATTTAGTAGTTTCTTTGGCCTTGTGTCTTGTTTCAGATTTATTTCACCTGGTTTCATTTAGATTATTCATCCCACCTGTGTCTTGTTGTTTTCCATGTATTTACACATTTTAAATTTCATAGCCTGGATTCTTTCAGTCATGCTTTGTGCCAATGTTCTTCCATCTATCAATCATTCTTCACCACACAAGATTACACACCTTAACAAAATCTCACGTGTATGTGTACGAATCAGAAAGGATTCAAATGAACATTGTAGTTGCAAAGACGAACATTTATAGGTATTTAATTGTTAAGAAGAGTCCAAACTATGAATGCAGGGCTCCAAGGGTGATTTTCTGTCTTGTTACAAAATGTAGAAAATACACAGTACATATATATAAACTTATACAGCGAGATGTTTTTAGCTGATCTCTGCTCATTTAAATCCAGAACCCAGAAAAAAAAGGTGGCACGTTAATTTCTTTGTTTTCATTTACATTTCTATAGTTTGAAAGCAAAGATTTTTAATGGTAATGCTCACATGAAAAAATGGCTGACATCTCCTGCTGCTCTCCCTTCTTGTTGCTCCATTGGAGCAGTGGGAGGTTAAGTGACTTGCTCAAGGGCACTCGGCAAAATAGCTGTTAAGGCACAGAAGAATATATCTCATTCATATCCCCACATGGTTTTCCGGCTACGGAGCAAGTCAAGATTTCTCAAATGACGGATGGCACTCCAGGGCTGAATTTTAGTTTCCATATTTTTTTGTTGGGGGAGGCAGAGGGCCGTGGAGGAGAGGTATTCATTTGATTCCATATTGATTTGCTGCTATTACACTCCAGGAATAAGAAATGTGATTATTCAGTGTAAAAATATTACCCAGCACTGCCTGGGAAGAAGAAGTGACTGTCAGAAGTTGCTCTGTAGGGACACAGGACATAACCTAATAACATTTTAAAGAGCTGAACATTAAGAATTTGTTTTTTTCTGCTGGGTTTTATATCACAGGGATGAGCTCCTAACTGGATTCCTCCTACAGTAGAGGAAGCAAAGTAGCTCACAATTCTTCATCCTCGCTTCTGTTTCCTCCGATTAGTCGCAAATAAATGGACCCTATAAAAAATTCCTACCTTTTTATAACATTTTATATGAAAAACTGATGGAATTGGGAAATGTTTGGAGACGTCTTGGTTATTTCAACACCTTCCTGGACTTTATGGACTTTGTGGTTTCACCATCATCGATATCCTTTCTTATATTCAAGGAGATCATCACACAAAGAAAAAGCCAACAGCAACACTTTATGTCTTTAAAGCCAAATATAAGTCTCATCAGATGATACCTTGTAATGAGCATAAATAACTTTTATTACAAAGAAAGGCAATATGTATACATTTATGGCACAAACTTTTCCCAAAACCCTGTTGTTCCCCTTATGATACTTGTCTCCTGCACCCTGGTGAATACCAGAAACAGATTACACAATAATAATTTAGACCTATTCCATGGTAATAAATAGTAAATATACAGAAAATAAAAGAGGTTTTCTTCAGTTTTAGTTAAAGGGTCAAATAAAGTCAGATATTAAAAATGAGTTTTTTCCATCTCTAAAATACACCAATGAGACCATACCCATCTAGAGCAGAGATTGTTCAGGCAGTGAAAACCAGCATGGATCTGGTGGATTTTACCAGTGAAAGACTTCATTTCCATTTGAGGTGTCATTACCAGCTGCAACGACACCAAGCCATCAGGTGAGAGAAGGTTTCCCATAATAATTGACACTGTGGAGAACATGCATTTATCTTCGAAGTGGAAAGCTGCATCGTTTTGTAGCATATTGTTTTGACACCATACATTTTTACCCTGAGAAATAAAAAGCTG
This sequence comes from Kiunga ballochi, assembly GCA_037177335.1. Classification (NCBI taxonomy): domain Eukaryota; kingdom Metazoa; phylum Chordata; class Actinopteri; order Atheriniformes; family Pseudomugilidae; genus Kiunga; species Kiunga ballochi. The sequence continues at coordinate 21,916,951 of JBAMIG010000013.1, read as the reverse complement.
CGACAGTGTGTGACACGGTCCAACTGTGCCTGCTAATTTATTTGCTGGTTTATTGTTGACTTTAAAGCATTTTTATAAAGCATTTTAAGCAGGTCCAACTGTGCAACAATAACACAAGCCTCATGTGAACAGCGACACAGATGTTGGACTCTGAAAAACACCAGGTGGAATCGGGTAGCAGGCCGGTAGGGTACCACTGTGACGCTTCCACATTGCTTCCACATTCAGTGAAACCCCGGTGTAAGCCCGATCAGATTGTAAATAATATAAGTATAAGGAAAGGAGCCAGTTTGATTCAGAAATCCATAAACTTGATTCTCTACCACCCTTCTGACCTTCAAATGCCAGCATGCAATTATATTATTATATAATTGCATTATACTGTATGGATGCTGACAAACAGAGCTATCATGACTTTTAAGAAATATATACAAAAAAATATCAATATAAACATCCTAAATAGGACATTTGAGAGATCATATATGCTTTCACAAAAATATAAAGTGACTTTTTTTTTATTCTTGAAGGTTTTTTTTACAGTCAGAGATTCAACAATAGGTTGACGTTGACTGAAGCAACTGGTTTTCTGAGAACAGCCTTAAACTTGCTCAGTAAAAGACAGGAACAAATATGCACTTAGTGCTAATGTCTCATAAGTTTTAAAAGCTAAATAAAGCATTTAAATTTGAAGTTTTGTCTTAAAATCACAGTATAAGTGAGCGATCTGGCAGGTAAGTAACAGCAGGAAGAAAGTGCATCTCGATTTTCTTCAAGTCACTGTTAAACAAGCAGGAAAGTCTGCTTTTCTAGCGACATTCAAAGCTTAGCTTAGCATTAAACATGATATAACTGGAGTTTAGGAAAAAGATTTCAGTGTCTAAAAGGAGTTCCAGTATTTCTCTAACTCTATTTGGATTATTGAATGTGAACAACCTGAAATAGGCCTTTAAAAAACTTGTATTAATGCTTTTTAAAATTGTGTTAGCTTAATGCAACTATACTGTCTAAGCTTATACCCAGAAGAAGGCCAAAATAACCACAGCAGAGCCCAGTAGCATAATAATAATAAAGTGTGAACACTGGTTTTAACAAGCTGGGAGGAAAAATAAGGCAGAATACAGAGACAGTAAAAGGAGGAGGAGTATGGGAGGGGAATAGAAACCAAAAGCTGGCTCCTAATCAAAGGGATTGGGAAGTAGGAAGGAAAAAGGCTGTAAAAAAGACAAGAGGCAAAACGATGAGCAAAACTGGGCTAACAGTGAGGAGTCGGTGGAAAGGAGTGAGGCCGAGAGAGAAAGAGACTGAGGGGGTAATGAAAATGAAAGGAAATCCAGAAGTGGGATGCAGACGGGTAAAAACAGAGCCTGGCTCGTCAAACTTGGCACGGTAAAAAAAGAACCAGAGCGCCTGAGGAAACCGAGGCATACAGGGAAAGAAAAAAACCAGATCATCACAAAATAAAAAGAAAAAGAAGAAAAAATGGAGATGCAGATGGAGAGAAAGCGAAGGATGGAAAATCCTTTAAAGGAGTGGGGTGAAAGAAAAAAATGGCAACTCCACAAAGACTTTTGGAATAGTTTACTGCAGGGCCCAGGTTTTTTTTTTATATACCCACCCATCACTCCCCTCTTCCTCCCCCTCCTCCCCCTGACACTCTCTCCCATCTGGCTCGAGCTGTCCTTAACCTGGGGACTCCCGCTTTTTGCCAGGCGTGATGCAACTGAAGGGAAAGCTGCCCAGCAGAGCCCTACGGGTGTTTTAGCCACGCTTTCTTTCCCCCTGAAAACTCACCCAGCCCCTCTCTTGATCTTCCTCCATATCTGGCTCTTAACCCTGCAGAAAGGAGAGCTGTGACGAGAGGATTACGTCTAAAATCTCCATCTCTGTAATCGAGGAGGTCTTAGATGGAGGATGCAGCTGTGCAAATTACAGACTCATATGCCGGTTACAGGGGAGCGTCCCGTGTCTCGCAGCCTCCCTTTGTGTTGTAGAGGACGCACCATATTTAAGACAGGCGGAAAGCAGAAAAACAGATTCCCAAAAAAAAAGTATGAGTCCTTTTTGCAGACTTTTCCTTCCTAAAGCCATCTGGATTCCTCCTGTTCCCTTTCTTTCTTTCTTTTAACTAGACAGCACGTGACGATAATACAGATAAAGGTGTTTCTCTTGCTGCCCCTGTCAAGGCGCTGCGCCTTTGATCCCTGGACTATGTGATAACTAGCATGATGTGATGCTGGCAGGCTGGGAAAAAAGCCTCGTCAGCTGTTGTACTTTAGAAAACCCAGAAGACTGTCGGCTAAACGGAAATGAAAAAGACGAAGATGCCGAGAGAACCCGAGACGCATGTTGAGAGGGAGGATTTGTGGGATGATTCTGATGGACGACTGAAATGAAGAGGAGCTCATGAGACTTGGTGAACGCAACAGAAGGTAGAAATATTTGATCCAACATAATTTTCTGCACAAAGTTGATAGTGGCCAAGGCCATATGGCACCGCCATGTGTGCCCGCTGGCTTGGGCTTCTCTAAAGTCCAAGACAATGCCCTGAATCTCAACAAGCCGAGCGTCCAAGCCGAGCGTCCAAGCCAGGACATTTGTTTTGTCTCAAACAAAAATACAGACACAGAAGACGTGCTTTATTTTTTCTAAGCGCAACCCTGAACCTGTAAAAATCGATGCAGTATCATAGCGGACCATAATTAGACGTTACTGATGTCTGATATCCCCAATTCACTATTTTGAATTGGTCCAAGTCAGAATGATTGATGAGTTCTGCTTATTTAAAGAAAGAACATCATTTTTCCTGACTTCAATCAGACATTCGAATGAAAAACAATCAGTTCTTTAAACAGAAATAGAAAGTTATCTTACAAAACTCTAAAATACTGACACAACTACTTTATATCCCCTAAAAAGCAGAATAACCATTACTCCTATTTCAAGTTCTGTAAGGTATAAAGTTCTAACGTTTGCTCAATCGGACTTCAACAGTTTCCTGATCAGGTTAGAAGATTTCATTATCAAACAAATGGAAACAGTTCCACATGTTCTTTCTTAGTGTCCCACCGTCTATCAGGGTAACAATGTTAGATCAATATTTTAAATGTGGATCAATGATACTGACACATGTACGAGTGCTAATATGTGTTCACACAGCTTAATGAGTGTCTTTGTCAGGAGCAGGTGTTAAACTGTGAAATGAGATGAAATTATGGTTCTGGCTTATGGAAAGTTGTCCATAAAATACTTTTCATTCATCACTTGATGGCAGGAAATAATATGGATGTAAATAGATAATAATGTACAAGTAGAGTAAATCCAAAAATAAAGCACCAAAAAGGCTCAAAACTCAAAACTCAAAGCTCAAATCTGTTAAATCTAATTATAAGTGCTGCTGTTTATATCTAAGTACACTTAATCATCTGTTTATATATTTCTGAGTTACAGCTCATTTACAGTATTTGTATTTTTAAAAAACACCTTTTTTTTCTTTTTCTTTATTTACTTTGTTGTTGAACTTTTTTTGTGAGAACACAATCTAGTTTCCACAAGCTTCCTGCAGGGGCTGCTGTGGTTCTGCCTACCCTCATCTTTCCTCATGCAGGTTTTAAAGGCTAAGCTTTGGGAAAGCAGCCAGAACCTGTTGTCTCCATACCTGCCCAGGATCCTGCACACACACACACACACACACACACACACACACACACACACACACACACACACACGGGAAGAGCTACCGATGCATCAACCATCGGAGCACTTTGTGGAGGCTCGGGGGGAGTGGAAAGAGTGGCTGAATGCATCTGCTCCTTACCAGGTCATAACACACTACAACCAGCAAAGCGAGCAGAACCATCATCATTTATTTTGTGCTTCTATAACAGCAGCCAGTGGTAACTTCACCAAGCGTCCAACAGAGCCGCTGGCTGACAGGGATGCAACAAAGACGGGGAGGCAGAGAGGACGCAGGTATGAGGATGTTAAGGATGTGATGGGAGGAAGGAGAAAAAAGCAGAAGGAGGAGCAGAAGAGGGAAGGAAAATTAGAATGAAGAGTAAAAAAGTGACGGGATGATAAGAATGACAGCGGGAGGAAACAAAGAGGGCGATGTGAGGGAGTGAGGTGGGGGCGTTCACAGCAAAAGCCACATGTGACTTAGTGACAAAGAAAGGGAGAGATGCAAAGTGAAGGTGGGCGCATGCATCAATGCATGACTGTGCGCTGGAGGGATGGAGCGTGCCAATTTCAGAGGCTGCAAAATGCAACAGGATCAAACATGACAGGGTATCAGCATCAATGAGCAGGAAAACAGATGACACATCCCTCCATCCAGCCCACACAGACTCCTCACCTTATGAGGATGATCATCATGCTAAACTACAATTAGCTGCATATTGTGAATCCTGCAAACAGAAGTCACACAAGCAAGCAGCTGGGTGTGCTTCTGAGGCTGCATCCGATACATCACGGTAAAATACGGTAAAGATCAAATACATTTAACGGGCACTTTATCAGGTGCATCTCATAAAGTTTTTAGTTTCCTAAATAAAAAATAAATCAGCCAATCACATTGCAGCAACTCGCTGTGTTTAGTCATGTAGACATGGTCAAGATGAAAGGAAGGAAGAAAGGAGCACTGGATCTCACCACGTAGAGCATCTCTGATAACGCAACACGTCGATCTGGGAGCAGAAAGGCTGCAGAGGCAGAAGAGCACACTCACTCCTGCCCACTAACAGCACAGTGATGAGGCTGTTCTCACAAACTGAACATCATAATGTTGCTCTGTTTGTTTTCTGGTCTGATTGTAGGGTAAAAAAAACAAAAACCTATGGATCTATCCTGCTTTGTACCAATGATTCAGGCTGTTAGTGGTATCGTGTGGGGGACACCCTTTAAGCACTGCATGGTTTAAACCCCAGAGCCTACCTACTTTATAACCGCAGAAAGGCTGCTGTAATATCAGCTTCTTGGTGTCAGCCCGTGTTGCCTATGGGTACAGGCCTTTTAACATTTATAATATTGTCAAATAATATAGGAATATATATTCTTAGTCATCACTGCAGTTAATCTGGGTAAGCAGATCTGTGAGACTTTAAAAAGCTCCTTTCTTCTTCACCTTCTTTCTCATGATAACTTTTCACTCCTACAAAACGAGCAGAACAGCCCACTAAAATGACCAGCTTTAACTAATGGCAACTTTTTTTTGTTGGCAGAACATGAGTCCAACAAGACACAGTTGTGACATTGATGACAAGAAAGCAAAGTGAAGCCCCACATATGAGGCACCATCCAGTCAACACGCTGCCAATCCCGGCCTACCAAAGGCTTGTTAGGATGAAGGCATCTGTCTGCAAGCTGTAATAAGGTGGGTGTGCACGGGAGTAGGTGTAAGGTGAAATGAGCTGAAAACACAAAAAAGCACATGAGACGTCAAAGAAATGCAGACTAGATGACAGAGCTTGTGGAGACAGCAGAGAAAGTTTAGAACAAGACAAATTTTACTTTAACTCTGGTGAGTTTTAGTGCAAAACAATGTTACTTAAAATTTTTGATTGAAAAGGTTCAGTATAAAAGTGTTTCTGCAAAGTAATACATACATACGTAGTACACGCCAAACACACATTCTAAATGTTTTATTGAATACATGGGTCATACAGCAAAAACCTCCAGACTAGTGTTTTTTAACCAAGGTAGAAACAGATGTAGCATCAAGCTAATATGTTTATTTTGTCATTACGTTTTGCCCTGTGAATGTATTTTAACCTATTCAGCGTTTACTTCTCTGAGTTATTGTTTGATACTTGCGTCAATAAGTAGCAGTCAATCCGTGTTAAGCAAGGGCAGATCGATGCGCTGCCAGGTTTAAGGTGGGTGTTTGTTTTTTTGTTTTTTTAAAGGAAATGAGAGGATGAGAGGACAAAGATCACACGCAGCAGCAGAGAATAGTGATTTTGACAAGTGTTTTATCTATGAGGGACTTTTTCTAGAAGGGGTTGAATGTGTGTTATTGTGCATTAAGTTCTGGAGTGAGTATAAAAAAAAATAAAGTTTTGGATAGACTGAAATAAAAACTGATAAAATGAGTTAAAAAATCCTCTCATGTTATTAATCCTGTTAGTGGGCTTAAATTTGCCATGACTCCCCTCTGTACACTGTCACTACACTGAGGCCATGGCAGGATTCTGGGTCCTCCAGCCCACTTCATCTTGCATTGAAAAGCTTCTGCAAATGCACTGGGTGTTCTGCAATCCACAGTGAGGAGAAACCTTTCCAGACAGATTTCCATATGAGCTGCAACAAACACACGACAAACACACAAAACAGTCCAACCTCTGTGTAGCAAGAACAGTATCATACTCCTAGGGTTAGCGCCTAGATCAGAAAGGGACGTTTTGGACCCTCACTAATTCACCTTCCTTGTTCCAAAGTTGACAAAAGATGTGAAAGTGGAATTGAGAGATGGGCGACAAACTGCAAGCACTTAGATTGAATCTCCCACTTCCTGTTCCCACTCACTGCAGCAGAGCATCCTGTGCATGTTTATATAGTTGCAGATGGATGAACTGGAAAGTCCAGGCTCGCAGATACAGAGAGGTTGCATGTCCCAATTTCTTTGGGACACCAAACTGATGTCAAGACACAGCAGGGATGAAAGGAGCTCCTGCTGTTTCTACTCATGTCACCCATGTCTGGGTAGCAGAAGAGTCCTCCAACACATGTTCCCAACAGCTGGTTGTTGACTTCCTGTACAGGGTGCCTTAAGAAGAAACTAAAAAAACAGACCCATTAAATGCATTGCATTTCCTAAACAAACACCTGCTATTGTTCCTAATTTAACTGGACAAACTGGGTGATGTCATCCTGCCCTGTAAAAAAGATTAGCCTTTATTTTTTCGGCCTGCTCTGCAATTTACTGTTTTTTTTTTCAATGTCTGTAATAAAATTTATTAAAAGTCTTTGAAAATAAAATAGCTTGAAGTTGACCAAACTTCACTATTCATTTGTATAAAAAAGACTTGATTCACGTTGCAAAAAAACCCAAAAAATAAACATTTTTCTGTTGCTGTTTTAATTTTTATTGCAAACGTTAAAGGGTGAGGGGGAGTGTCGAGGTTACTTAAAAGTGTTTAGAAGTACCGGTGTCTTCTGTTCATTCAAAGAGAGAGAAACGAGTATCAGTCAGTGTAATGGCTGCTTTGATGCTCGGACCCCTCACTCAATAAGCAGCCATAATTTAAAATTGTGCAGGCTGGAGACAGATCCTCTAATAAATACAAGCTGGGATGACAGCCATCATTACCCACCAACCTATGTCACGTAATTTAATCTGACAAGTGTGTTCTTTACCTTTTCACAGTGGAAGTATCTGAACTGTTTCTCTTAAGAAAGTTAAACTTGTTTTTTGCTGTTTTCTTATTTCTTGACTGGTTTTTAGTTTATTGTTTGTTTTTTTTTCCCACTATAGGCTCATTTGCCTCTCATTCCCTCAACCCAGTTTCCATTGTGAACCATGGAAGCAGCAGAATTCCTGGGAGAGTGTGTTTGTGCGTGAATTACACAACCTGGTGAACAATTACTGTAATAAAAAGCAGGGGAAGCTCTCCATGATGTGTTTGCAGGACCAGTATCTTATACGCGTTAGAGTTAACCAAGTAGCCGAGTTAGCATAGGACAACGTTTGTAATGAATGTATAAAACATAAAAAGTCACTTATTTTTATTTTTTGACTCCATGTGGGGGAAAAAAAGACCAACACTGCATATTTCAGGTGCATTGTTTTAGATCACAACTGGAGAGCTGGAAGTCCAATACATCTAAATGTTATCATTGTGATTGAAAAACATCAGTTTAACATTGTTGTGTGTGTGTATTTGTGTGTTTGATTGTACTTTTACGCATAAATTTATGTGGCTGTAACTGGGGTGAAGTGCAGTGGACTCCATTGGGTATGAATGTGGATAAGGCTGGGCGATATGACGATATTCATCGTCTGGACAATAGAAAATGTTTATTGTTTCATATGAGACTATCGTTTTCGCCGCGATAGGCACTTTACTTAATAATTTACATCAATAGGCGCTTTGTGACATACTATTGCAAAAAGTTTACAAGCATGTAAGACGTAAGATGATGACAGACGTGTTTCAGAGGAAGATGGCCACCAGACTCAACCCAAACGTCTGTCGCATGGATGTGATTGGATATAAAAGGACTGATGTGGGACGGACAACAGTTGCTCCCGGTCCCAACCACAAACTCCAACACAACTAACATATTTTATCATCAGTGTAAGAATCACAAGAAAGAAGACAAGAGAGAATCAACGAGCAAAAGCCGCAAAGCAACATCAAGTGGTGAGGAACGCCTCATAATAAACCGCTGATGTAGACGCTGCAACAAGCTACTGCTGCATGTTTACGTTTAATGGGAGGTGTTACTATGACGATCACGTCTTGTTTGGGAAAAAAGTTTCTCAATAAAATTAATAATTAGTACATACTTTTTTTTCTATATCTTTTCTAACTGCATTTAATTTCAATTCAATTTAAATTTTATTTATAAAGCCCAGTATCACAACAAAGTTGTCTCAAAGGGCTTCACACACGCTTTACTTAGCAATTTTATATAAACTATGCAATAAATAAAATAAAAGAAAAACTTTATCGGGATGCATCTCGTAATGAGGATATAAAATAAAGCTATATTGTAGCAGATTTTGGTCATATCCTACAGTGTGGTATGGAAAACAGAGCATACTGTGTGAACGTGACGTTTGAGTTCTTGCACTGGTTAAATGAGATCAGAGGAGCATTAAATACAGTCAGTTTTCTCACAAATCATTCTGCTTGCAATGAAAATGTTTTTATGTTGAAGTAATGGAAAGTGAAATAAGAATAAACTAGTATAAAGGTAGACACGGAGCAGGATTAAACACCTTCAATGATGGAAAAAATATGTACAAAAAGTAGGAAAATGGTATAATAATCAAATTGAATTGTATGGTACCTATGATGACTCACCTGTACTAATAACTGAAACCCATCATTTTGCCTTGTGTGTTCACATTTTAGGAAATTTGTCTTCATTTTTACCTAAATGAGTTTAAAGAATATATCTAAAGATAAATCAGCACAGAATAAGAAATCAGAAAACACCATCTAGACCTCTGCCCTCGCTGTATTTCAGATTTCAGGTTAAATATTTTTAAATTAACTGTAAAAGGAAAGTGAAAAATAAATGGCGAATATTCTGAAGTGAAATCATGATCGCTGTGTTCCCTCCTGCTGATGAAACCACATCTAATGTTTTGTTCCAATACAACACACTCACTGCTGCAATTTATCTGCCTCATCTTTTTACAAGTATTTCAAACAGTTACATCAGTATACCCTGTGTACTTTATCCAAAGATATGGATACCACCTCTTTGTCTCTCACTCATTTCCCCAAGTTTAACTGTGACTATCACTGGTTTAAAGGGAGCTAAGTGAGCAGCAGCTCAAATTTCCCCTGGGTATTGCACCGACACTGACAGCACTGATACTAAATGCATTAAGTCTGCTTATTTAATAGGGACAGGGCAGTTCAAGATTTCTGCACAGATATGAGTAATGCATGAGAGCCATAAAGGTAAAAAAAAAAAGGGCATCTGGCTGCAGCTCACAAAGCAAATGGAATAAATAATGAATCCAACAGATGTGCTTCTCTTTGTAGTGCTTCTTCATTGATTCCTTCACTCTAGTTCTCAAGAAATTAGTAGTTATGACATCTATGTGAACCCATTTTTGGTCCTGCGTTACGTGTGTTTAATTCTAATGGACAGCAGTCCAACATGAAGCATGGTGATACCAAAACTAGAAAATAAAGAGTAATAGAGAGCTTGTGTGTAGCGTTTGGGTAAAACTCGGACAGAAAAACAGCTCAGCAGTTAAACAAGCATCGTAATTCATGTATATATGAATATCAATGACAAAAGCTCGTGATGTGAGACTCTTCCACTCGCTGATGATTACATAAATAAGGTGACAAAGAGAGCTGGTTATTTCAGGGAAAAGCTGGAAAAAACACTACAGTTGAATTGTTCAGAACAGTTCCCAGTCAACATGAAAAACTATTTAATCTAAATAAGAGAGTTTTTCACATTTCTGCTGAGTTGAATAAGCTGCAGAATGAAATGTCAGTAAATACCAAAAATATTGACTCTTCCTGTGACCTTTCCCAGTAGGTCCTGACCAGTGCAGAGCAGGAACATCTTACAAGAGATGCAGTCAAACCGACACAAATCATCCTCGTCCAAGTCCCAAAAAAAGGCTCACTCGTCCATTTTCTCTGTCAACATCAGCAAAGACAGGCTTGCTGTGGCCACTGGGTTATACACGGCACTTTCAGGTTTGAACAAACCTCAAGATCCATGAATTTCTTTTCTCTGTTTTCATTATTTTCACCCAGAAACATAAAGTTCAACATACACTTATTTATGACCAACACTGATCCAGCTCATTAAAAACTTACCAAATGTCAAATCTCAAACAAGTACTTGTATTCTTATGAAAATAAATGACAAACTACACATCAAAAGGACATCATTCAAATCAATAGCACGTATAAATGATCGACATTTCAACAACTCTGCTGCTCGGAGCTAAAATGCATATTATTCCTTCTGCAGCCAATAAAAAAAACCTTCTTTTTAAATGTAAATGTTTTCTTTCCTTATGGATTCACAATAACTAGTAGATATTAACAAAACACCACCAGGACTTCTAACACAACTGTTGCTCTCAGGCGCATTAAGTGGGGAAGAAGTTTAAACTAATTCACTCTGACATTGCACACCTGTTAATTGAAACGTATTCCAGGTAATTACATGATGAAGCTGGCTGGGAGAGAGCCAAGGCTGTGCACAGCTGCCATCAAAGCAAAAAGTATCTACTTTGAAGGGTCTGGAGCATGAAAAGTATTTCCAAACAAATGTCTTCTTTATCTCATGGCTGCTACTCTCCACAATATTTGCTACATATCTTGCATGTTTTGCATTTTTGACATATTGTTCTTTTTTTGTGGAAAATATCTTTTTAATTGAATAAGTTGTTGTACATTATTCATGAGCATTGTAGGTACTGTTTGGATGGCAACAGTGGTTTGTTTTTAATTAGGATAGGGGGAAAAAAATGGAAATCATTAAAAATAAACAGCATCTGATGAAATAAGTTACATTGGCCAGGTGGACTGAATGCCTGCCTTCCTTTGAAAAGCAAATTAAAACGGATCTAAAGTGTCCGTGGAGCCTTTGTAAACTGATAAATCTCCTCGGTTATTGTGGGAAAAATCTGCTGCTGCCACTCTGAATTCAATTATGGTGGCAGCAGCACAAATATCAACATAGATCAAGCAGAGGACATGTGTGTCTCAGTCAGACACATTTAGAGCTTCCTCACTTTCACAGCAAGCGACTGCAGTGCATGCAGGAAATGTGGCAGATGCTGCCTGAGAAGGACAGCGTCAAAGAGACGCTTAATGGCAGCCTATGTCCCAGGACAGCCTGTTAGCTTACCGCTATCACTTCTCCCTACGATTGTATAAAACACAGGACTCATGTTTAACCCTTTATGGCCTGATGTGACCTATATGAGAGTTTCTGAGACATTTTGCATCACTTGATGGCAGAAACCCAGTTAACCATATCATACTGGTTTCTTGCATCCTGGTAACAATCAGAAAGCAGAAGATTACACTACAATAACTTTAACCAATTCTATGGTAATAAATAGTAAATATATGGAAAAAATACATTGTTTTTTTTTGTTTTGTTAAAGAGTCAAATAATGTTTTCAGATTTATGTCTAATTCTTCTCAGTCTAAACTGTGACAGAGATGTTAAATTCCACACCAGGGCCAGAAAACCTTCAGTTTTATAGTATTTTAATGTGAACCGTTTGATGATAAAGGTGCAGAAGCAATCACCTGGTTGGCATCACCTTCCCCTGTCCTGCAGTACTTCATGCATGGTCACAATCCACACTCACAGCAGGAAGATTTTAACTGCTCTCACCCCAAAAAAAGGTCCGTCAGAGAAATATTTACCCCAGTCTCAATAATGCTGCTGTCTAAACATAAAGCAGCAACATTGAATAGACCAGAATTCAAATTACAACAAGCAGATAAAAGTATGAAGTATGAGTATGAAGATCAGTCCCCAAAGTTCTGTGATGATAATGTTTTCCTTAAATCGTATGTGTTTCCCAGTGTTTCAGCCAGAAGCCATTAGAGTTCTGCTACAATGGGCCAGCACAGGAAGCGTGTGCCGGCCCAGTTCAGGTACATGACAACAATGCAGGCTACTGTTTCTCTCCACACACATGAACATTTGTTCCAGGAATACGCTCCAGCCATCATGCAAACCCTAATGTGTTACATGAGGAAACAGAACCATGGTGGATCTGATATCTTCCCAGGACGATGTCTGCATGGACACAGTAAAGGTGACAACTAGGAAAGCAGTCGACACTACACTGTAGGTACCTACACAGGATTAACTCCACACCTTTTACTTGTGCTGTACATCTCAAGAGAACCTGTGTGTGTGGGCCTGTTCACTATCCTCCTAAATACCGAGTCAGTGGTTCAGAACTGCTGAAAAGGGATTTCTTTCAGCAGAAGGACACTCCTGGGAACCTTTTTTGTACAGGCCTCTCAGGCAGCACCCCAACATAAAACGAGGGTATGAAATGCTTCACTACCCTGCTCTCCCTTCATCAGCATGTGTGGCATATAGAATGAATTTCAATGACGACGTTGACATTTTCAGTGGGGAGCTGGAAAGTGTTTCATGAGGATGAATCCACTGATCCTCACACTTCAGGTGCTGTGTGCTAATATAATGCAAGGCCTTCAGAAACTTCCTTTAGAAATATTTGCATGTATCTAAAGCTGTGTCAGGTAACTGAGACTAAATCTGCACATGAGTTAAGCTGGCCTGAAGATGAAGACAACAGGTCCCTGCATCTTTTATGTGCTGAGGTGTGAAAGCATACTTTACAATGTCTGAAAGAGCTTCAGATGAATGTTACCATTCTCTGGTATTCTACCCGATTGACTATACTTTCTATGTTACAGGGATACGGTGCCCTTTTTTCAGGGATGAAGACATTGTAGTCATCCAACCCTTTCACAAGGATGTTGAGGGCTTTTTGAACAGCTACTTTTTGATCCCAGAAGAATGCTGGTGTTTTATCCCTGCATGGCAGAGCAGTTAGGCTGGGACTGAGGAACTGGGCTTTTTAGTCTCCACTGCTACGTGAAATGCCAAAAAAGCCTCTTTTATTTCACCCTCATGTTGTAAACTTGCAGTTTAAAACATTCAGGCTGAATCACAAACCTCCCACAAAAATATCCATCCACTGCACAAAGACACCAGTCACACTGAGATCTTCTCAGTGGGACAGAAATGCAAATGTTTTGTTGGTCTTTACTGGAAGTAGTGGAAATACATTTTCTGTTTTTTTTACAGTAAAGTTATCCTTTTAACTTCTATTACTTCTATGATATCTATTTACTATAAACTGCAAAGAAAACACACATCAACAGGTGTGTTTCAATCTTAATTTAAAGAGAAAATGATGAAAACATTTTAGTTTTAGCTCCTTTTCCCCCCAAAAAGAAGATGAAATCCGCAATGTATCTCACACACACACACACACACGCACACACACACTACTTTTAATTATGCAAGGAGATATTTTTTGTAACAGATAAACACTATTGTTGTTGTTGATGATGATGATGATGTTGTATACCCCGTTGGCTTCCTGTCTGTTACAGGATAGATTTTAAAACCCTGCTGATTGTTTATAAATCACAAAACAGTTTAGGCCCAGAATACATCTGTG
>JBAMIG010000013.1:21888442-21899445 GCA_037177335.1 Kiunga ballochi | reverse complement strand
CCATCCATCCATCCATCCATCCATCCATCCATCCATCCATCCATCCATCCATCCATTTTCTACCGCTTAGTCCCTAAACAGGGTTGTGGGGGGGGGCTGGAGGCTATCCCAGCTGACATCGGGCGAGGGGCGGGGTACACCCTGGATAGCTTGCCATCACAGGGTTCCACTGAGTAACCATTACTAGTTATTCACTTCAGAGTCAGTCAGTTCACCAGGTCACTTTGCTGATGTTGTCATTTTCAGCCGATTAAACCAAAGATAACTTATTGTTTCTGACATTGCATAAAACTACTGGCAGCAGTATGTTTGCTGGTGGAAGTGGTCGATACTGTCTGAAAATGACTCATTTAACTAGAAACAATGTTTATTGCTACACTTACTACCACATCTTATGCTCAGGGCAGCCATGTTGGAATTTTACATGGAGCTTTGTGAGGTTCTTCAGAATTTCCAAGTCCGAAATGGTAACTGGGATACACTACCAGTCAAAAGTTTGGACACACTTTTCAGTTCAGGACACACACTTGCCTGAACACCTACTGGTATGCAGCAAACTGACATCTGCTACACCTTTATATACCCGTAAAAGAGTAATAAATCTATATTTGCAAAGCCTCAAGGAAAAATTACAGAGTAAAAATTAGATCTGTGTGTTTGAACTACCAGACCTCGACTAATTATCAAACTTTTCGGATTTCTATTAAACGTATTGAATTTTAAGTCACATGCTGAGTCTAAATGATTTATTCAGCTTGTTGTTTCATATTTTCAGCTTTAGGATCTGATTAAAGTATTCAGAATGATACAGACTGAGTGAATTATTTATGCAGTTTATAAACAGACTTTCCATCCTGAACCTCTCATCTATTGATATCATGCAGTGTAGATGCATTGTGTTGGACCCACTGCCACGGCATTCCTTTATTGTTGGTTGAATGCAGGGCGCGAGCGTCCACCTGCTGTGTGTACTTCACAGCCGGCTCTTTCATTACTCTATTATTACAGCTTTGTATGGTTACACCTCCAGTAACATTTCAAGTTAAACTGGAACTAAAACCTGATTAGCACCCTTACATAAATGGCTCGTCATGTTTGATTCGAGGTCTTTTGTCACATTTAGTTTGTTTTTCTTTATTTTAAAAGAAATGTGTGTTAACTGTTATTTAACACTTTGTTCACTGTAGCCATACATTTACATTTTATACATTGGTTGGTTTCTTGAATATGTACATATTTTTTTAAAAGGTTTTTATACATTTTTGCCTCTCAAGTATGTTAATTTCTCCTTTTTTTGTTCCCTTGTATTTTATTTTTTATAGTTTCCAGATAAAGAAGTGCACCTGTACGAAACTCTCCGCTTACCATGTAAGCTGAGGGTCAGCATGTTGTTAGGTGCATTTAACACATTTACACAGACCCATCTCTAGATGTCAGAGACCAGTGGAGAATGGTCCGACTGGTTGGGAACGATAAAAAGATCAACTAGAACTAAAACAAGCCAAAGTTTCAACGAAGGCATGCAGAATCGCATCTGAGAGCAAACAAAACAGTCTAGAAGCAGATGTTCTGCATCAGCAGAAGACCACAGCAGAGCCACTCCTGCAGCTAAGAACAGGAAACTGAGGCTACAACTCACACAGACTCCCCAAACTTAGTCTTCTGGTCTGACGGGTCTCCATCATAATCAGATGGTAGGATCAGGATTCAGTGGAAACATGAAAGCATGAGTCCACATCAACGGTCCAGCCTAGTGTCAGACGCAGGGTGTGGGGCATATTTTGGATTATTTCCAGCAAGATATTGTATCCTGTCACAATCTCAAATCATCTATAACTGCACTGCAGTCCAGTGGCCTCTGCAGTCACCAGATCTACATGTAACCGAGCAGCTGTGGGATGTGGTGGAACGGGAGATCCTCATCACGGATGTGCAGAAACTGTGTGATGCTTCATGCTTCATGGGTCCATGTTCCTGATAAATTGAATATAGAATAAAGCTCCAATGTAGCTCATTTCTGGGTAAAATCTTTGACACCCAACAATAACAGAACTATTAATAATGTTTACTGTGAACCACTGTCATTCAGTATAGTTATACTTTATCCAAATACCTAAAATAAGTATCTTCAAGTAATTAGGATGGTTTATATAGTCTGTTTTTAACCTGTGTAATGTAGTTTATGACATATTATAAGCTTCATAGTTTCTAACTCTGTGCTGATCAATGTGATTTGTATGAATTTTACATGAATTGACTGATTCCGCTTTGTGTCAACACAGGTGTCTCAGCCAAGTTTCTCTTCAGGGACAACTAGCTTGACCTCATCTTTTCTAATCTCGCTCCACATGCTTGTAAATGCTGCACAAATGAGCGATCATTGGCACTCGCATTGATCAGCCAAACCCTATCTATGCAAGAGCACTTAAACAGACATGATGTGAAATGTTAAAAGGGTCACGACGGTTTGAGAAACAAGCCCTAAAAAGAGCAGCAGTGCATTTAAAAGGCTAAGCAGAATCCATAGTTACCTGCAACAATGCTGCACATTCAGCATGGGGAGCTGTTTTCTGCAGGGCGCCACCCACCAGCTTCAGGTTTACTTTATTTCAGCAGCATTCAGCCACTCCTTAAAGGAATGCATTTATCACTATGTCAGAAATTTAAGTTCATAGAAATCCTAAATACATCAAATCCTCTGGACCACAGTGGTAAAAGGTTCTGCTTGTAAAAACAAGAGAGAAAGAGATATTCAGTACTCCATTTTCCCTTCAATCGAGCGATGAGGTTTTAATTAAATCAACAGCTTCCTTTCTGAGGAAGGATCTGTCACAGCTTCATATGTTCTGTCAGCTCACAGAATTAATTACAGCACACAGACTGCTCTGACCGAAATAATTAGTGATCTGACATTTAACACAGATTCTGAAAAGTCAGTGTTGATTTATTTTACAACTTATTGAGCCATTTGACATTAATATGTGGACGTATGACTTGTTTCTCTGATTGTTTTATGTCAGCTGGAGACGTCGCTAACAAAGAGGACACTATTTGATGGTAAGGACTAATTACTGTCAATGTTTTCATTCTGCAACAGAAGTTCTCCTTTTCCTTTAAGCTTTTAAAAGGATATTTAATGTTTCAGTTTGCAGAAATACCCAGAGGCTTTCATAGACTGTATTTATCAGGTATCATCAATACCTTTTTTGATGATCTGCGTCCACCCACACAGCTGTCTGCAGTCAGGGTACCTGGCACAATCTGCAGACCAGGTGACTCGACTGGCATATTTCTGGTTCTGCCGTGAGTCATATCCCCTTTTAGTGGTAATTTTTAAATTTCCATCTAAATTCTACTTAAATCATGCGTTTAATCGTTCAGACTAAAAGAAACCGTGTGCTCTGTGTCTTTAATGAGCTGGTTACATTTCAAAATGCAGGCTAATGTTCCTCTTGTCACCTATATGTTGGATATATGCCTGCATATCTCACAGTCTTGCTTTGGGCATTTCTCAGTACTGACTCACTCAGCAGTCTTATGTGGAATAAACTGTGGATAACTTTTCCTGGCTTCGGCCCAAAATCCATTCAGCAAACACAATCTGTCAGAACTCGTGAGTCAACCTCAGCACAGCTAAAATCTCAGTGTGCAGCTCGCTGTTAGTTCAGCTAATGTTTACATCCTAGTTTAAAAACCTGTTTAGGTTTCCAATGACCCCACAGATCTTAGCAGAAGCCATTTATATTTTCACTGAGTGGATGAAGAAGGACTGTTTTCACAGCAGAGAAGCATTGCAGAAGCAGTTCATTACAAACTAACTCCAAACCTGAAAACCACTCTGAGTAGCTTTTCTTGTGTCATGGAGGAATTTTAAACCGTCTTTCTTATCACTGATGCTTCAGTTTATTGAAATACAAAGACTTTTATCGATGCACAGCTTTCTGTAGGTCACAACATTTCAACCAGACTGGGGTTCTGCTTGGATCGGACCATTGCAGTGATAGATTTGCTGTTTGGGATCACTGACCCAACTTCAGGCAAATTTGCTGATAGCCTTACATTTCACTCTGGAATACTTTAGTTCACAGAGGAGTTTGTGATCAACTCAGGGACAGCGAGGTGTCCAGCACCTCTACTTCAGGAAGAAAGAAAAGGTTTTACAGGAAATAGTTTGCTGAATGTATGAATTACTCAACTTTAATAATGACTGATTTGACTAGCAGAGAAATGAGATCAAAACAAGAACCCTCTTCTTTTCCACCCATCTTATTCATTCATGTTGCAGCGATTGACGAATATTTTGGGCGTTTCAGAAATGTAACAGTGTCTGTCATAGAGGATGTGATTTGTTCTGTCTCATCCCTGTCAGACTCATCTATTTGCTCTCCACCCTAAAAGTAATTCCCTTCAGGGCTAATGAACTTTTACATCAGGCATAAAGAAGATGGAGTTCAGCAGCAGCTACCGGTCAGCCCGCTCTCATTATTCAGTTACAGAAGCTGGAAGTTTGTTTTACTCAAAAGAAACTTTTGTTTCTCAAAGTAAATCTGACTGATTCCAAATCAGTGTTAATAAGAAGTTAGTTAAAATGAAGTAATGCTTGATAAAATAATTCTATCATTGTAACATGATACAGTGTATTCTCAGTTTCTGACATTTATCTTCAGTGAGATGTTTATCTGACAACAGGTTCTGCTAATTCTGTCCTTTAGTCAAACATATTTAATACAAAGCTCCTCAGGAGGCCACAACAGAGTGGAAGCAGCTGCCACAAAAAGCCTTCGCCCACACTAACCATCATCCCTCCACCACTATACCTGAAGGATTATTTAAGGCAGGTATGCCACAGGCGACCCCCATGTGCAGCTGTCCCATACGTTTTCACTGTTTCCTGCTCAAATACACTTGACTCACATGAAGTGAATACACTTGAAGTTTTGCCTAATGACTCATTATTTTATTCAGGTGCGTTGGAGCAGGGTCACATTGAAAGAAAGCAGGACTGTGGAGCAGAAAACTCCTCCATTAAAGCATTTGTGCGGACCTAGTATCCCCCCTACGTGATTATTAGTATTGTTGCCAAACAACAGAAGCTCAGACGTCCTGTAGATACAACACAAAGGAGGCCGTTCTCTCATGTTCTCTTTAAACATAAGAGTCTGACAAGCATGACGCATTTGTTCAGTCTTTTTCTAATTGTTCTGTCATGCACCTGAACCTTAGACATGCTAAATGAGGTGTGCACAGTCTGAAATGTCACTCTTTGGGTTTGTCTTGTAGTCCCTCAGTGTATTTCACAGACTGACCTTGGAGTGAACTTGTGGAAAGACTGGCAGCTGTCCTAAATGTTTTCCACCTGTGAAAACTCTTTTCAGTAGCATGATGGACTTTAAAGGATTTAAAAATGGTTTTTGAATCCTTTCCAAAGTAATGGGAATAAACAATGTCACTGGAAGTTATAATATCTTTATTTTCTATACGTAAATAGAAAATGTAAATCTGTTTTGAGAAAACATCTTTTTGGGGTTTAATGGAACAAAATGCATGTTATGCATATCCTAAGCCTGTTTTTTACTTCTACAGCCTTTTGTCAACAACAATGCAGCACATAACTGCCCAGGCATTTCCACTCACATGCGGGCAGAATGAGAGACAAACACAGACACATTCTTCATCCATAGAGACCTGACTGATAGCCTGATCCATTTCCTGTATCCATTAGAGGCGGCCCCAGATTATGCAATTCATCCCAAGGCTATCATCCACCTCTATCAATAATAAACATCTCCATGAAACTAGGGCTCGCCTCAGAGGATGGCGAAGGCACCGCCCAGCACGTTCCACTTCTGCTGCGTGCTCGGCCCGGACTCAGCACCACATTTGCTTTCCACGGGCCTTGTTCTTATTGCCCAAACGCCCCTCACGCCCCATCCCCCACCGCAGCCCCCTTGGACATTCTTTGCTTCTCACACTTATCAAAGCTGCAGCTTTATCAGCTCTGACAGAGACGTCTCAGTGCCTATGGTGGTGGCAGAGAGCACCTGTGGCTCCTGACAAGAGACAGACGCTTACGTCCAAGATTCCTCTGGTGTCTTCATCAAACGTGATTGATTTTTAACACATATTTTCAAGGAGAGAGTGTTTTCATGAATGACAAATGCAGTTTTATGAATGTGTACTCAGTTATTTTAAGTATCAGTGGTAATCCTGAGATGCAGGTAAACAACCTTTACATTTCAGCCTTTTGCAGCTGTTTTATTTACTGTCCTGGAAACATTTACATATGAAATGACAGATGCCTTCTCGGATGAGGACAGTTTAAAATAGGAAAAGGTTTAAATGCACCTACCACTCCGGGATCCAGACCTTTATGCTGAAAAAGCAGCAGGGTGGCCTTTGCTTTAAGCTCCCTGCATATTTATGTCTTCCTGTGAAGCTTTCAAGCTGTGCAGAATAATTGCCTTTTTTTTAGATTTGCTTGGTCATTTGTTGAATAATTTATAGGACAGCAGGAGCAATTCTGACTGATAGCATTAATTATTCTAATCTATCATACAGATAAAGATTGGTAAATGGCTTATTTAAATTCTGTTATTTCAAATATCTAATTAGGGGTTTGTGATGTGCAGCAACAACATGTTTAAAAAAATGGAAGAATATTCTGCCTTTTGTATAAATTTCAGTAATTAAAGGCTTCAGAGTGATCATTGTTATTGCTTAAAATGAGATTTCTGTAAGTCATTTAATCCCACTCATCAAGAATTCATCTTGTTAGCTCAATATATTCCCATTGCAGTTTCCCTTGATTTATATATTGCAATAGGAGTGCAATAGTTGTAAAACAGTGCAGTCTTGTTAAATCTAGAGGAAGTAAGGTACATCACTACTGTTCAAAAGCAGGATTTGCTGCAAAGTGTATGCTAATATTTGGTCGCCCTGGAGATTTGGGCTCCTGTAACTTTTACCAACATTTCAGATGTAAGATTAGCACCTTAGGGCCGTGGTTTCCTAACAGAGATCAATAGGAATGGTCACACATCCCTATAACATCCCTATGAGCTTTGAAAGACTTTTGAGGGCCAGGTTTTGCTTGTATTATTTAGCAAAAGTCTTAATCTGTGTTAGTCAAAGCTTTTCTCCTCTCAGTGGACATGATACGCAAAGGTTTGCAAACACCATCCAAACTATTCTAATGTGTTTCAGAAGACTTAAAATGTTCTACTTTCTTAGTTTTGCTCACAGTTGAGGGTGTGGGGAGAGCAATGGTGATTATGCAGCAAACAGAAGAAAAAAGGATTTTACTGAATATCAGCAAATTCCTGAAGCAAAACAGCAGAATGATCTTTTTAAAAATGAGTACAGAATCTGCGGTGACTCACAAGAGATTAAAGAAGATGTTTTGAAGATGGTTACCGACCCCAAACTGGCAAAGCTTTGCGGCGTTGCAGGCAGACGTCAGGAAATAGATGCATTGTGCAGAAATGCTGAGAAGCGCCAGTAAAACGGCAGCTCAGGGAGTTTTCTCTGCTTTTTTTTTATTCTGTGAAATGTGGGAATAAAAATGTTTCTTTTTAAAAACTGAATCAAGGTTTATTTTTTACGCTTTGCACAACAATTCATTTGTCTTTTACTTTACTATGTGCAGTGGCAGTGTTACACAGGGGTACCTAAACATTTGCTTTTGTCCATTTGAACTCCTAAGAAAGAATTTTCCAATTTCCCAGTTGGAGTAGGGAGCTGGAATATCGGCCATAGTTGGATTAAAAAATGTTATCAGTACTTCAAAATCAACCTGAAATCCAGAAGCTGTCAGATCTGTAAGTAAGTATCTCTTACTGGTTTCCCTTCCAATTAAAACACTAGTAATGGGAGTGTGGCGTTATTCCCAGTTCTGAGTGCTGAGGCCCAGTCCTCCCATTCCAGGGAACTACCACTCATTCATTTGGGAAAAACAAACCTCCTGATGATGTATTAACTGTTAGATGAGACTGATGTGATTGGGGTGGATGAGATAATGGTCACTGTCAGAGTTTTGGGTCAATTTTCCTTCAGTAAAAGTTTTTATCCACCTCTCTGGCAACATGGGCGAAAGTCCAATAATCAATACGAGCAGCCAAAGCAGCAGATAAATTCAGAGATCTTCAGGCACAGGGAGGTTTCATTTAGTTATAAAGACACTTTAGCAAAGAAAAGCCGAACCACACCACAACCAATGACTAATGGAAGCAGTCAAGGTCAGATAAGGAGACGAGGAGGGGAAAAAATCAACAATGAAGCCCTGAGGAGCAGCCTCCAAGTGACAAATCTGTTCTGTGCCTGACACTGTTGTATTCCACAGACCTCCTGGACGGAGGAGTGTCAACCACTGTCTGTGTAAGTGACAAACTCTTTTCCCATGATGCCTTGCCTTGTTTATGTACACTGGTCAAGTACTTACAATGGAAGAAAAGACAAAGAGGGAGCAGCAGAGGACAGAAACAGGAGAGGGTGAGTTACTAAGACAAGAGAGGAGAGAGAGACAGCAACTGTTTTGTGGAGGGATGGAAGTTGCTGTGACAATAGCAAGATGGAGAGAGATAGAGGAAGACTGGGATGCGTCTGGCTTGCGCCTCTGCTCTTTAACCGCTTGGCAGTCCTCTCTTGATTAGGACCTCGCTCTCCAGTCTCTGCGGAGTCTCCTCAGCTGAATCGCCAGAGACAGTCTTCTCTGTAATAGTGTCTGACAGGCCAGCCAAAGCCACAGAGGAGCTGACACAGATGCTCCGTTTTTCAGGAGAGATGCCTGACACAATCCCTTCCCAAGACCAGCATCTTCCTCCACTGGTGTCAAACTATAGCAGGCAGCTCTAAGCCGCAGTATGGCAGATATGATTTCTTTTCCTTCCTTCGCAATAAATATGTATATATAGCAAACATTGTTACTGGCCGACTGTTTGGATAGATGAAGCTTCATAAAGGAATCAGAGCTTCTGCATTCCCAAAGCTTAGTACACAGCAGCTTATCCATGCTTACAAAACCTTTAAGATGTATTTGAAAAGCATTCCTGTTGCTTAATAGCACACAGGAGCACATCCTCCATAAGCAAAATGATTTCAAAAGCTCTGTTTATGTTCAACTGAGTATATACATATATACTATATATATATATATATAATGTATTTTCACCAGTTCTCTTTTGACTCAGTAGGGTAATCTTGAAAACTTGCTTCCTGCGATAACTCGTCTCACTGATTTTAATTAGTACATTTATCTTGCAAAGACAAAAAGTGGCTGAGCTGCACTGCAGAGAACCAATAACAGGTGGTATGCAAAGGACCTAAGGAATTACAACGTAACCAAATATTTTCCAACAAGTGGTCCTTGGCCCTGCCGATCTGCCTTCACCGCTCTGATGAGATATAAATCTCTCACAATAATAACTCATTGGAATTGAAATTCCATTCCTGCAAATATTCTGATTAAAAACAAACAAAAAAAGACTTAATAGCCTTTACAGATATCTGTCAGGAAAATCCAGAGGTTCAAACACATTTTAAATGTAAAGCATTTAGAAGCACAACACAAAGCGCACAACTACAAAACCCCTTCACTGCCTGGGTGCTGTGCAGGAACAGCACAAAACCACAACAGAAAAAAGATTCAATGTGCAACCAAAGCAAATGGCTAGGAGTAGTTTATTAGGATTTTAGCGCTAACCACGTTGAAGCGTTCACAATGTCACACAATAAAGTCGACTCTACATGTATTTGATGCTTTGAGAAAATGCTTGGCAGGATAATATTGCATTGCAAATTAATGCATTGCAAGGAATTGGTCTTTAGTTGAAATGTTGTTCATTAAATCACATTTTAGTTTCAAAGAACTGGTGCTAATTTTAAACATCTCCACTAAGTGCTGTCAGCGTTGACAAGAAGAGGTTTGTTAATGATAAAAACAAATTAAATTAAAAAATAAATTGAAATAAATTGAAAATTGTTCCTCATAAAACATTTTCACAGCAAAGATTCACATTCCCGTGTTGTAACTACCAGCAATGTAATCCTTACTGATCTTTATTTAGAGCCTTTATTATTCCCTACAAATTATTTAACTGATTGTAGTTTGTTACAACTTTGAAAAGATAAACTTAGTTTTGGTTTTGTTAGTGACAGAAACCCAGATTTTGATCAAATACACAGTCTTGACCCGTGCAACTATATGATTTATAGATTCAGATTATGTGTTTGCTACTATAAACATCTTCTGCCACAATTTGATCATTTCACTTAACCCAGAGATCAAAATAAAACCATTTCACTTTCTGGTTCATATCAGTCACTTCTTTCAGATCAAATCACTAAAGGTTTGATGAATTACTGCGTGGACCCGGAAAGATCCGCCACACACAAAGCAGCTGTGAACAAAATGAGTTTATGTGTGGATGAATAATGGGACATAGCAGGGGATCAGTCCAGGTGAATGAGCAGCTTGAGAGAGTCCAAGGTTTAGTGACGGGGTCAGGAGAAAAGCAAGAGGACAAGTACTCAACCAAGATGATAGGTCTCAAAAATGGGGCTAGAAAATCCGAGAAGCTGGAAGTGTCCGTCGAGAGCAAGGCAAGGAGAGAAATCCTGGGATGTGAAGCAGGAAGTTGGCAATGAAAGACAATCCGGAGACCGCTGGACGACAACAAAACATGCTGATAATCTGGCAGAGGGGAAGAGACTGGAGTGTGTTTAAGAAGGCAGAAGAGCAGGTGGACTAAAGGAGACTGATGAACTCCTCACAGCAGAAGCAATTAGGAAGGTCCACGTAAAGCGGGTGAGTCTGATGAGGTGGAGGGAGTTCCAACAGGAAGGGATCATGACAAAAAGTCATTCAGGATAAACATGTCAGACCAAGGAAATCCATTCACAGCCAGTGGCGGCTCCTGACACATTTTTCAGGGGGGGCAACTGCTGCAATTATGAATAGTGGGGAAAATAATAATAAACAAAAGTCAAATAAGTAACTTTACAGTGTT
>JBAMIG010000013.1:21830572-21851342 GCA_037177335.1 Kiunga ballochi | reverse complement strand
ATATAGTAAAGCTAGCACAAATGTTGCTTTACGTTTCACATGAAATCATCACTGTTGCTCTGATTAATATAGTTTAGAACATCCTAAAATCTCAAGTTCTCAAAAGTTTATGAGCCATCCTTTTACAAACCTGTGTTGCTGAGTACCCCTTCCAGGTACTCTGAATTTTGATGAGGGACTAAAGTAGTCATTAATGTTTGAAAACTTAAGTGCAAGATGTTGATTTGATGGTGTTTGTTAATGAAAAAGAAAAAAACAATCTTTGCAGAAGACATTTGCTTAACATGCCAAAAACAAAGACAAACAAAAAATGTGGGGACTTAGTGAGCAAAAGAGATGGGATTCTATTCTATTCTACAGATAAATACGAATGAAGCAGATCTGTTCATTCCAAAATCAAATGCATTAAGCCAAACATGCTTTTAAATTTTATATGCAAAATTCAAAGAGTCACTGCTATCATTCACACACGGATAAGTTGTTTTGGTTGAAAAATGCACACTTCTGTCCCTGTTTTGAGCTGCTGTTGATTTCCAGTGCATGTCCGTCAGCCCAAATTCAAAGACTTCACTTTCATGACTTCTCTGGGTTGAATACAAAGTGCACAGAACAAGTAAAAGCCAAACAGCATGACTTGTTGGGAGCTTTTAGGTCAGATTTGGAAAGAAAATGTATTTGCACTCAACAGAAGTGGCTCCAAAAGAATCAAGCATTGAGATCATCCCTTTTATTTTCTTTCAGTTTAAAGTCCAGCCATAGTGCAGAGTACTTTAAACTCTCATTGACCCAATTCTCTCCATGCTAGCAGGCGTAGTTTATTTCTGCCTGTAGTTCCTGCTGCTTTCTTTCCTCTGCTACTAACACTTACTCTTGGAGGTGCAGCACACTACCTGTTCAAACTCATGTATCCATGGGGACTGGATATAAACTGCTGCCTCTTTCGACTCTCGCTGTGTTTCCGCTCCTGTCCCGTTGGGTTAGTGTAAGGTCTGATATCACATGTGTTTGTCTCAATGTGTCAAGCTGATGAAGAATAGAGGAGACACGAGTCGAGCTGACGTTAGCTTGTTAGTTGAAGGTTTTATTCTCTTGACATGAGTGATGCATCATAATATTATGAGACCATTAGCAATCACCTTTTGTCCCATTTACAAGAAAACCATAACATTTCTTAAAAACCCATTTCCTTACGCTTTACTGATCTAACTTGTTTCAGTCATCTTACAAAACACAAGAACTAATACAAATAAATGATTACATTTATCTTCTCTTGCACTTAACCATGTTTTTAAATGTCTATACGAACAATTACTACATTTTTAGTGAAGAGACCTCTACCGTTATTTAAACTACACTTCTGTATTGAGCATATAAGCATTAGGAACTCTTTTACTGCTTGCTTTATGTACATAATGATAACAGTACATAACTATTTATGCATTAAACCAAATCCGGTCATTCAGAATAAGCAATTTCCCTTAAAGCAGTGTTTCTCAATTCTAGTCCTCAGGCCCCCCTGCTCTGCATGTTTTAGAGGCAACCTTTCTTTAACACACCTGAATTCAATAAATGGGTCGTTAACAAGCTGCAAAGAATGTCATGGGCAGGTTAATGGATTTGAGTCAGGTGTGCTGGGTAGAAACATGCGTTGGACATGCAGGGCATGTGGGCATGAGGACCTGAATTGAGAAACAATGTCTTAAAGTGTCTCTCTCTGACCAATATACTTAAAACATTGACCATACATCTGAAAAAAAATATTACACAAACCTTCATTAGGTACTATCTCCTAGTGAGTACACTCTTTTTTCAAATGCTATAGGTTGACTTGCCACACACACACAATACATTATCCAAATCCACTAGCATTAGCATTGGTTAGCTTCCTAAACTGTTGTTTTCTCACAAATCATGACAAACTGCTTTGTTTATAACAAACTACAAATTATATTTTTAACATTAAAAGTCTGCAATTACCACTTATTTAGATAAATAAATATCAATCTGGTAAGGAATAGAGGAGACATACATTTTGAACAAATGTTAGCTTGTTAGTACTTCCTGTGTGACCTCGCTCTATCCTACACCATTGGCCCAAACCCTTACTAGCTGTAACCCTTACCGACTAGCAGCTGGAAGTGAAATAGCGCTATAGTAATAAATATTATTTTTAAAAGAACAATAGAAATTAAATTGGAGTGTCTGTAATATCTCCGTCTTTTTTTTTTAACCTTCTAGGCTACATGTTCAGTCAGGCTTCTTCCATGCAGAACCTTTTACCTGCAGGTGTCAATTGTCTTTAGTCACCAGCACCAGGAACACCAGGCTAAATCCTGACTGTGTAATTGTTCCATCTGCCATTTCTGCTTTACACAGTGTGTATTCCAGCAGGGGTTTTGAACTGCTTTGACTGGGTTAAAAGTAGGCCGTAAAACATAAACAGCATTTTAGAGACATCCACAACTTCATCTGATCAGTTAAAGACTGGGTTGATAATTACACCAATGGTTGCTGCAGTTCTGGCTTTTGGCCTGACAGCAGCTAGCTTGACTGAAGTCATTCTGAGTTTGTTTTTGGCCAATTTGTGGTTGACAAAAAACAGATTGGTCACATGCTCTGAATCCTCCTGGCTGAATAATATCAAACTATTCACCCTCCTGAAATAGCTTTGCGCACTTTGTTTTATTCCTGCAAAGCAGCCAGGATATAAAAAGCAAACCTTTAACTCTCTCTGAAACATCTTTCATATTGGAATAGGTAAATTTCAAGTTTGTGTTGGAGTTATGTATTGTTTGATCCATTCTTTAGGAGTAAAACTGTGTGTGGCCAACAGTGTCCTGGCCCTGGTTCGTATCCTTGCAGAAACCAAATGAACATTTGGTGTTACAACTTACTGGAAGAGAGCAGATTTCCTTTGATGGTTGGCCAACAAACAACACTACCCTGCATTATTTCTTTTTTTTTCTACACACACTGCCAAAACACTTGGTGCTTTTATTTGTCTGTATTTGATTTTTCCTTTTTGTTTATTTTTAGTGAGGCAAATTAATCGCATGTGCACGTGTTGTATGAATACAAGACAAAACTCACTTCTGTTAGTTCCTTTATTCTGATCATTGTTCACTCGCAGCTTGAAACATAAAGAGGATTACAATTTCTTTCTTGCCAAAAACAGAAATAACTATTTGGTTTGCTTGGGATTTGAAATGAGATTTTTTAATCCTCTCGAAGATTTCTTTGCTTGCTATCACCTCTAAAACATCCAAAAGAACTCATTTTGTTTTGCTGACGTGGAACTAACAATGTAAAACCAGCAAAGCTTGAATTAAAATTGATGGTTTGGTTTTCTAAAACACAGTGAGCTGGCACAGCTACTTTCCTTTTAATTTATTCAGAACTTTAGAAATGGCTGAAGTTCAACCTTTCATTTTAAGGGACTTTGCACTGTAGCTAAACAATCCTTTCTATGATATCTTCTTCTCTGTCTGACTTGTTTATCTGTGCATTAGCGTGATACCTAGGCTGGTATCAGTGACTGCACCCATGCTTGCTGAGGTGGAGGTTGTCCTAAAAGCTGGTTAGCTCCTGGCTAAAAGCTAATTACATTTGAGACTTACTGAAATGTACACCGTTTCCTGAGAGAGCATTCTGGAATAACACTCAACCCTGTATCGGATATCCGATGATTGATTTTTACCTCATAATTACTTTGAAGTATTAATAAATCATCCATTTATTTAGTAAATTTGGGAGCAGCCAGTGTTGTGGGAATCATCTGCTGATGTATATTAGCTACGGTAAAAGTTGAAAGGTTAGAGTGCACAGAAGTATATAGTATATGATAATGTCATTGTAGAGATTATGAAGATATATCATCGCATGATACAAGGCCCTTGGAAGCACACTTGTGTTTGTATGTGTGCATCTATGTGCTGTTTTTCTATCATGACGCAAAACTTTGCTGACTCCACACAAGCAGTCATGCTGAAATTTATTCATACCCCTCAACCAAAACCAGTCAAATTGACTTTATTCTCTAACATAACTGGAGACGGAAGTGAAAACATAAAATATTCAGTTAGTAAAACAAGCCAAAGCTTTTAAATTTTGTTGAGTTGAAAAGAATTATAAAAGAAAATGACAAACAAAACAGTCCATAACACATTATAACACATTGCTAATGAGCAGTTATCCAAAATACCTTTCAACAGGTGCAGAAGTCTGACAGAGTTAAAGAAGATGCCTGATTGCAGTAATCGCCTCAAAAGGACTTTTTAACTAAATGATAAAAAAATAAACTGTATTTGTTTGTTTTTTTATTGATATATTTTTACTGAACTATAATTAAATAGATTTATCACAATTTTCATCATATGTTTATTTATTATTACTTTTGTCAAATTCAAATAAATTCAGTCAATCCGTTTAGTCATGTAGATAAAGTCAAAACATCTGCTGAGGTTCAACCTGAACCGTAGAATGAGGAAGAAGGGATTTGAGTGACTTTGAAGGTATCATGGTTGTTGTTCTGAGTGTTGAAATAATAATGTACACACACAAACACCTACACGCATGCACACAAAGCTATCTACAGGATTTACACAAAATGTTCTGAAAAAGAGAACATAACTAGTGAGCATCATCTGTCTGGACCAAAATGCATTGTTGATGTCAGAGGTCAGAGGAAAATGGGAAGACATGTTTATGGAGGCATCAGGGCCCCAATTTACAGAATAGCATCTCTGAACACGTCCAACCTAAAACAGATGTTCTTCAGCAGCAGAAAACCACACCGGATGCCAGTCCTGCATTTATGAACAGAAAACTGAGTCTACAATTCAGACTCACCAAAACTTGGCAATGAAAGACAGAAATGTGTTCCTTAACCCAAGGGTGGGCTACTCTAGTTCTCAGGGGCTGCAGAGTTTCCCTGCTGCAATACACCTGACTCATATCAGACCTGCAGACTTACAGGGCTGAACTTTAAACCTTGCACAAGTCTGTTAATTACCCATTAATTTGTTATGTCAAAGTCATCTCAAGTTAGTGCTACAGATGCAGTCCAATTCAATATATTTCATTGAAGTCCAGTAATAGTTCAATCTAAACAAATTCATTAGGGGAACAGCAACATCCATTTATAACAACTTTACACACATAAAATTTTGCTTATCACTAAAAAATAAAGCATTTTCTTATAAGCAACTAAACTAATCAATACATTTCAAACATTGGTCACCTCCAGTCACACAAAATTCCACGGAGGACAATGCTGCAAGTCAGTAATATTGTCATTTTAATTGCACAACTATTTTGTTTAGGTGACATGAATCATTAGACAAGTCTTCAGCATTTTAAGAAAGGTTCAAAATACGGCCTTACAGCTTGCTTTTACTGATTTGTGTTCACCTATCCGTATGCACCACCACTTTTCTTTCAGCATCAAAATGTGACATTATTGTGGGTAGTGCCTAAACCAGGGGTGCCCAAAGTCGGTCCTCGAGGGCCGAAATCCTGCAGGTTTTCCATGTATCCTTGGTCCAACACTGCTGACGCAAGGTAATCGGTCATTATGCTGACCTTGATTGGCTTTTGTGTTCATTTAAAGGAAACAAGGTGTGTTAGAACAGGGAAACATAAAAAATCAGCGGCCCTCGAGGACCGACTTTTTGGCACCCCTGGCCTAAACCTATACAGTATGACCAGTGTGTAGTGTTGTGCTCTTGAAGCTTTCTATAGTCTGTTATAGTCTGAGATTCACTGTCTGTGCGACAGCAATGCAACCCACACTCCACAGAACTTTCTAAAGTTTCTAACTCCCTTGCTTATATGAATTTCTGTCATAATAAAGAAATGAAATCATCAAGCAGTAATGTAATGACATTCATTCATCTGAGACTGTTTTGTCTGTATATCAGTGTGGATTCATGTACTTCTGCTATGCAGTAATTATATAGGGACAGATGTGTGCATTGTGAGTGGCTCAGTGGATCAGCAACTTGCACACCAAGTGTGCCAGCCGTACCCACCCTTATCCAAATGGCCCATGTCTCTATCCGAACATTGATTTTAATGAGCAGGTGTTGGGGAGATGAACAAAAGGCATTAAACAGCTAGTATATCCTGATTGCAGGCAGCCATTCTCCTATAGGTTGGACAGATACAGAAGGGAAAAGCTTAAGTAGCTGTCCCTCCCGTAATCTGCATTTCACCTTTCCTCTGATTAAACATTGTTCATTTAAAAGATAAAAACAACGAACTAGCATGCAAAATGAAGACATTTTATCTGTGATTACATGAAAAATAAAAATATGAAATTTGATCATTTCCCAAACAGTTTTCCAGCTTTGGAAACTGTTGGGTCTAATAACAGAAAGTAATTTTATATCATCTGCATACATGATATTATGCAAGCAAGCAAGATGAAATTATTTTAATCGTGCTCAATCATTAGACCGGTGTCAGATTCTGTTTCTGGGGAAGGTTGGACTTTGCTGCTTTTATTATGTATTCTGTTCATAATGTTTGTGGCCAGGATTTCTAGGTGCAGCCAAGGTGTTGAGGAGATCTGGTTTGGTTGCTCCTCATTTTGCAGATGATGTGATTCTGTTGGCTTCATTAGGTCGTCATTTTAATCTTACAATTAGGCAAGTAGCATTTTAAATGCTAACCAATTTTAAAATGTCATTTGAAGACACCGTATGTTTATGAAACCTGTTTTGTACAGGACAGCTGGGATTGGCTCCAGCCCCCTTGCAACCCCTTCAAGGGAATAAGCGGTAGAAGATGGATAGATGGATGTTTTGTACAGGTCAGGTTTTTTCCTCCTCCTTCCCATGTTGGGCAGATTCGTCAAATTCAATTTAGATGTTAACTATTTTTTAAAAAAGCAGCGGTATTAAATCAACTCTCTAGCACATGTGCTTCATGCAAAGAGCTACATAAGGAAAAAAAATAGCTTAACCTGTTTAATGTTGTTCATGTTGTTCAATCATACTTTTCAGCCTAAATACACTCTGTGCAGATAAAATAAAAAGCAAAAAATCAATCAAATAAACAACCTTAATTAAATCCAAAACAAACAGGATCTGAGGACACTTTAGGTTTATTGTCATTAGATACCAAAGTGCTGACACTAATAGGGCAGTGTTTTTCTCTAATGTCCATCAGGGACAAAGGACAGCAATGCATGGCTCACTTAAAGGCCTTCCAACTCATTCGGGAAGGAGAGAACAAGATTTTAATACACACTTAATTTCCATGGCTGCAACACCCTCAAGAATGATGTGCATAATATCCTGTAGAGTTTGCCAAGTGAGGTCCAACACTGGAAAATCAATCAGCTTAATTCTTGTGTGTATACCATACATGGTTT
This sequence comes from Kiunga ballochi, assembly GCA_037177335.1. Lineage (NCBI taxonomy): Eukaryota > Metazoa > Chordata > Actinopteri > Atheriniformes > Pseudomugilidae > Kiunga > Kiunga ballochi. The sequence continues at coordinate 21,843,967 of JBAMIG010000013.1, read as the reverse complement.
TGACAGCTGCTTTCAAGAAGTCTGTTCTAACCTTTTCTACGTCATAGCGCTATTTTTATGTGTTCTTCAAGGTAATTAGCATTTCCTTAAAGAACAAGCATGTCATGATAAACTGAAACTATGCACCAAATAAATCCACGTCACCACTTTGTGTTTGGATTTAAACACCATTATACAGAAACAGAATCCACACAGCATCTATATCATCCGCTTTCAGTACAGCAAGGTACTGCCACTTTTCACTTAAACCTGTGATCCAAGTTTCCTAAAATATAACAAGTGATTTTTTTTACAGAAGCATGTAACCCTCTGGGCCTGCATATCTCTGTTTTACCAGCATGCAAATGATCTGCAAAGCAGGCAGTTTTGCAGAAAACAGTTGATGTGATTTACAAAGGCTCCCATCATTGTTATACAAAATCTTGTCCTTGTGGCAACTCTTTGGTTTGTTTTTATCATATCAAAACTCTTTAATTTAATTGTACAACTGTTTAATCCACTTAATAGCAGTTATATAGTAAAAACTTTAAAGAGTTGTTTTAGATTGCCAGAACCTTTGATTGTTCTTTACAAAGTCTACAAACACATAAATTAGTTAAACCAAGACGTAAACGCCTTCTGAACCTGTGTTTAAAGGACTTAAAGAAATTACCCAGTTCTGCCAATCCTCCTCTCGTAGTTGCTCCATACTGTCTGGATGTCTTTCAAAGGCCCTCTGCATGGTGTCCCTCACAGTACTGAGAAGAGCAGTCGGATTCTACCAGAAACAATGACATTGATATAATCCTCAGAAGCACAAAACAGGCATAGATATTAATGTTTGCCAAACATGATCACCTTTAAGATCCTTCAGAACAGCACATACTAAAATGATTGCTACGCTTGCTCATCATTTAAATGTCAAAATAACACAATTTAATCTAATGAGTTACTATTTAGGGTTTTTTGTCTTTTCTGTTCCCAGATATCGGACAGTTTATGCTTTTGCTATTGGGTGTTACAATCATTCTAGACATAGAAAAAATAAGTTCACATAATTTTTAGGTTTTTTCCAGCATTATTGTTTCATTTCCTCTCTAATATGAACACCAGTTTTTGTTTGTTTAATACTTGAGATGTTCCAATGCATTCATGCTAAATACAGCTGCCTGCTTGATGAGATGATCACTTATACTGGATCAATCCTGTGATATGGCCTGTTAAAATACATAGAAACAGAATTCAAACATTTCAGTGGTTGGCAGAATAGAAAGCTCTTACCTGATCACCAGTCTGTGAAGTCTGGGAATCCTTAAGCTCAGGGCATTGGCGTTTTATTTGGAATGACAGGTGTCTTGGCTCCACTCTTAGATTTTTGCATTCCTCTTGTCTCTGAGGGACAGTCAGATAAAATTGGTATGTCAAAGTTTTCACCTCCAGCCTGTGACAGGTCACGTATGACGTGATGTATAGTTATGTGATGGGTATTTGCTGCCTTCTATCTGGAAGGTGGGTTCACAGTTGTAAGAAACAAAGCATGAGTACATCTGATATGGTAGTAAAAGCGAGTAAAGACCTGGTATTCCTCATTGCAAATAATAATTTTAAATATGACGTGTAAATCTGGATTGCAGCTGTGTGTTATGTTAAAATCGCTTAAATGAGAATTCAGTGTTGGGGCAACAACAACAAAACAAACCATGCAGGCAAACAGACCGTGTGTTTTGGAGAATTAACAACACACTGACCATGAAACTCTTTTAAGCTGTAGTATAATCAGTGAAATGCCTCATCAATCCTCAGTGATTTGGAAGGAGATGATTACCATTTTACGCTTAGTCATCTTACCAAGCACTCTAAGATAAAAATGTCTTACATAACCACTTTGTCCCTATTGAGTTCAGATGTTCTCTGGTAATGCGGAGAAGCTAGTTACAGATAGAGCTTGGGTTAGCAAGGCCTAACTGACCCTAGCTCAGCATGTATCAGCTGTTTATTATACAGTCAAGGACCTTCAGTAAAACTGAATGATCAGCTGAAATATGAAATTTCCCAATAACAGGCCAATAACAGAAAACCACAATGACCAATATGAATGTTTTAGCCTAATGAAGGTTTCACTTATAGTGATGTGCACATTAACAAAGCTTTAGAACAAAAGAAAGGAGTCCACAAGCCTGATCCGTGCAGTAGGACCAAATATCTCAGATCAAAGTGCACCACTGTTGGCAGGCTCAGATTGATTCATCGTTACAAAATGACCAAATGCAGAGGTGGGAGGGTTATTTAAAAAATTATTTTAGTTAACTTCAATAGTAATACCATTCAAAAGACAACTACAACAAGAAGTTTGTCCATCTATGATGAATGTCATTGTCTCTGGAACAAGCCAGGCAGAATTTCATGCTTTTCCATGCTAACCACGCCCACATCCAATGTTCAGCCAATCAAAAAATACTTTTATTAGCCCCACCAACAGCAAAAGTTCTGCTTGGCTGATATGTTGAAAAGAAGCTGTAAACTTTTTCCAATCAGTGTGTATGAGCAGACTGACGTCATCTCATCTTTGTGGCTTTAAGAACAAAATTAAAGTTGTTGCAGGGTATGTAAAAGTCTTGATATAAAGCCCCTAGTTCTTGCTTGGTTTTGTTTCAAGATGTTTTACTAAGTCATAAGCACACAGTTTGCCTCTCTATACATCTATTTGATGCTGTCAGGATTCTGGTCTCTAGTCCTGGGTTTTCTTATTTTTTCGGGTTTTGTTTTGGTTTTCCACTGATCCCTGTGTTTTCCTGAACCGTCATCTGCCCCGCCCCGTTTGTCTTCTCCTCCTCCCGGTCCCTTATACCCTCATGTGTTTCACCTGTGTCTTCTCCTCACCTGTGTATTTAAGTTTGCTGTTTTCCTCACATCCCTGACAGAGCGTCTTGTTCTATAGTGTATTGCCTTCCTAGTGTTAAGTAGCCTATTGTTAATAAATCGAATAATTTTCCTCAAGCCTGTCCAGCTCGTGTGTCCGAACCATCAGATCCTGACAGATGCATTTATAGTAAAATGCCAGAATATGAGTGAGTGTAGTTTCTTTATACATTGGCTACACAGTAGGTTGGATTATTATTGTGCTGCGTCACACAACAGCAAAAAGAAGGAAAAGGGAAATGCCACACATTATTACTCAGTGTGAGTTTATATGATGAGAAAATATCACTGGTAATGTCAGGGAGGGCACCAGAGCCTAAACCACAGACTGACTTCATGATCTGTTAGATTATTTGTTTGCTTGAGATTTTTTTTCCCACATTTTTAACTCAAATAATACAAAAGACAGCAGGGAGAAAATGTCAATATGATGCAGGAATGCCGCAAAAAAGCATTAAAGGAAAGCACATTAAATAAAAAGCAATGATGCACACAATGATGGAAACAAGAAAGGGTACAGAAACAAATTATATAAAGAGACAGCGTTTATATCTGTTACACCATGTTTCAGGGGCACGTTAGATTCAAATAGAAGTCAATTTGATTCACTATTAAAGATTAATATACTAATTATTGTGTCAAAGATAGAAATTTGTCCTCGTGCTGATAATTTATCACTACAATATACCAGCTGGAGAGGCTTATTGACAGGGTCTGTGGCCACAAAGAATTATTCATTGAACTATAATTGGATTGTTATTATACTCAGACCAAAGACCAAATACATCAAAGCCTGCAAATAGGTCCTTAATATACTTTTGCAGGCTACAGCAGGCTTTTGTTGTGGTCAGTCAGAGGCAATAATGCAAAAAAGGCTCAGAGGAGAAAATAATCTGCATTCAACTCCAAGTTTGCATCCTCGATAAGTAGTTACAGTACACTGGAAGGAAAATCATTCACAAGATAAATCCTTTAATAGGATGCTGTGTGTCTGGGTGCGCAAAACACACAAAGCTTGGAAAAGCTCTGCAAGGATATCAGTGAAACATCAAGTCTGGTCGGCTCTCTAAAACCTGATGCGACATATAAGTAAACCCGCATGCTCCTTTTCCTACAGGATGTGTCAGGGAATAAAACGGGATAGTTCGGTTTTATCATTCTTTGTTTCAGGGTTCAGTAAATGGTTGGCGTTAAACTCCAACTTACACTGAATTGTCACATTCTCAGTCTCTGTCTGAATTGATCCATTTAAGATCTATAAATGTGGCACATGTTTTAAAAAAAATTACATCAAAAACTCCCAACCCTTCATAAAATGAAACAGTGATGAATCGTGTCTTTAAGGGGTAACATTTCCACCCTGAAGTCACCCTGAGCCGTGACTTTGCAACTGTTATTTGACACAATTTCTATTTGCTGACAGTATAAAGCTGCTCATGTCTGCAGAGATAAGGTCATACAAATTGGGGATGGGGTGATCAATTATTTTACAACTTGCAAATTAATTTAGGGAGAATTTTTTTGAGTTAACAAAAAGTCAAGCTGGAAAGGTCCGATGGTCTGATCATATTGGCTTTTCACATGAAGACCTTTGAGTTTTTGAACTTTTGCTTATCTTTCTTAGATAACCTTGTCAGTGCTCGACACAGCCTTGAAACTAAATCCTGAAAGGTCAGTCAGGACGGCTGTGAACAAAAATCAATACAAGTGGCAGTGATCACAGAGGACATTTTCAGTTACACAGGTTTTGTCACTTGAAAAGTAACTATCTGGCTTTGTGACACACATGTGAGTGCGTACCGATAAGATAATCAAGACATACTGGTTTGTGTCTTCATTTTTAACCACGAAATACTAATAATAATATTTTTCTTTTATTCAAAATGGTCCGACAGATGACTGTCTTTGCATGATGCCGTAACAAGGTTTGTAGGCCACGTGTATTTTGAGTGACAGCAGACATTTAGGGGAAATTAGTGCAATAGCCAATGGCAAAGGTAAGAACTATATTGGGAGGATTTTATCTAGGCTACAGGACAAATGAATGTGCTGCTGTCAAAATTATATGTAGATTTTCTTTTTGCTACATTTGCTTTTGGCACACCTAGCAAAGCAAACAGATGACTGTCCCTTCTGGCTTTGGATACCAGATAGATAGGTGTGTGTTGCTTTAATTGAGGTCACAGTGGACATCTCAACAAGATTAAAGCAGCTTACAATCATTTTGCAGGTTTGATCTTCTTCTTATTGTGCAAAGCTGAATAACACACAACATCCTGCTGTTTGTCATGGTTATCCACTGCCACAGATTCTATCAGGGATCCTTAACCTGTACGAGTGACTGAACTCATGAGACATAAATTATGTCTATCCAAATAAAAATCATGAGGTAGTTACAGAGATGTTTACACAACTACAAAACAGGATTGGGTCAAAGAGCAGATTTTGGGAAAAGAGTCTAAAATACAGTAAAACCTTCACACACATTGAGAAAATTGTTTAGTGAAACCACTGTGTTATAAAGGTTAGGTCAAAGGTCAGTAACTTTCTGAGCATTACTCTGTGTTTGATGCAGAGCTTGCTCGAGATATTTTTAACAACCTTTAAGATTCCTGAGCTGTAGGCTACATAACTCAAATGGGGACAACCCCTTTGGGACGTCCTAAACAATATATCAATTGTGTGTCTGTATAACAATCTTAACTCGCAGGCGTTTTAAAGGAGAGGACTCATGAGAACTTCTGGAAATGTGAGTACAAGGTGATTCTTTTTTTCCCTCACAAGCAATAAACAGTCACCTGCCATTTTATTAGGTTATTTAACCCATTAATGCCTCAATTTGCTTACAATAAATAAATAGAGGGAAAAATCTGAAAACAAAGAGGGAATAAAAGCAAATATTTCTACAAAATTAAATAATATAAAGAAACAAAATGAACAAAAACCAGAAGTGATTTATACCGATTTGCATCAGCAGGCAACCAGCTGAGCAATCCAATTTAATTTTCTATTTACGTGCATTTCAGCATAAATCTACCTTCTTTGCACATGTAAAACATTTTAGATATGTCATAAGAAGAATGGTTTATCAGGTTTACTTTGATAAATAAGCTACTCTATGAGTATCATGTGACTTTTCAGATCAAAAATCCAATGAAGGGTTGCACGTAGCTGGAGTCTCTCCCTGCAATCTTTGGCTAAGAGGTGGGGAACACCCAGAACATGTCCAATCAGTCACACACACATATCCCCTCTGAAGGACCATTTTATATGAAATATTAATCTAATATGTCTTTAGACAGTGGGAAGAAACCAGAAGACCTGGAGAGGACACAGAAAGGTCACTGTCCAAACCCAGACTCGAACCAGCAACCTTCTTACAGTGAGAATTCAGTAGTAACCAGCACCCCACGGTTCAGCCGTTCCTGTTCACGCATCCATTTATTGACTTTTCTAACATCCTCTTTATATTGCAATTCATTAAAACTTTATGACCTGAAAACAAGCTCCTTCTGTATTTCCTACAGAATACTATCGGATGACCCTGAAATAGAATCTGTTCTGATGCATTTAATTGTGATACAGTTATATGAAAACATATCCAATCTTCTCAGCTTTTGACTGGCACACGAAGCCTAACAGGTCATTTTAGGGAGGAAGATCTGTTCCTTTATATCTTATTCACTGGCTTTCGAGCTTCTCATCCTGCTGTGCTTTGTAGCTTATTTTTTCCCACGGTGTCAAACTCTCCTCATTGTTCCATGTCTATCATCACAACTGGGTCTTGTCCAATAGGTTTCCTGCCTGAATGGTACTTCCTGAATGGTACTTTTGGACCCACTCACTCTAAACCCTAACTATTTAAAGCAGTCTTTTGTTCTGTCACTCTCCCTCAGGTACGACTTTTGACGCAACCTACCACCACTTCATCTCGATACGAAAGAAGCCTCATCCTATCTGAACCCTGCAGAGTCTAGACTGCGGGGGTCCCATCCCTCCTTCATAATGCTCCACTGAGACAATGCATTGAAGCAAATCTAAATGTCTCAAAGTTCAAAAGCTCAATTTTTGTTCATAAATGTCTTTGGTTGCATCTTTTAAAAGTTTCTTTCCTCTCTGAACTCACCTAAGAGCAGGGATGGGCAACTCAGGTCCTTGATAGCCAAATTCATACAAGTATTAAGACTTTCCCTGCTGCAACACACACACCCTGAGATGTGCTGTATATATTTATGGTTATGGGATTGTGTTTTAATGTTCTCAACTCTAGTCAAATTCAAGTTATACAAACACACACACACACACTCTTTCTATCTCTCTCTCTCTCTCTCTCTCTCTCGCACACACACACACAGACACACACACACACATATATATATACATATCACACACAACTGAAAGTGAAACATGATGGAAAGCAGGTCTGAATACAGATGCATCGTTGCAAAGTACAGATACCTAATCATAAATCAGATGTGTCTTTTTTCACTCTTTGACTCAGCAACAATGTAACAAAAACCTCCATCTGATGCCAGTTGTGATTGTAGATACATTTTTATACTGCTACCTTTTTCAGAGGGTTTCTATGTTGCTTTGTTTGCAATGGGCCATTTTTTGGAACCACAAAAAAATGAAATAATAATATTTATGAACACAGATTATTGGATTCAATCCTTTAGATCATTTCAGATTTTATAAAATGTTTTTTCTTGTGTCACAGTTTTTTTTTTCTGATGAACGTGATCTAGTAACCAGGCTGCATTAACCTTTCTTTGTTATCCAGACTATTAGTTGTTGTTTTTTCATGTACAAAAGTCAAAGTTTTTTTTCATTCATTTTGACTGCTATCTTTTAAGGTACGCATGTCAAACTCCAGTCTTTAGGGCTCGTATCCAGCAGGTTTTTTTCTGTTTCCCTGCATTAAATAACCCGATTCAAATCCAATGGGTCCAACAGGTTCTTGCTGTTAATCATGATTAGTTTCACTTTGCTGTGTTGGAGCATGGAGACAATAAAAACCTACTAGACCCTGCCGGCCCTTAACAACTCAAATTTGACACCCCTAAATAACGGAAATAAAATTTTATCTTGTTAAATTTATTATATTTTCTTTATGATTCGGTTTTAATGCAGTGTTGCATAAAAGTAAAAAAGTATTGTAAGAAATGCATCCTAAATACTTGATTTATTGCATTCATAGAGTATTTTCATTTTGATGTAACATTTCTAAATCTTTATTTTCCAGGTATCAGATATGAAGCAAAGCTTCATACCTTTTACTAAAAATGCAGCCATCTTTCTTTACCAGAACTTCTCCAGCATAATGTTCACATAAGACATCACGATAAAACCTCCATTTCTATGAAAGCATATAAAATAAATCTACATTTAAATGAAAAATGTAAATAACTTTTTACTGGCAACATTTCTATATAAATGAAAAGTATTTCTTTTCACTTGACCTCGCTGAACTTCAGTAATTAAAACATTCAGACGGGAAGGAACATCAATGTTATTTATTTGTTCTGGCATGCAAATACAACATGTTATGGTCCAATTATACCTGACACATAAAAGAAAATTTGCACTAAAAGTTCCACTTCTCTGAATAAAACCACTGCAGATTTTATCCTTCCTGATTAATTTACTGTGAACTTCCCTCCAGGTTCCTTTCAGTGACCTCTCTTCTCTGCACTCAAGGCTCCAAAGAGAAAAATGTTCACATTAAAAAGGAAATAAGCTTTAACTGGTGCTTCAGCTGAGGTCTAAATTGCTGTAGTTATAAACCTGAATTACATCATTATATAATATGAAATAAAAGGTTTACCATCTTTATGACGCTCCTCACAGTCATTCAAAACTCTTTGCGTAGTGCTCCTTTTATTGTCAGATTACTCTGAATGTTCTGCTAGGGGTCAATTAAAGAAAATTCAATTGTGGCCCCAGAGGGCAGAGAGACCACATCACACTCCCAGACCCCTTAAAGTAATTAATGTTGCAGTGGGTTCAGACACTGAAATCCTTCTTAAATCTTCTCATCTGTGAGGAAGGGATCCTGAAGACCTTGGGGCCTCCAGCAGCAGTGAAGCAGCCACAGACTGTCAAGTCATTTGCTTGTGCAACCCACTCGCCTAATTGGTTAGGCAGAGTTCATTTGGCCCCCTCTTTAATTTGGCTAGCCACTGGGGATAGGAAGTGAGAGCAATTATGTAGTCGAATTAAATGTAGTTTCCACAAATGACTGAAAGGACACTGATGGCACACACAGGCTGGCCTAATAGGTGGAGAGACTGTCCAAATGCCGTATGACCACAAGTCATCATTTGCTGGGTTGGAAGTGTGAATGAGTCCTACATGAGAATGACTTGGGAAAAGTTTCTGTTTTTCTCTACAACTCAAACCATTATACGGTTTTGCTTTAACTGACACAGTAGGTTGCAAAATAATGCTGTGCTGATGAAAACACTCAGCCCTGCTCACATCAGTCACACAATGGCAAGCAAATGTCAGTTCCTTTTTCTTGTGCTTGTAATGACGTTTTCCACTTCTTGCAGCCAAAATGCCAAAGCCACACTTGGCTCAGGTATTTGGAAATTTAGTTTCAGAGATCAAAAGATGCCCTGAACCCTTAAAGCCGTCAGTTTTGAGCTAATAGCAACAGCCACAGACTACAGTAACAGCCAAATCAACAGTAGGTGGTGGTGATATACTGCATAATTTACTCGATAGATAGTAGAAAGCATGCTAACTCTAAAGCTAATCCATTTTGGATTTGATTTTAGATTCCAATCTGCTTTAGGGTGATCCTCGGTAAGTGCATTGCAATAATAATTTATCACAAAGGAGCTAAAGATTAATTTCAAAATTGTCGAAGCAGGCTTTGAACTAGGTGAATGTTTGAAGATGAACATTACCCTAAGCCTTTTTCAGACACAGTATTGTGTAGTAATTCATCTTGAATAGCTTGAATGAGATACCTGTCTGGGAACGAATTAAATGTGTGGCTTATAAATTTAATTTGAGCAAAAGATGCATATCTCCATCAGAGTTTTGTGTATTCAAAGTGGTGCAGCTCACAGCGCAGTAGTGCCAACATGAGAAGCTGAAGCAATAAAACCATGCATATTTGGGATGTTATCAAATCCTAAACATTAGCACTCATTTATACAATTTGCCTCAGATGATCCATAACAGATGATTTGACCATATCTAAGTTAGCTTCAAACATTTCTATTTGTCAAGAAAAGAAATCCTGCCTGTTATTATCTCCACATATCATACTTCATTATGATGAATGTCAGGGTGTGAAAGGACTGCATTCCTCCATGCACTTACACAATCTCCTGCTTTTTCAGGATCAGAGCCATCACATTCTTCTAACCAAGCAACATAGTCCTGGTAAATAAAGATGCAAATCAGCGGACACAGATTTGACACTAAATCATCTCTTGGAGGAGGCTGAGCACATTATAGCTGGCTCGGTGGGAGATTGGAGCCGGGTACGCCCCTGCAGCCCTTCCTCAGTAATCTGACATATGCAGTGATTTGCACTGTTATGAGCTTTGAGGCAGTGATCAAAGGAATGAGCTCAAACAGGGCAAGGAAACAAAAACAGAAAAACAAAGGAACAAATGATTTTGTTCCGGTCCAAGTTTGATGTTTACTCCTTGCTCATCATCATCTCTCTCCGCCTACAGACTTTACACATCCATCTCCCAGTTTCATTTTCCTGTTTTTTTACCCGACCCATCCCTTCCATCATGTATTTGGAAAACAAATCATTTTTATTTCTTTAAAAATGGAACTGAAACCAGTGAAACTGGAGTCCAGTAAAGCCAACACAATGACCCAGTTGATGTAATTTACTTGGAAATTATTAATTTAGAATTTACAGCCCTAACAGATATGTTTTCAGAAGCCTGCAAACAGGGTCTCTTCTGCAGTGTTCGTCTGTAATAACATCATAATATAGTTTGTTTTAGTTCAAGTTCTGAAAAAGATGAAATACCCAGCCCTGCGATTCACTAGCTAGTTGTCCAGGATAGTCCTGCAAATGGCAGAGATATGTTGCAGCTTCCCTACAAGCCTGGATTAGACAAAATCACATAAAAAAACTAATGAAAGAAACACTCCATATGCTTTAGGCTCCATAGCCCAATCAATTATATACGATTCCCACTGTCGCAGAAATTTACTTCAAAATGTTTTCAAGTGTACAAAGTTCACCTGCGCAGTGGCCTCACAGCAAAAAGGTTGCTGGTTGGAGCCTCAGCTGAGGGAGGTCCGAACAGTGTTCTGTTGACTGATGCTCTGCAGTTAGTATCTTACCCCTGTGTTAGCATGGGTTCTCCTGGGTATTCTTATTATTGGTTATTCTAACCCTCCGTAGGAATAAATGTGAATGGTTGTTTGTCTGTGTTGCCCTGTGATGGACTGGTAACCCCTCTAGGGTGTACCCCGCCTCTCCCCCAAAGGATTGCTGGAACAGGCTCCGGCCACCTGCAACCCTAACTTCGATGAAGCTGTTAAGAAAATGGCTGACTAGGCTCAACAGGCTAAAGATATGAAACCAAGCAAAAGTAAAGTCAGTGAGACAATGTAGCATTACTGAGGAAACAATGTTTTTTAATACGATTGTGTGTAAAAAATTAAACAACATACTGTAACAGTTCGAGCAGACTGGAATGAAGTTCGTAGATGATAAACACTTTTGGATCACATTCTGTCCTCTTTAGTTTTTCAGTCTCCTTGTGGCGTGTTGTGTGGCCACTGTTTTTTGTTAATGTTTTTGCTGTTCAACCAGATTTTATAAGGTTGTGGAAATCCAATACCGGTGAATTCTACTTTTTCATCATCACGCTTACCATCATGTAGCTACTGAGTTAGTTTTTAAGGACACACATGACCTGCACCTGTTACAATATGATGGTAACAAACACATATCAAAACTACTTCTGTTGGATGTCTCCCTTGTTAAAGACAAATTACTACTATGGCCATACTGTATGTAATCTAACAAGGTTTGCTTGTAGCTTATCCGGAGCTATGTTTGGTTCATGTATTGATCATATACAAACAAAAGCTAGTGAATTGTTCTCCAATGGTCTTTTTCCTAGTGGGTTTTAGGGATCACAACTTTGTAGCCATAGTAAGGAAAGCTAAAGTACCTGAGGTTATAGTTAAAATCCTAATGCAATGCTCTTGAGATTATTTTAATGAAGATAAATATCAAGATGACATAAATTCTAAAGTGGGAGCCAATTATGCAATAAACAATACAAATATAGCAAAATCTGAATCAGACACTAATGATACGAAAGATAGAAGAGCAACATGCACCTATGAACAAACTTACATAGCCTACATAACGTAAGGCATGATAGAAAGAATGTTTGTGTAGGAATCATAATTATATTTAATTTTTTATTGAAATTAAAGACACTTTCATTGCTGGACCACTTACAGTAACATTACAAATTATTTCACTACTTTTTGATAATTAATGTAAATAGTATTAGATCCATTATTAAGGATCCTTATTATAAAAAGTATACTGAGTTGATTGAAAAAGATATTCTAAAAAGAAAATTTAAATTTAGGCCAATTGACCTGGAAGAGGTGGAAAAACTATTCCATACACTAAAAAAAATCAGTAAAAAACATTTAGTAGGGATGATCTAGAGAGTAAAATAATTAGACTCAATGCAGATTACATTTTGAAACCTGTGTGTCATATTTTTAACCTTAGTTTGAATAAAAACCTCTTTCCTTAGGCATGAAAGAAGCTAAGGTTTTCTCCACAGGATTGAAATGCAGGCCCATTAGCATTATTCCTATTCTAAGTAAATCTATGGAAAAATCAATAAGTTCAAACTTGAATTATTTTATTGTAAATAACCTTGGTTCGGCATTCCAACACGTTCACTCAACCTTTTCAGCATTAACACAGATCAGAGAGGACTGGATATTTTAAATAGATCAAGGGAAATAGTTGGAATGGCTTTATTAGAATTAGCCTACAGTTTCTGTGGAGAGGCAATTAGGGGGATGGAAAGTTACTTATCTAATAGATCAAAGTATGTGTACTATAACGACAGTTTCTCAGCCATGAAGAAATTACAATGTGGTGTTCCTCATGGCAGTTGTTTAAGGCCCTCCACTTTTTTCAATCTTTATTAATGATTTACCTTTGGTGTTAAATAAATCCTCCACAACAATGTGCACAGATATATCCACCAGGTATATGTTTGCTGACAGTGGGCTTCAGTTAAAATGTTCTTTACTAGACAACCTATATAATGGTGCAAATTAGGTGGACAAGAATTAGATGCTTTTAAACGTGGCCAAGAGAGAGCGCATATGTAATGAAGGACCTCAGAGACAGACGAAATATAAACAGTGGTTTATTAAACCCAGTCTTGAAGAGGTCTTTGTATGAGGATAATCCAAGAGAAAAGTCCATAAGCCAGGCCAGAGTCGAAGACGAGAGATCCAGAA
>JBAMIG010000013.1:21762389-21772665 GCA_037177335.1 Kiunga ballochi | reverse complement strand
TGAAGTCTGCATCTGAAGCGCACTTCGATTTGGAACAGCACTTGGCGCGCCAGTATGACGTATGCGGTCTGCAAATCTGCACTTTAAAGTGTGCAGTCTCTAAATTGAGAAACGGCCATAGCAGAAAAGGAAGTGCTGGACTTTTCAAATAAAGGAGGCAAACAATATTGTGGTGGAGACTAATTTGTACAGACCCCTTTCAATGTTTACAAATAAACAATATGCACGCGTAGTCTAGGTTTAGGAAGTGTGCTACGCCTGCATGTTTACATAATGGCAAGTTCAAACTCAAATTCTAAAACAACTATATGGAAAACCTTCCACCTGCTGATTGTGCCTGTTAATTAAAGAAATACTTAATGCAATTACACAACTACTGGACCTGAATTCCTTACAGGATTGTCTTACAGACATTAAGAACTTGCCTAGCTTGCAGTGGCCTGACATCTTCATGTACTTCATAAACACTGAGTACACAAAGGAGAATCTGAAGGTCTGTAAATCATTGGAAGCTGTTATATATGTGCTTTGTGGGCATGTCCAAGAAGTGCTGTACCATCCACTGTCTGAAACATCAGAGTTTTGTGTCCTGAATGCGCAAGTTTTGCCAAGCCAAAAACAGGGTCCCAAAACAAAGCCTGAGTGTATGTTCACAAACAAAAGAGCTACATTTTGACCGCCAACTGTACTTGTGTTGATGGAAAAGTAATATTTAAATATAACAGTAACAATTAAAACCCATATTGTCTATTTATCCCATTTGTCCCATGCCGTGTGCCCTTTAATAATGTAACAATCCTTTCAATTCAAAATAAGTAATAAAATTGTCTATTTTTTTTTAAATTTCAGATTAGCATGATGTTGCAGTCAAGGAGCAGCTGTCATGTGTCGCGTTGAGCTGGCTGTAGGAACTGGTTTGACTTTGAAGAAAGAGTAGGCATGCACTTCGAAACTGTGTGGATGGAATGATTTGTCAAGGAAGCAGGTTGACCTGTTTAGGCTCAGCTTGATCAATTTCAGCAAACCAGAGTCAAAGCACCACAACAAAAACCATGTAAAGTCCAGAAAAAGTCAGTCTGATACTGAGAGAGTAGGTGAGAGGAAAGACATGGGCGTAGAAACAATGCTCATGAGGTTAGAAAGTGCCAAAGCAGCGTAAGACAAAGATGGATAGATGCTGAAACGTCTCATTGCTGCAGGAGAAGGTTGAGTGGAAACACAAGAAACACAAGAAAGATGCAAACCTAAACCTAGGCAGTATAATGAACACTATTTTTTATGGATTTACTTATAGACTCGCCACAACCTCTGTGCTTCTTTTGTGGGGAAGTCCAGGCAAATAGTTCAATGAAACCGGCCCATTTACAGCGACACCAGAGCACCAAACACTCTGGAAATATCGGTAAAACAGACTTATTATGGACAAAAGTTGGTGGAATCATGTCAGGTCAGACTGCAATGATGAAAGCCACGTCTGTAAGTATGTTTTCTTTAAAAGAATCATCAACACATTTGACTAAAGATGTACTTGTGGTGTGCAAAAATAGCTCAGGGGGTACAAAGGTCAAAAAAGGTTGGGAAACACTGGTGTAATCAAATATCAACACATCAGTTGACACAGACACAGCATCTGAAACGGGACTATGACATGCCAGAGCCCCTGACTACTCTATAAGATCTATCAGCAAGAAGACTTGGAACTGCAGAGATGAAATAGAAATGTTCTTCAGTGTACCAGCAAGTGCAGCAATTGACAACAATAGCAGGATTAAGCTTGCTGGAAACCACCACAAGGGAGCAAGCCAAGTGCCATCGCATCGGATGCATTACTGCCAGCATCTTCCACAGAATGAACACATGTACAGAGAATGAGATGAAAGCTCTGATCACCCAGGTGATGTATTATAAGACCAAATATATAAATGTAGCATCTTTAATGTGGGGAAGGGAAATGGAGGATACTGCCAGGGCATTCTATGAAAAGTCAATGAAGGAGCATCCAGGCTTTTCTTTGCACACCAAGGCCTCATTGTGAAGCTTGCTCAGCCATTTCTTGCAGCATCTGTAATGTGGAATTTTCACCAGTAACTGCTGCGGTACAGGGGTGGAAATAAAATGTCCATATAAGTACCAGGAGTCTTTGGCAGGGACATGCACAGACAAGTCATTTTGTCTTGATGCAGACTTGTATTTAAAGAAGAACCACGTGTATTATGCACAGGTCCAGCTGCAGATGTATGTATGCAACCTCAAGTTCTGTGACTTTTATGTTTGGACCAAAAGGGAAAATGTTTTGTGCAGAGTGCTCAAAGGTGACGAGTTTATGGCTGCTGCAATACCAAAAGCCCATTTCTTGCACATATACTGCCAGAAATCATTACATGTAACCAAGACCAAGACTTTGTTCACCGCTCTGAGCTCCACCTATCCCCTATCACCTTACCCAAGTTGTCTTCATTTGAATGTCTGGCCTTTTCATGTGCAAAACCCATACTCACACTCATTCTCATTTATCGACCACCTAAACCACATTCTAACTTCATTTCAGAGATAACTGAACTGCTTATGTCAGTATGTACAACATCAAATAATGTCGTGATTCTTGGAGATTTGAATATTCATATGGACTCACCCAAAAGCCAGTACACCATGGAAGGTTGTTGCCACTGAACCCCAACCGATGTGCCTATCGGGGTGTGAGTGTGTGAGTGAATGGGTGGATGTGGCTGCATAGTGTAAAGCGCTTTGAGTGGTCGCTAAGACTGGAAAAGTGCTATATAAGTATGAGTCCATTTACCCGAAGTTACTGGAGTTCAATAAAAGCTTTAGTAGAATTCAGCACTTTAACCATGGTGTTGAAATCACATAAATATTTATTTGTGTTGAGTTAATAGAACTGGGCTGCACGGTAGCGCAGTGGTTAGCACTGTGGCCTCACAGCAAGGAGGTTGCCGGTTGGAGCCTTGGTGTGGGCAGGACTCCAGCTGGGAACCTTTCTGTGTGGAGTTTACCGTACATGTTCTCCACGTGTTAGCGTGGAGAACATGTACCCCGCCTCTCGCCCGTTGGCTTCTGGCATAGGCTCCTGCCCCCCCGCGACCCCGTTAGGGACAATGCGGTAGATAATGGATGGATTGTTAATAGAACTCAATCTTGTTAATTTTGCTTGATGCAGTGTGAGTAAATCCAGCGTAGTTTTGTTGTGTTCATTGAATGTAACAATATAACGTAGTTTTAAAGTGGAATTATTATGTTGGATTTACTTAACATGCATTTCTGACACTAATAGTGATTTGCATTTCCTATTAAAACAACACAGTTTCGTGGGACCGGTTGACATAACTTTGTCAAGTAAAATCTATGTTTGATTTCTTAGAGTGTACGTTTCTGGAAAAATACTATATAGGAGCTCTACATTTATTTTTGTGTAAATACTGAATGGATACCAAAAAATGTAAGAGCATTAGCAATACAATGACAGTGTTCACCTATTGATAATTAGCAAAGCACAAACCTGTAAATAACTATATAATAGTATAGAATATACACAGCATAGAACCTGTCTTTGCAATATAACTTTCCTTTGAACAATCTTTTTTTAAAACACTGCCACACAAATTTGTCAGGACTGCACATATCGCCACAAAGTCATCAAGTAAATCTACTTGGGAAATAGGAATTGCTGAAGTCAGTATTTTGTTATTCTTCAACCTTCCAATGACCCTTTCATCATGGATTCTCACTCTTGGAAAGTTTTCGAGATGTGTGAACTTCTTGTGCAGACATGGGCTTTTTGCCTTTGGAAAAACACAAAATGCGAAGTGTTGCCCCAACAGCTGCCAACTCATCCCGAACTGAAAAACCCCTGTCTGCAAAGATTTCATCCCTGTGTTCAACTTTATTTAAAAACCTGATTCAATAGTGATCAGTTTATCTGATGCTCTACCTCCCCAGCTTTCAGGAAACAAACTAAATTGCACCAGCTGAAGTGATACCTACAAGATATTTGATAGTGTTATGGTTTTTGTAATTTAACCAAGTTTCTACTCTTGATTATACTGTAGATTGTAGGTCCGACCAATAACAATTTCAGATCAGTCAATAATAATCTGCAATTACAAAATTTGGGATGGGAGAATTTGGGCATGTTTGCAATTAATGCCTCATTGTTAGGCCAAATTATAAGGCCTACAATTACAATGCACTAGCCACAACACATTCCCTCAATACCCTGGAAATAGTTACTTCTGAATGGAGAAATTGATATGCAATTTCTTTGTTATTGTAAATGTAAGGCTCACCTTCACAGTAGCTTTTATTAAAGGGTCCTCAAAACTTAAACCCTGTTTTACAATTTTTGCACTTCGTTGCACAATCCAAAGCAGCCAGAGAAATACTGCAAAACTCTGTATGCTTGTATTGTATCCAAATATAGTTTCTGACAGTTTTTTGTTTCAGTATTTCATTTTCTTCAAGTTAAGAATGCCTACTTTGAGGTTGACATTGTCCACACGTAATCTATTATCAGAAATTCTAATAAAAATGATCAGAAATTCTAATAAATTTCTCATTAAGAAAATGATCACTTTTTTTTAAAGGCACTTCCTGTGCGCAATCGCAGAACAAAATGCATAAGATACATAAAATAACAAAAAATGACTTAAATATTTAAAAATGAACAACTTGAAAAGAACAGGCAGCAAGTGCAGTGGTGACAGCAGGCTAAATGTGCTCTTTCTGTTACTTTCCAGTGCCGAGCCTCCCTCCCTCCATCCCTCCATCCCTCCATCCCTCCATCCATCCATCCATCCATCCATCCATCTTCTACCACTTATTCCCCGAACAGAGTTGCAAGGGGG
Source organism: Kiunga ballochi (assembly GCA_037177335.1). Classification (NCBI taxonomy): domain Eukaryota; kingdom Metazoa; phylum Chordata; class Actinopteri; order Atheriniformes; family Pseudomugilidae; genus Kiunga; species Kiunga ballochi. The sequence continues at coordinate 21,767,806 of JBAMIG010000013.1, read as the reverse complement.
CTGGAGCCAATCCCAGCTGTCATCAGGCACGAGGCGGGGTACACCCTGGACAGGTTGTCAGTCCATCACAGGGCCAACACACACACACAGAAAAATAACCATACACACTCACACTCACTCCTATGGGCAATTTGGAGTCTCCAATCAGCCTATCCCCAAGGTGAATGTCTTTGGACTGTGGGAGGAAGCCGGAGAACCTGGAGAGAACCCACGCTAACACGGAGAGAACATACAAACTCCACACATAAAGGTTCCTGGTTGGACCTTCCCCAGCTGAGGCTCAAACCTGCAAAAAACTGTACATTTTATATAATCCTAGATTTAGCCGGTTTGTCAGCCTGCCTCCAGAAAAACCAACAGGTCATACCGATCCCGCTACATTTAAATACTTCAATATATTTGTTTTTTCTTCTGCAACTGAAAGATATTTTCGGATGAGATGCTTTGAGTTTTGTTTCGATTACATAAATGCATATATTCCTGTTTATGAAGGCTGTCTTACATTTGATGTTTACTTTGTTGACTCGGACCGACAAACCAGATTTGTACTGGGTTGGTGGGTCTATCTCTGTATGCACAGAGGGAAAACAGATTTACCACTGGTTTAAGAAAATAAAACAGGGGGCCTGTGCTCTGACTCCAACATGCACCTACAAAGTCTGAAAATATGAAAATATATCTTTGGAAAGAACGTCCCTCACAAATGAGTATATTATAAAAGGTGTGTGATAATTATGATTTTTCCTTTTCATAACGTAAACGAGTTTATATATTTTCAATTTGTCTTAATTTGTTTTTTTTAGGAACTAATAGTTTCAACCAAAATGTTTAAAATGACCATGTATAAACTATCGTTTTTTTTTTCATAAGCAATGCAAATCTCATCTGTTTTACTTACTTTCCAAATCTTTATGTGACAACTACTTTCAGGTTTAGGCATTAAGAACAATATTTTGTTGTTCAGTCAGCAGTGCAGACAAGTGCATCAGGCAGTTAGGCAGAGAGCAGTTAAGTGCAAGCACAATTAAACCAGACACTTCCAAAAAAAAGCAGCACAAGTGCAGGGATGCTTGCATTAGACTCGGCTGCAGGAAGCAGGCAGTAGACCTCACCTAAAAAAAGCAGCACAGTCATAAACACGGTTGCAGCAGACCCTGTTGACTAAGGCAACATAAGAACAGAGTTTGCCTTGGTAAATTTCCTCAACTATACAGATTTCAGAGCAGATAAAGTGTGCTCTTTGTAGCAAACCAATTTTTCTGGAACATTTCTCTGAATACTGATCTAATTTCCATACAAAATAAGCTTTCCATTAGTGTAGAAAAAGTGTATGTGATGCAATTGGCTTGCTAAACCACACAAAAGAAGGTCATGGGCCTTTAGTCTAATCAGGAACTCCACTTCTTTCACAGCACCAACACTACAGTGACAAAAACCACACTCTTCTCTTCACAACTCTCAGCACCCATACCTTTCAACCTCCCATAAACCGTATTAGTGTATACACCACCATTTCAAGCATTAATTTTAAACAGCCGTTTCATGTATGTACTACTTCCATCAGTACTGGTAAACTGTTACATGAAATGGAGACAAAAAAGGCAGAACTGGAAGACCAGGAGTGTATTGCAAGTGCGACCCATCAAGGACACTACTTCTACAAGTGTACATAATGTGGAAGTGGTATTGTCCAGCACCTGGATTGTCATTAAAAGACTGAAAAGAAAGTCTTGAAAACCACTGACTTCTTTTTGTTTGTAGCTTGGAATTATTATATTGTTGTTCAAAGTTATTTTGTGAGGTGAAGACTGTTGGAATATTCTCATTGTTACATAAAATTTATTCAGTCAAAAAACTGTGAGAATCTGTTTTAATCAGGCATTAGCATTTACAGCCTTTGAGGTCCACTGTCCTCCAGGTTTCAGATGATTTCCTGCTCAACAACTTGATTCAAATGAAATGGCTTGTTTAGAGGCTTGTGCAGAACTTAAAAAGATTTTGGAAAACAATTAAATTTGAAGAGGTTGTGTTGGAACAGTGAAACATCCAAAACCTGGTTGGTAAGTGGACCAAACTTACAGAGCTTCTCAGCTGCTTGATGCCTGAAATACATGCTTGAGGTTGCAGTGCCCTTGTTTTGTAGATAAAAGTTGTAAAGAAAATAAGGATAAATGTGTTATATTGTCATAACCCGACTCTCACTGCCCAACAAAACCTTTTAACATCTTAGGTTGTGGTTTGACAGGAAACAGTGGCAGTGTCAAACTGAATGAGGTCACTCTGCTTATCCAGTGAGAGTAGCAATATGGCTGCAAGGTTTGGCCTGTCTCCTCAACATAATGCAGCTGCATCTGATATGAAGATTATTTTTTTTCCATCAGACCAGATTGACCAGATGGTATGGGCATAAACATTTTTTTTTATTTATTTTGCATTTTGACTAAAAAAACCATTTAACTTTATGAGAAAAATCTTGTTTTGCAGCATTGTGAGTCTCTATTGCAGGAATCTCCTACTCCAGTGTTTGAGGGCCAGTGTCCTGCAGATATTGAAAGTTTCCAAGCTGAAAAAACCTAATTAATATCAAATCAATCTCCACAACTTGTTGTCAAGTGTCTCACAAGTCTTTTATAAGGTGGCCATGAATTGTAATTCAAGATTACATCCACTGAAACACTTTTACATTTTCGCAAAGCAAATTTATATTTAATAAAACACTTTTATATTTTTGCGAGGCAAAAATACATGTAGTGAAACACTTTTACAAAGATATGACTCAGAAGTGATATCGTTGGGATGGGACAAGACTATGTAAACAGGAAACTACTTAGTAGCAAAGTCGAACCAGAGATGTTTTGCCCGTTTTACGGAGTGTCCTTCCAAGTTCTAGGACAATTTTATGGTGATTGTGGACACAGCTTGGACTTTCTTGGCAATGTGGAGCGGGAAAAGGGGTTTTTAGTGGACTGTCTTGTTAAGTATTTCAACAAAGGCCATGCATACACTCTTGTGCGATGCGTCAGCAAGGCATGTATGAGTGAGTGTGGGGCATGCGCATGAAAGAGGCATGGTCTGGGCAGGTGCTGGAGGAGAGTGAGAGAGAGAACGTGTGTGCGGGGTGTGCCGGGTAATGACAGACAGAGACCGATGTTGAACAAAGAGCTGTAAGGATAACTGTTGAAAATAAATAAAAGCTTCTAAGTTCAGCTTCAGCCATTTCACCTCTTTTTCCCTTTTCCACTATTGGATGCCACCACATTGGAAAGACAAGGGAGTTAGCCCTGAGTTGAACAACAACTTTTGCTCTGGAGAAGAACAAATATCCCCTGTCTCTCCCAACCACAGTCAGGAGAGAAAGCAGGAAAGGCTAACACTGTGATTGTTGACATGATGGAAATGTCCGAATATCTCTGCGAACCGTAAAACTTAAATAAATGATGCCTGAGTTTATCGCATAAAAAAATTCTCATCTCGAATCAAAATAAGAAACGCCATTGGATTGGAACTTCGTGGACCAGGATATCTGTTCGGCTACAGGACAATGAAAATCTTCTTCTAGCTCTCCTGTCACAACCTTTAAGGTTAAGTTCTCGCAGGAGGGTCATAACATTGTCTCTCCTCACGCGAAGTTTATACTTCTGCCAAAGCACTTGAGCCATTAAAACCACCTCTTCCCCCTCCACATCGCTGAGAATGCCCAAGTTTGTGGCAATGACTTGGAAACAATGTTACGGCAATGAAGTGTTGTTTTAGGAGTTAAAATAGTTGTGCTGTTAGAAAAACAAAAACAAAAAAATCATCCAAAAATCTTTATGGTTCTGTTGGAAAGTCTTTGTTTAAGTAAAGGGACCAGATAATAACTGAACTTGTCAGTTTGCTTTCAGGAAACTAAATGAATCTGATGAAATTATTAAGGTTTAGAAGTCAAGTCAGAGTTTGAGTATACAAACTAATCTTGAGATTCTGATAATTTTATAATTAAATGAGGGGAATTATGTTTTTCTATACATGTATATAATGTTTTACAGACATTACATTATCTTCAATCTTAGGTTTAAACAGTTTTTATTTGTTTTCTATGACAATCGTTTCACAATAGAATTAAATGGGACACATGCACTGAACTTAGTAAGTAAAATGTATTTATATATTTATATATACAGACACAAGTCACAAGGTGCTTCACATAAAATAATATTAAATACATAAAAAGATACAATAAACCAGTGAACAACAAACAGACATAAATACATGTTGGTCATAGTACTCACAATCTACTGAGCAGACCTGTAGAAACAAAAAAGCTTTAAGTTTGCTCTTAAACACATCGACACAATCAAGCCATCGTAAGGAGGGTGGAAGATCATTCCAGAGCCTCGGTGCAATAATCTGGAAAGATCGGTCTCCTCGGTTCCTAAAACGAGAACGAGGGACTGTAAGTAAGTTTAGATCCAGCGATCTCAGACTCTGAGTGGGGGTATACGGACATAACAAGTCTCTTGTATAGGAAGGGGGAAAGTGAAGGAAAAGTACAACATGAATTCAAAGACCAGCTAAAGCTCAAGACATTCTCTTTAATCTTCTTGATATAAATACATTTGAATCATTGCTTGTTCTTATTTAAATGTTTGGCTTCAAACATCCACAAACCCCCAGCTTTCTGACTGTGCTCTGCTTTCTGCATTCAAATATTTAACATAACAGACTCTCACTACCACTGTAACATTTTATTCCTGCACCATCTCAGTGACTCTGCCTTCCCTTTTTTTTACACACATTGTCTCTTCAGAACAGCTGGAACTGAGTAAGATTCACCATAAGGGGGTACAGTAATGTATATTGCTCCAGGCAAACCACAGGTTTCCTGACAGTTATGAGGCCCTAATAGCCCATATGCAGCAAAGGAGGATGTTGACAATACTGGGAGATGGGGCAGGGTGAGAAAAGAGGGTGAAGACAGAGGCATGGCAGTATAATGAGAAGGGAGACAGTTGGAGTAGCTCATGATGATGGCCTTGAGGAGGTGCTTTGTGGTATTTAAGTCTCCACACAGTTGTTGCATGGTACCCACTGAATTTATTATTTTTCTCTGTGCAGTATCATAATAATAATTTTGTCAGTAAATGTGATAAAATGTGACAGCTCACAGTTGGATGGAAGAAATTAAATAGGAATTTGTTGATAACTAATACTTTATGCTTTTTTTTGCCTTTGTTTAAATTTTAACGCTTTGTATGATTTAAAAATAAGTGGGTAAAATTAAGTGGCTTAGCCTCACTTGATTCACAAAACAAAGCAGTACCACCAAAAATAGTGGAGATAGGAGTGAGTTGTATAGTTCAGTGTTTTTCAATCCTGGTCCTCAGGGAACACCGCCCTACGTGTTTTATAGGTAACCCTATTTTACCACACCTGAC
>JBAMIG010000013.1:21715294-21727951 GCA_037177335.1 Kiunga ballochi | reverse complement strand
ATGACTAAAGCCTGGACCAAAAGCTGTGTCGTGTGTTCTGTCAGGAAGGGTCTGATCCTCCTGATGTTGTACAGAGCGAAACGGCAAGTACGGGACACTGAGGCAACATGGACTTTAAAAGTCAACTGGTCATCCATCATGACACCAAGATTCCGGGCAGCAGCCGTAGGCACCAGTGTGATAGAGTCAAAGTTCACCCTTATTGGTGGTGGTAAGGAGGGTTTGGCCGGACAGACTATGAGCTCAGTTTTGGAAAGATTTAGCTGAAGGTGGCGAGCCTTCATCCAAGTAGAGATATCAGTGAGACATGCGGATATTCTTGTTGAGACGGTTGTGTCATCGGACAGAAAGGAGAGGAAAAGCTGAGTGTCATCAGCGTAGCAGTGGTAGGAGAAGCCATGAGAGCATATTACTGCACCCAATGAGGAGGTGTAGAGTGAAAAAAGAAGAGGGCCAAGCACAGATCCCTGAGGCACCCCTGTTTTGAGTATATGGGAACGAGACACTTCTCCTTGCCAGGAGACTTTAAAAAGATCTGTTGGAGAGGTAAGATTATAACTGTCAATCACAGTTAAAGAACAAAACAGTGAAGAAGAAAGAAGAAGATAATGCAGAAAAACATAAAACTGGGAAAAATATGTTGAGAACAGTAAAAAAAAAAAAGAAAAAAATTATGGTTCTTCTTCTAGTGTTTTCAGTTGGAAATGACTTTATGGTGGTGCATTAAAGCTGCTGACCAGTTTCCAGATGTGGAAGTGAACTCTGAACTGGTGAGTTGTTGCTGAACTGACTTACAGTAACTATGGCACTATAAAAGACACATGGACTTTTGAAGATGGCAACATTTGAGAGTGCCTCTTTTCCATGTGTAATGGAGCATTAATTGGCTTTTAGGTGTGAACATTTCAATGGCATTCATGTGTTGGTGGTTTAAAAGCTGCTTATGAGACATATAGAAAATCCCAGAATAGTTCACTTTGTAAATGTAAGTGTGTGAACTTAATTAATGTGCCTTCACATGTTCACATATTGACCAAGCTTTAAGTGTGTCACAGCTTCCATGCAATATCTGATATTATAAAAATGTTGCTAATGAAAATACTCAACTTCTAGACATGCTTGTAAAATCATGAACATCATTGCATACTCTATGTTTTCACATGCAACAAATGGAAAACTTCTTCAGGTAATGTTTTCTTTGTTGGAGTTAGACTCTAACCACCTCCACCACCTCTGTTAAAGCATATCTGCGCTGTCCTTAAACACAACACTCTGATGCACCATAAATGTTTATGAAACCCATTTTGAAATGTTCAATGCCAAAAGAGCCAAAGATTCAATGCTAATGTTTAAGTTAAGCAATGATGGAATGCAAAGAAATACATTTCTGTACCTAAGTATGATAGGCTCCAGCCCCCCCGCGACCCCGTAGGGGACAAAGCGGTAGATAATGGATGGATGGACCTAAGTATGATTTCCCTGTAGTTATGCTTTGCTAAAATAGATTTAGTTGTGTATACCCTAAAAGATGTACTTCACTGCAAATATTTCGACTTTCTACTCAAACACACTCAGAACAGGCAGCTGCATTACACATTGCAGGCACATTATTGGCTTTTATAGAAGAAGAAGTCTTAAGAAAGAATTTAAAAGTAAAGTGGACAATGAAGACTGTCTGACCTGCAGCGGTAGAGTGTTGGTTTCTACAGCTGTGGTCTCACCACAGAAAAGGCCCCGTCCCCATTTTAGCTTCCTCAGGACTTCCAAGAACAGCTAATCTACTAACCGGAGGGTCCGAGAAGGGGAAATGTAGTGTAAAAGTTCAGAATGGTAGGACGGGGGATGGTCATTTAAAGACCAATACAATTTTTTTTAAAAGACTCCTGAAACAAAAAGCATTTTGCACCGGCTGCAGAAGAGACAGAGATTTTTGAAAGACACCAAAGTATAAGGCATTACAGTAATCCAACTGTAATGTATAAAAGTATCAAAATTCTGCTCAGGAAATTGTGTTTTGCTTTTTCCAATTTCCTTATATGGTAAAAAAACTAATTTGATTTTACTTATGCAAATAGAGCTTTTAGACACACGCATTAGAAAACTAACAATAAAATAAAATGGCTTGGTGGAGGTCTGTAAGTAACTGCATAATTAAGCAGGATAATAATCCTGACAAATTATTATAAAAAAATAATGTAAATGTAATGCCTGCTAAAACAATAAAAGATGCTTGTGATGTTGTCAGGTCCACCAGCACATCAGACAAGATTTTAGATTCTTGGACTGCAATGAGACAATAACTTGTACTAGAGTACATTTCTGTCTGTGTATTTATAGTTTGGCTTAGTATTTCAGTACTTTCTCCATTACTGGATAAAAATGTACAAACGGCAAACAAAAACAGACAGTGTTTGATATACAGTACATTGAAACAACTGGGAAATAAAAAAAAAATACTTTATGATCAATTTTTGGAATACATGCTGGGAGAGTTTCCAAGTGATCTTCAAATGCAAGCAGCATTCAGCCCTTCAGCTAGTTGACTGCTGACAGACAATCAATCATTTCAGATATAGACACAAAAGTAAAATCAACAACAAATCAACTTGCAAACTGACTTTAAAGATCCAAAGGAGGAGAAAAGGGTAAAATATATCTTTATTTGCTGGCAGGCCAGCAGGGATGTGTAAGCAAGTCAAAACTAGATGAACTTTCTGCATCCTGTCAACCCAGAACAGCTGCATCAAACAAAGAGGGGTTGGCATTGGCGGCACTGAAGTCTGTTCAGTTAGATAGTATAGTAAGTAAGAATAGATAGAGTAATAGTAAGAATTATTTTTTTCTGAAAGAGCCAGCCATTCCAGAAGTCCCAAATAACAATTTCCTCACATTTACATACTATAATGTGCTAGAAATAAAACAACTCAGTTCTCAGTTTACTATAGTTTTAAGACCACTCTTTAATTTTTAATGAACATTTTTTTTATCTAAAGAAAGAAATTAACAAACTTTATTCTTCTCCCCAACAATAATCCCAACCCATGTTTGGAAAGGCCAGAAAACCACATATTAAAACACACATTATCAAATCAGCAGACAGACTTTAGCCATGTAGTTTGTTTGAAATGAAAAATTGTTTGTTGAAATTTAAACCCTGTAATACTTTATTTTAAAAATACAAACAATTTCTTGTTCTGGCTGCTGGAAGAATCAATTCTGGTATATACCTTTCAGCCTTACAGGGTGAAGAAGACTCTAACTCTTCACTGTAATGGGTAGAGGACGGGAAGAACCCCCCATTATATCCAGCAGCCTCTCTTCTGGACAATCAGCCCCAACATTTACAGATTTATTCCCCGAACAGAACCAGCTTTTTTTATTTGTTTTTCCAGGTCTGGTTATGATGCTTCTGCCCCAACAGATCCATTCTTCTTTGTTGTTTAGCTAAACTCTGATGTACGCCAAGTGTTTTCATTCAACGCCTCCACTTCTTCTCCAAAGATAGAAGAGTGTTCTGTTTATTCTTGTTCCAGCTGAAGTCAACAATGTTTTGGTTTGTTTGTGTTTACAACTAGGTTATTGTTTTCACACCATCTCACAAATGGACTGATTAGTTCTCTGTACTTATCTATTTGTCAATCACTGACATCGAATAGCAGTAATTGACAAGTTGCAGACGTCTTGGCACCTTGAAGTGTGCAGAATAAATAGAAATTGGCAAAATCCTCCTGCAGTGCCCCAGTGGCGCAATCGGTTAGCGCGCGGTACTTATAAGTCAGTACTTTGTGGAGTGATGCCGAGGTTGTGAGTTCAAGCCTCACCTGGAGCAGGTTAACCCATTTTGAATAGCTTAGTAGCGATAGGCAAACTAGATTTAGTTTCAGTTCAGATGGTTGATCCATTAACTGGTGTCCCGTCCAGGGTGTACCCCGCCTCTCGCCAGTTGGCTGCTGGGATAGGCTCCAGCCCCCCTGCGACCCCGTTAGGGACAAAGCGGTAGATAATGGATGGATGTATTAGGTACTTCAGTTCCACCTTTCAACATGTAATACTTTACATTTGAACATAGTATACCTCATGTTGTAGCAGTTGCTGAATTAATCAAGACAGCCTCAGATGAACAATAACACATTGCTCACAACATTAAACGGAGTAGCTATTACACAAAAAAACTAAAGCAAATGCTGCAGCAGTGTCTAAAACTACTAAAACAACAGTACATTTAAACCTGCCCGAGTTACCACCTTTAGCAGTATTAGAAAAAATAGCTGTCTATTTTATTTTATGTAGAAGAGCAATTCTAATAAGCCAGCATGTTTGATAGCTAGTAAGTTATTTATGCTATGCTGTGCTTGATTAAACCTTTGTTGTTAAGTAATCAAACCATAGTTTTTTATGCAACAGACATGGGTGGCTGTGGCGCATGTAGTAGAGCGGGTCATTTCCTAACCAGCAAGTTAGTTATTCAAGTCCTGGCTCTGGTGTCCACATGTTGAACCCCTAGTTGCTTCCTGATGCTGCATCACCAGTATGTGAATGTGTGAGCGAATGGGTGGATGTGTCAAATAGTGTCAAAGTGCTTTGAGTACACATACTGTAAGTGTAGGAAAGCGCTATACAAGTACAAGACCATTTAACAGGCCATGGAGTCTGAGATGTTCCTCTTTGCTTTAACTTGGTGTGAATTTTGTTGTTTTTCTTGGCTTTGTATTAACACAACATTGCATGCTGTAGACCGGGGGGCAGGCATCTTGGTCCTAGTCTTGAAAGTTATTGATATCTCCCTGTTCAAACACACCAGATTGAAATGAAAAAAATAACTTGGTATGATGCAGTTTTCTGGCCTTTGAGGACATCTCTGCTCTAGACCAATAAGCAAGCCCCCAAAATAATGTGTCTTTCTATATGGACATATACTGTATATGTATGTACAGTGTTGCAAGTGACATTTTACAAAGTGACACTAAAGTAACAATATCACTTCTTTTTGGATAATAAAGTAAATTAATGCATTTCAGTAAAAATATTACAGGACTATAGTAATATTTTTTCTGTGTTACTAGAGCCGTGTTTGCCTGTCTGTAAAGTTCTGATCTGATGTGTAAAGTTTATGTGGTGTGTGCAAGCTGCTGTCTGCATGTGCTTGCCTGGGCTTGTTGCAATGGAGATTGATTTGTGTGATGTGCATTAGCTGGTTGTGCACCAACCAAGGAAAAACCTAAATGGAGCAGAAGACAAAGACAAGGGGAATTTGGTTTTGGTGATAATATTTGCATTTTTATTTTTAATACTCAAAAGGGCAAAATTATTGGCATGAAATGCATCCTGTGTGCAGGCGACAGGTGTCCTTCAACCAGTGCCAAGTTGATGAGCAACCTGTCAAAGCATTTATCAATACTGCATGCCAATACCAAACTTGTGGTGAAAGATTCTGCTTGCCAGTCAATAAAAAGAGTCCTTCAGCAGCCAACTTTGCCTAAACCAGCTAAACCTTTTCCAATATTTCTTAGTATGCAGCGGCCAGTAACACAGAAACAAATGAATAAGCTTATTTCACGGTTCATCATAAGAGACTTGCGACCTCTGTCAACTTGGGAATCGCTCAGATTTAGAAAAACCTTAAGAAATAGGCTCAGTTCACAAGGCAACTTCTGACAGGAAGACGTTTTCCCAGTACTTGTACAGGTTTTATTCCAACATGGAATCCAATCTAAAAAATACTTTGATTCCATGGATTTTGTGTATGCCGCTGCAGACATATGGTCCGCTAATAACAAAGCTTACTTAGGAAGGATGGCGGACCGGATCGAAAGCATTAGTTTTAAACGTCAGAAAGCCGCAAGAGAGTGAGGAAGACACTCTTACGATGACATAGCTAACAAAATTGAACAGATTTGTTTCGCATTTGGACCGTCACACAGATAATGGCAGTAATTTTGTTAATACCTTCAGAATATTTGAATCCCGCTCTGATGATGGGCATGACTCTTATGTGCCATGTGATGATGAAGAGGAAGATGTCATTTTCACTCATGTTGCAGCACTCTCTGCAGCCACAGAATCAGATGAAACATTTTCATTGCCACCTCATCTGAGTTCATCACATACATTAAGCTTGATTGCAAATCAAAATGACCTGGAGAAACGGCTGAATAGTAGTAACAATGACTGTTACAGGGTACTTTTATCTGGACAGAAACTAGTCGCACTATTGTAGCTTCAGACCAGGAGGAGGATGTGCTCAATAGAAAGCTCATCATACCAACTGCAATACACTGGAGCTCGACTTTGATCCCTTTGTTTCTCATCACAGAAATCTCCATCAGAGATTTAGACACCATCTGTTCTAGACTGAGTGTTAAGGGCATCACTGAGTGAGAGAATCAGTTCCTGAAGTAATGTTGTGCAGTGTTGCTCCTGCATTAGATGGCACCATGTCAAAGTTGCTGGCATTGAAGAATGACCTTTCTCAGATAGCAGCTAGTATCTGTATTATTGTACAGGTAAATATATACAGTGAATAATTAATTAATAGGTTGTGTCTCTCACATCTGTAGTTCACAGACTGGAGTGACCAATCACTTTCTTTAAATGAAGCCTACATTCACCAAATACATTTTCATCTGGGCAGTCAAAATAAACCTCTTAATGTAAAAACATTAATCTGTTGAATAAACACATTAATTCAAATGCATCAGTGCATAAACAAAGTTATTACTCATACCAAATTAAAATTTTAATTTGGGGGTTCACAGACAAATATTTCTCTTGTTTTGGGGATGATCGCTGAAAACATTAAGAACTTCTGCTTCATGCATAACTTTCACTTATCCATCCATTGTGATTAGTACAATCATAAAACTTCATCATCTAAGTATGACACACCATAAGTCTTTTGTCTGTTTTTGATGTAGCCATTGACTCAGCTTGGTGATGTGGAATGGACCTGCAAATGGACTGTAATTATATGTTTTCAAGCAAGAATTACATTAACTTTCACCTCAGAAATAAATAAATAAATCAATAAAACAGATCCCAGAAAAAGAGGGGGGAAAAACTCAATCTGTGAGCAAATTATTTCTGCACTGTGACCATATAAACATACTCTGTGTCTCTTTTGTTGTAGCCATTCTGTTTGTAATTATCTCGCTCCACACCCTGGTTATTTTACAATCACCTGCCCATCTGTCAAGTCCACTGTTGGTCAGCTTCAAACATGTGCAACAAACAGCAAACAGCATCCCCAAACACTCACTGCTTGTCCAGCTATCTCATAAATGTCACGCGCTGAGGCCCTTGTTCTTTTTTATGTGAGGCGAGTAGGTGCCCTGACTGGCCACATTTAATCTTTTTGTAATGCCCTTAGGCCCCATTAAACACAAGCCAACTCTACTAGTATGGGAATTGCTTGCCCCTGCAGCACAGCACTGTACTATAGTGACTTTAGAGGAGAAATAATAAAATGTGATGACCAGGTTTTACCACGAAAGTAACATGAGGAATGGAAGAAACAATTGTTGTGGTGAAGACTATGAAGACAAATTAATTGAAATGTAATGTAAAACTCTGTACATATCCATGCGTCGATATATTATTCATTCATTTTACCCTAAATTATATGTTCATTTAAATATACAAAGAGATGTGATGAAAATTTAACCCACCAGCCCCACAAATCTGAGTAAACTGAACCTCCACAGCATCAGTTTGAGACCACATCAGTAACTATAACTTTGAGTGAAATACCACAGGTGAGTTGTGACATACTTGGTTGTAATGAGAATTGCAAAAAAAAAAATACACATCTAAATGCAGCCGAGCTTTGATAAAATCTGATTTTTGAATCCTTATTAAGATACAAGTCAAACCAAATCCTAAAGCCATATTCTTATTTCAATATCTTAACATAATAATGCATTTTCTGCATAACTGCGCATTATTGATTACCAACTAATTTAAAATGTCTCTTTTTTTCTTCACATACCCTGTCCTGCGCTGCATTTTATGGTTATAGGGCTCAATTTGATGATGATTTTGTTCCAATAATAATGATTTCATACTGAATTTGCATAACACTGATAGGATGGGACTGAAAGATAGAGGGAAAAGAAATTAAAAATGGTAAAAGTAAGAAGCTGGAGCACCGAGAATAAATGGAAAAGCAAATACATCACATCACTAAGAACCAGGAACACACACACACACACACAAACTAAACAGAGTGCTACAAGTGTATGAACCCACAGGAAAACACACAGTGATGTGTCACCATCCAGAATCTGAGAAAGAGTTGAAGTATGGGTCTGATCATGCACCACTGCAAATGTAAAGGCAGACCAGTAGTGTCTCTGAGACCTGAGCAATTATCAGAAATCCTGGAACAAGAATCCGAGCCACCACACTACAGGGATGGTTAATCATCCACTCAGAAGGTAACGGAGGAAGGTCCAGAGCTCCCTGTGGTCATGGGGTGCAGACTGAACAACCGTCAACCTTGCTATCCACTGGCCACCCAGCATGGACAAAACACTGGGCCAAGCCCCCCCACTGATCCACTGAATCGGTAGTTCAGCCCTGGTCTGATCATCGGCCTGCTTAGTCTTTGCCATTGTTCCTGTGATATCTCCTATATACAGTAGTTACACTCATCTTTGTTCATAAATACCAAAACAGTTTAGGCCCAGAATACATCTGTGATATGTTCAGATAATATAAACCAAGCAGAGCTCTTAGATCCAAAGACTCAGATCAGCTGGTTAAGACCAGAGTCCAGACTAAACATGGAGAAGCAGCGTTTAGCTGTCATGCTGCAAACATTAGGGACAAACTGCCAGTAGAGAATAAACCCTCACCACATGCAGACATTTTTAAATCCAGGTTAAAACATTTCTTTTTTCATGCGCCTACAAATCACATCTGCTCAGAAACTTTATCTGATCTGCTTTTAATTATTTTTATTTAATTAATGATTTTATTATGATTTTGCTGTTTTTATCCTTCTTTACAACATCTGTAATGTTTTTTGTTTTTATGTAAACCACGTTGAATGATCTTGTACATAAAAAGGGCTTTACAAATTAACTTCCCTTGCTTTTCTGTTTTCTGTTATACTGTCCTTTCTAACTTTGTTCATCCCTGCTGTTGACCCGCCTACAGCCCATCTGCCTGCTTTGTCATCAACACCAACACAGTTTAGTCCAGACCTTTTCTCAGTAAATTAATCTTTTTTTCCAGAGTTATGTCAAAGATATAATAGGTTGCACAGAGGAGCAGTGGTTAGCACCGTGGCCCCACAGCAAGGCAGTTACTGGTTCAAGCCAAGACTGGGGGGTAGGTCAGAACAGTGCAGTTTGCATGTTTCCCCGTTGTACAGGTGGGTTCTCTCAGAGCACTCAGGCTCCCTCCCACTGGTATGTGTGCTAGGTTAAATGGCCTCTCTAATTAATCCAGATTGTGAGCGGTTGCTCGTCTCTGGTGGATTAAATGACTGAAGCCTCTTTATAATGTGGCTTCATGCAGGACCTGACCTTCTGGTACAATCCCAGTGTTAAATGTTCTCCTCAGTGATTGCATGGATCAAGTTGTCATCTGCATCCTGGAAACTAAATCTAAAATGGGATTCAGCTAAAGAATGAGCTCAGGTTCAATAGTTTTTTCTCAGTAGAGATTTTGACATTTAAATAATCCATGAATCCAAAGAAAAATAAACCATTCAGACAACATGCAAGATACTATTGTCGCATAATTCATTGAGTTTGACTATTCTGAAATGTAACACTAGAATATAAGAACCTTACTGTTCTGGCCTCTGCGAGTCAACTTGATTTTGTTTTCTTTCGTCCTGCTGAGTGTAGAATCCTCCAGGATAGCCTCTATTTATAGCTGTAACGTACTTACCCGACTCACAACTTTTGGGCAAACTTACTTGCTTTAAAGCCACAAAACTGTGATTCACTAACAGGTAACACAAAGAGCTGCAGCACCATTAACTCGCAAATGAAAAGGTTTTTGAAAACTCCTCCGGTTTGTAATCACTAATAGAAATCACTTTATTTTACTGTTCTGACAGGGCTGACAACGTGTGTTTACGCTTGTCTTTGGGAGTTGACAGAGAGGATGATCATGAAACTATGAATATATTTACTGTGCTGGGATTTATGTAATGATGTCCGTATGTATCCATATTGTTCATTTAAAAAGCCAAAATGCCAATAACTAGAGTGAAACAATTTTATTAAATAGTTAAATTATAATTTAGAAAAAAAATAAGACACTGCTTCTGAATTTAATTAATCAAACAACAGCAACCGTAAATATAAAATTGACATGTTTCCAAGAAACCCTGGTCCATGTAATTGTGGTCGTTGCTGCTATGATGGATAAACAAGTCAGCAATTATGTGACCTAACATGTTACCTGCCAGTGTAGTTTGAAATGTTAGCTTTGCTCGGAATCTTTTCATGTCAGCTCTTCACTATATTTAACAGGAATAGTTGCAATCAGTTCTAACATGCTGAAAAGTAGGTTTCAGAGATTATAAGCATTTAAAATAATAATAACTTTAATGAAACTTTGGCCCTTCTTAAAATTCTGACAACTAAGTGTACTGTCAATGTTAACTAATTTGTCTCCAATTTACTCCCAGTCATGTTTTTATATTCTTGTACAACTCAAAAAGTTTTTCTTGCTTAAAATAGACATTTAAGATGAAACACAATTCTCTCACAGATATTTTCTTTTAAATTGGATTTTCCTCTGAGTTCATTCCTGAAGCAACCCAAACCTTTGCAGTGAAATTGAGAAATAGTGCTAGATGACACAGTTTAGTTTTGAAAGCCTCTGTATAAAAGGTACCAAGCAAGCAATGTAAAACATATGTAAAAAAAAAAAGCTAACGTCTGGGTTTTTACTCTGTACATAATGAGGCATTCTTAGGAGCTTTGGGGCTAAGCCCAGAATGCTGAACGCTCTGGATCGAGATCAGGCTGTGAAGCTCCCCGTCCATATTGTAGCAGTAGCTGCTGATGAACTACTGACACTTTAAATCAAAGCCCCCTTACAAGTGACCCTACGAAGGAACCATTAGCTCAATGGAGACCATTGACTTGGTGGTTTTGGACAGAAAAAAATGTCAGAGCTTTGGACAATGGTTTGATGTGCATTGAGAATTTGAGTTGCAGTAGTTGCCAGTCCTTTGAGGAGGCCAGCATGCCTTCAGACATGCTTACAATTCATGTTTTGGCTTTTCTTTCTGTAGTGATGTAGCTTTGAAATTTTGAAATTTCACAGTTTTTAAGCTTTTCTTCTAAGACAGTTATGCTTTGCATTGTGGACCAACATGCATGTATTAGGCCACCAAAAAACAAGGGGTTATTTAGAACAGGGGTAGGGTTTTTGTGATTGTACTTTGAGATACTGTTAGAAGATTGTGTAAGATCAATTTATCTGTAATGTAGAAACCAAGTAGATGGATTCCTTTTTCCAAGGAGGAATTCTGTTAATATTGCTGATGTGAATTATTGGTTTATCTGCAAAGGCTGGGGACTAAGAATGGCTGAATGTTGAACCATTTGAACAGAGTGCAGGCATTGGTGGAAAGTGTGGCTGGCAGGTGGGTGTAGTAGAGCAGAATGGCATGCAGGGAGAGTCATCGTGGCAGATTGAAACAATCTGCTTGAAGCCCAGTGGCAGCCTGGCAGGCAGAAAGTGGACCTGAAGCAAAGAGGACACTTTGTAAAGGCAAAGAAACAAGCTGAAGAACTGAGCAAAACATTGGAAGGCCTTACAAAAGCTTAGTACCACTTGAACACATTTTCACTTGAAGCTGCAACTCTAGTGTTTGGAAACAGGGTTGAGAGCAAGCACAAAATAAACATACATAGATAAAATGTTAAAGTGGGCTTACATGTAAATCCTTTGAGGTCAATATGTTTATATGGTACTGCAATCTGTGCTGGTTTCTTTCAATTACGGGCCATAATTCTGAAGCCAAACCAAACATTTTTTCACCCATCCACTAATTAATCTATTCATTACATCTGCACGTTTATGTTGCTCAGGGTTGTTGAGTCATGTATGATCTGTTGCTTTTGCAGCTCAGGACGACATGCTGAATAAGAGAAAAAGCAAAGGAATGCATATTCTTCTATTAAATATGAGCTCTAGTTGCTTTCACTGGCATAGAAATGTGGGAGAATGAGAAACACAGCAACTGGATGAAATAATACATCATTTATGTATTTCTGTTGAATACTAGCTGTTTAAAAGTAAAACTACCAGGATGGCACACTAGAAAATATGTGTCACAGCCAGACCTCCCTAAATGGAAGCTGAACAAGGTAACACTGACACTTAATGCCCCACTCAATGCCTGAGAGCTGCACACCATATTTCTGTCAAAATGTTTCATATTGAAAGAAAAGCATCTGTTCCTGCCAACTTCCTTGCAGCTAATGTTGTCTGAGAAACAGTGAGGCAGGTAATGCTGAGGCATCTCCCTGGGCCCTGATGAAGAATAGTATATATTTTCCAAACAGTTGCTAAGGGTGTTATTGCTTTTATGTTGGGTCTGTTTTGAGGTGTTAATTTTCCCTCTGCAGAAACTGCAGTGTGTGTGTTTATATGTATATGTAAATATATATATATATATATACATAT